>CM044441.1:106206585-106247620 GCA_024363595.1 Xenopus borealis
TGGGTGGGCCCCTGGACTAAGGTTTTTGGGTGGGCCCCTGGTGTCCCAGTCCGACACTGTCTTCCTGTTACAGTTAAGAGTTGAAATATTTCTGGTCAGGTGATCTCTGAGGCAGTCTATTAATATAATTGAAACCGACTAACCAATAGAATTCTCCAATTTTTGAAGGGGTTGGCAATTATTGGTTTTAGTAAATCATGGGAAAATTGATTGAATTAATTTTTAAGGAAATTAATTATCCTCAAATCTTGATATATCATTATATAAATAATTTTTTGCACGTTACATTTTAATATCACAATTTGGTTATTTTCATGTATTGAATTGATTTGGTGAATGAATTGGTGTTTAATTGATTAATTAATTACCTGTATCCAATACTAGATGAATTGATTTAGTTATAAAATTGATAACTTTGGATGAATTAGTTTACAATTGAATTGATTCTAAAGGGAGTATTGGATGAATTGATGGGTGGGTTCGATTTAAGTTATTAGGAGTTGTTGGGCAACCTAATTAATTTAACCTGGTAATCACTCATCAGTATTTTTTACAAGCACAATTATTTAATTAACTCTTTAAGCACAAATAGTTATAATTAAATTATTGGAGTTTTATATTGTATGAGAATCACGGATCAGTGTTGGCTTGATAATAAATAATCAAGAACTAATTGAGAGTCACAGGGGCTCATTTATCAACATTGGGCAAATTTGCCCATGGGCAGTTACCTATAGCAACCAATCAGTGATTAACTTTTTAAAGCCAGCTGCAAGTAGAGCAATGAACGCAGCAATTTGATTGGTTTTATAAATAAAGGTTCTCTAATTGGGTATTTGCCCCAAGGTCTGTCTTTTGAGTAAGGTGTTGCTGAGAGTATTAATCATTTTTTGCAGCACACAGACCATCACAAAATGGTGGTTCAAGGCAAGAGATGTAAAAGGGCAATATTTACTTAAATATATATTCCAGTTTGGTAAGATTTTTTATTATGCCACTTAATTTGACTATCTGTTGCTCAAGTATTCATTTTGGGGGTATAGTTTTCCTTTAAGTGGTATAGTTTTCCTTTAAATGACCACATTTGTTACAGGGAGGAAAAATACCAAGCTCACAGCAAATAGATACACTGGATACACAAATGGTATAGGTTTCTGTATAGACATACAGAGGAAATAAAATAGGCTAATGGTAATTGTCCGAGGCTGGGGCCCACTTTGAGATTTTTTTCTATTCTGGTAGGCATGTCTGACCCTAGTCACTACATAAGCTCGAGTAAATAAACATTTTTGCATGTATATTACCCTTGTCAAGGCAAGCATGAACTTCTAACTACCACACATTGATAGTTTGTAGATTTACCTGAACCCCATAGCAGATATGAAGTTTAAAGACTAAAAGGCAAAGTTTAACAACTTTGCACCTTGTACCTACGCAGATGCATTTTAAACTACTTACTTTATTAGGGATGTACCAATGCACCTTTGTGAAAGTTTTGTCCAAATACTGAATCGAGTCCTAATTTGCTTATGCAAATAAGTGTTGGGAAGGGAAAAAGAGGACCATGTACATAGCATGAGGTTTAAACAAAATGTACTTCTTGTTTGGTAATGAAAAGTCACATATTTTTAAGGATTCAGATTCCGTTCAGTCAGGGACATGGATTCAATTCAACCAAATCTGAATCATGCTGATCAGGCCGAATCCCAACCGTATCCTGGATTCGGTTCATCCCTAATCTCTATCTAATCCCCTCGATTTTATAGACTAGCAGTATCCTATGGACGTCCTTCATAGTCGAATTGCCCACTGGGACCACAGTTGTTTCCAGTACATTGATGACATTGTAAATGTAACTGATATTGAAGACAGTATCTGTCAACAATGATCATATTCTCCACTCTACAGGTTCTGACTTTTGAAACAATGGACCAAGAATGGAAGAGCTATAGAAGAGGGCCTGAAAAGAAAGATAAACAATGAAATAACAATCAATTGTACTCTCACAGTCACATTTTTGGTTGCCAAAAAACAAATAGAATTGAAAGTTGCAAGGTCAAAGAGTCAGAAAAGGAAAACATAAAAAAAAACATAAAATAAAAAAATAATTAAAAAATTCCTTAGAAATGGTCCGTCTTTAACAAAAATTCTATCTTCTTAGAATTACATTTTATATCATTATGCAAAAAACTGTTTTTGTTTGTAGATTTAAGATGCAAGTTATTACTAAGAAATAACTGTCTGTTAAACATCAGGTCATAAATAATGATATACTTTTAGTTTAATCTGTCACTGCCATAAAGACCTGTAATTTTTATTGACTTTTAAAAATACTTTAGAGTTGTTAGACAGCAACTATGATGTAAATTAAATGTAAGGACCACAGAGCAGGATAAATTGCCAGAGGTTGGTTGGGCCTCGGGCTTGAATGGAGGGAGCCTCGGGCTAGGTCACATGCTCTCTTTCCCTAACTGTGATGGCCGATTGGGATTCTCCAGGTACAGCCTAAAGCATTGCGACCTTAGAGCCTGTAACTGCTATGCACTAAAGCTGCACATGTGTGACCCTCTGTAACAGAACAAGAGAAGCTTCAATATGACCATACTGTGTAGGAAAGGAAAGCATCATTATGGATATACTGTATGCTTAAACAGAGACAGCCCACGTATATTTATCCATGCCAAGTATTTGTTTAATTTTTGACTGCAATATCAAGTATCACAGACTATAGCAACCCCCACATATTGTTTCTAGTTGTACAATAAGGGAAAATGAGGCTTGTACAACTACTGTGGCTATGACATTGAAAAAGGGAAACAAAACTCTGCTGAGGAATAACTACTTTTTACTGTGCTCCTATAAACAAAAATAATAAATGTTTATATTCATATGCAGGAATTCTACATGCATGGATTAGTTTAAATGTGCAAATTAGCCAGTGTACTATGCTGTGATATATTTATTTTGTCACAAAATGACAGAATAATGTTTCTCTTGTTGCATTAAATGCAAGCTAACATCACTCACATTACTTTTATTAACGCAATAAAACACTTACATGTTTCCTTGAATGTAAGAGAAAAGCAATGTCTTTTTCACCAAAAGTACGGAACTGAATGGAGATTAGTACAATATAACCCTGTGTCTAAACAAAAATAAAGAGGCAAACAATCCTAAAATCACCCAAAGTCTTCACATTTTAGCAGTGGAACCATCCTTGAGTCATAAATAGAATTTTTATTATCTGGCCGTCTGATGCAAAAGTCAGGTTTTAGCAGATGCCAAAAGAACAATACTTACAGTACTTGAATGCATAATGTATAATGTTAATTTGATGGAGGAGGAATAATGGTTGGGGGCTTTTCTATGGTTTAAAGGGGTGGTTCACCTTTAGGGTAACTTTTATTATGTTATAGAACAATCATTTCTAAGCAACTTTTCAATTGGTTTTCATTATTTATTTTTTATAGTTTTATAGTAATTTGTCTTTTTCATCTGGTTCTTTGCAGCTTTCAAATGGGCATCGCCGTCCCCTTCTAAAAAAAACAAATGCTCTGTAAGGCTACAAATGTATAGTTATTCCTATATTTTATTGCTGATCCTTCTATTCAGACTCTCTCCTATTCATATTCCAATCTCTTATTCAAATCAATGCATGGTTGCTAGGGTGATTTTGGCCATAGTTACCAGATTGCTTAAAATGCAAATTAAATAGCTTCTGAATAAAAAGCTAAATATCTCAAAAACCACATTTAATAAAAAATGAAAACCAATTGCAAATTGTCTCAGAATATCACTCTCTACATCATACTAAAAGTTATCTCAAAGGTGAACAACCCCTTTCAACTAGGGCAGAGGGTGACATTTCTGAAAATACAAAAATACTTAGTGGCACAAGTTTGAGGAAGCTTTCTCCTGTTTATGCCCAAAACTATGAGCCCCAGAACCCCTAATTGACCCTCACTGAACACTTGGGGGGTAAGCTGGAACACAGACTCTAAGCCAGTTATGATCCCCAACACCAATGCCCAACCTCACTAACGTTCTTGTGCCTGATTAGAAGCAAATCCTACCCACAATGTTCCAAAATATAGTGGAAACCTTCCCAGTAGAGTGAAGGTTGTTATAACAGCACAGGGAGGGCAAATTTAATATTAATACCCTTGATGTGGGAATGAGGAGTTGGGAAGGCAGTATCTAGTATATCTGACAGACTTTCTGTCCGTCAGTCAGTCAGACTCTCAGTAAGTTTGTGTTTCTCTAGAAACACTCGATTGGTCTCATAATCCTCCTTACTTAGTTTTCTCATTGAGTATTTTAGTATTTCTTCACAGCTATCTACTACATAAAATGGCCAATACAAGTGTTTCTTCTACCACAGTGTGAGGCTTCTGTTGCAGCCCAAGTGGATTCCTTGCTCATCTTCCATGGCCCCTGAATACCATTACTGTATTAGAATTGTCAGTCAAAAGGAATGTATGTTCTGTTTTAATTCAATTAAGCAAAGAAGAAGAGGCTTAATCATGGGGGTGCCATTTTGTTAAACACATAAATTATACTCACTGACCTTACCCATTGCTCCTCTACATTAAAATATGCATCAGTCTGGAGCACTATTGGAGCACCTTGCCACCATCTTTCACAAACCATGATTATCAATTTATCACAAGCCAGACAACCCTATTTAATGTTTGAAAACTGACATTGCCAAGAAAAAGCCACACAGGATCACCATAGTTCCTCAATCAACAAGCTATTATGTGTGTTTTGAATTAGAGACAATGGGCCACATTTTTGGCAAATTTTTCCACTAGAACTGAATGTCTGTGAAGTTTCTCATTCATCCAGGTCATGGTGTATATATAGGAATAAGTCAAATCAATTGGACTTGCTGTATTTTCTTCTCTTAAAGACGTTTTCATAGTCATCTGACCATGAATTCAGAATGATTCAGATTCTGAATTGAGAAAGCTGTTACTTGTGAAACGTCTACAAGAACTTACACTAGAACTTAACCTGATAAAAGGAATCAACCATCTGCCATTCAGCAAGACACAATCATAAGGCTAGTGGTACATGGCAGAGAAAAAAACCATATACCATACACACATGGGGCATCTGTGTTTTCTCCTCTGGCATTGTACAGCTGGTAGAGAAAACACAATGTGTACTGTTAGAGTTTCTGTTTACATATGTAAATGATCCCTGGAGTAAAGATTCATTTAATGACTCTTTTTTGTTAATGGTCTATGAATCAAGCGGTTATGTTATCTTTAATTAACTGGCATCCGAATGGAATCTTAATTATTTATTCCTCAATGTTTCCACCACTCCCAAAACATTAGTGCAACCAATATATTTTCATCTTTTTTGTTTTTTTAACTAACTAAAGAGACTGCAAAGCACCCCATTGCTTACGCCTGACATCCCCACACCATTAGCACAGAAGACCTCCCTTTTCTTGCCACAAAATAAATCCTTGGAGAGACTCAGAACTGTTTCATGCTTGAAAGCAACTGTTAAGAATTTGACAACAGTCAAACGGTTCCTATTTAATCCTTCTCCCAAGGTAAAAAGAATTATAGGTAAACATATGCGTTGATTATTTGCCTTGCTGCTTTTCAATACCCAATCCCACACACAATTGCAAGAGCGGGATTAAATGCATGTTTCTGAGCTTTTCCTTTGCAGGATGGCAAACTCTTAATAAGAGTGACAGAGCGTGATAGCAAGTGACTGTGCTTTAGAAAACTGCCAAGGCACTTTTCATTAAGGTGACTTTGATTTAAATTACAGTAGCTTTAATTTGAACATCAGGATTCATTAAGCAACAGAATCAAAGCTTCCCTGGGAAGCAATCCTGATACCCTACAAGCTCACTTAGGATTTTCAGCATTCAGGACAGCATTGTGGCTCCAAATATACATGCACAGATAGATTTTTGAAATGGAAAGTGGAATTGCTCTGCCTTGGGGTATAAACAAATTCAATCACATTTAGCAGTTCCATCACTTCCAGGACATAATTTGTAGATGTGTAGGTATTAACTTTAGTGTATTTAAGTCAACAGTACTTGTTTGATCTTGTGTTTTTACACATCATTTTAAAATGATGTGTTCATTTGTGAGATCAGAAAATGAAACCTCATGTTTTTGTATTTTTTTTTAAGTTTGAGATTTGCCTCAGCTAAGCATTTTATTATTTTGGGGGTTATTTATCCAAACTCAAATTTCAAATTCATGTGAATTTTTTTAAAGTGGACCCGTCACCCCAAAAAAATATTCAAAATCATATTTTATCACATTAGTCAAGCAAAATGAACATTAATTACACTATATAAATTATTTTAATCTTGTTTTCTTCAGTCTGGGAACTCATAATTATAGCAAGCAGGCAGGAGCCATTTTGTGGACACTGTTATTAAGACAAGTCTTGTATCATCTCAGAATCTTGTTTGTGCACCAGAATGGGGGACCCGATGTCTATCCCCATGTCCTGGCTACACAATTAAATGGTTAAGAGAACTGGGGGAATGTGTGGGGAGCAGTGACATCTAGGAAGTGCTGAATGGAAAGTGAAAGTAATTATCTGCACTGCCTCTATGCCATTGGCATAGAGGAGTGGCAGACAATATTTGATTGACAGCTGAGAATTTTAAATGAGCTTAAAACCGCTATGAATGGTTTAATAAAAATTTGAAATTGGATTTCATGTTTAATTTGAAAAGGACTTTTATTATACAGATTTTTGTGTCTGGGCGACGGGTCCACTTTAACTCTAATAAAGTCAAATGTACTCACAACTTGAATGGGAGGTTATTTATGAAAAACGTGAATGTTTAAACGACCAAAAAATTTTACTCAAATTCGAATCGAGTTTTCTTCCGGAAAAAAAAACTTGAATGTCAGGAAGGCTATTATCATCTTCAAATGGGTCCACAGGCCTCTGTCATTGACTTGTAAATTAATATGGCAGGTTTTAGGGGGTTAATATTCAAATTAGAACTGTTTCCATGGCGAGGTGTGATAAATCACACATTCCAATTTTGGTGCAAAGGTCAGACCTTCAGTGGGAAGTTGAACTAAAATTATTGGACAATCATTGCTCTAAATTATCATTTGGCCATTTATACCCTCATACGTCAGGATTGTTTTCTTTTTTATCAAGCTGTAAAAAAACTAGTGCTTTACATTTTTCTTTCTTGCACTTTTTAGTCCCTTAGTAAATAAGTTCTGATAAGTACTGTTTAAACAAAGGGAGACAAGTACATTGCTCTGATGTCATTAAGGTCAGCTCTTGTTAGACCTATCCTGTAAACACATTACAGAAAGTAAATCCAACACAAGGGATCCAGCTATTTTGGAGTCCTGTTATGCAGGATCCTGTGCCAGCCAGAAGCTGCTGGGAGATGCAGTGCCACTGGTTAAATATCCATGATCCATGCCTCACGGACAACAAAGTCTTGTGCAAGATGTTTAAGCGATTACAAAGTTTCAGCTAATTGCTTAAAGATGTATTAAGAAAGTTAAAGCTGGCAAATCTGCTCTATTTAGGGCTCTTGAGACTGACACAATCCTCCCTGCCTTTTATATGCGCTGCAAGATGACATTTGCTCTAGTAAAATGAGGTTGCAATGCATAACAGCATATTTCTTTCAAGCTAAACTTCTCCTGTGTGAAAGTTCACAGGGTAATATTCCCAGATATTCAATTTATTGTTCCTTGCCAACACTTGGGATCTGTGGCATGATCTAAGATGTGTTTGGAGGGTCGGTGAAAATAATTTCTTCCCACACGGCTTTCATCCTAGATCATCAGGTTTAGATTAAGCCATGTTTGTTTCTTTTTATAATACAAAAAAAAAAAATTATTTTCCTTACGGCAAAAAAGTCTAGTAACTAAGGAAGGATATAGGATTTAGAAAAAGACTTATAGTAGGGCATTTGCCCAAGGTCACCCCAACAACGGAAGGTCCCCTTCTGATTGAATTGGCTGGGTAAGCCATTATATAGGCAGGTGGTGTTAAGGGGTTCCAGTCATGTAGGTCATTGCATTGCTTGAGTTCCCACATGGCAGATATACCTAGAAATTGTCCTGAAATTGTGGTAGGCTACAGAAGGCTTTGCCTGATGGTACACATGGTTTTTATGCAACTAAAGTTGCCTTTAAGCCAGGAATTCAAAAATAAGCATCTGCTTTGATGCCACTGGGATCAAATCCAATGGGCTGGTGAGAAACATACCATGTTTTTGATGTGGGATATTCTGAAACCATAAAGCCATCTTGACCCCTCATTAAATGCCCCTAACCACATCATGGGAGTAAAAGAAAAGTTACGTTTTATATAAAATAACAAGTATTATACCAAATAATATAAAATTATTATGTTATTGTATAAGATGAGCAGAAAATATTAGTGCAAACAAAAATTGCTGTATTCACTATACAAACCCTCTTGTGTATAAACATGCTCCAGCCACGGCAGCTTATACCATTTGTTTGCAAAATACTATATATTTTTTTTAAATTCCTTCTGGGGTCAAGTACCTGTTATCTATTATATTGCAAATTTCTGTAAACCTTTAAAAATCCAAGATTTACTCAGCTTTGTGCAACCAATATATATGTTAATTTTAGTTCCAGGTATAGATATAGAATACATCGCATGAGCCAAAGGTTGTTCTGCAGTCAAATCCCCAGTTAACACATTTCCTGCTATCAGACACTGGGAATCATTTTAGAACAATGTTTCCCATAATGATGTTGGTCTTACAGAGATAAACCCTCCTGTGAGCTTTAAAGGCTTTGAAAAGTGATAAATGACATATTAGTTCCCGGGTATGTAAAATCAAATCATATGAGAAGACAACCAGAGCTCAATAGCAATGATCACTATAATAATTACAATAGTAGGATGCTCTGAAACATAGTATATGTGCAGTAATACTGTACATACAGTATGTTTTTCCTTGTAACTTTATTACATTTCGTGTACCATACTTCATGTATGTATATTTCATGTATATCATTACCAATTATTCTTTATATAATTACAATACATTCTTTATACAATTTAAGGCTTTATAAAACCAAACGAAAATCTGCTTCAACACTGCAAATGTGTTGAAATCTGCTGTGTTTTGAAAGAAAACAAAAACAGTGTTAACACAATACCATTTTTAGCTATGCTATTCCTTTACATGTGTACATCTTTCAAGTATGCTGTTTTATAGCATGGTATTTCCTCATGAATGGACGTCATTATGCTACTATTTATAAAAATTGCTTTGTTCAAGAAAACCATGACTGTTTCAACATGTTATTTTCCTTAGGGGAGCCATCATACATAATAGGGGTCATTTACACAAGAGATAGGGCACTAAGAGCTGCAAAAGCATCTGGCTCCAGTTTGTAGAGCATAAGATATCGGATGGAAGATACCATATAGCAGTGATCCCCAACCAGTGGCACATGAGTAACATGTTTCTCACCAATCCATTGGATGTTGATCCCAGTGGCATTTTTGAATTCATGGCTTAAAGACAACTTCAGTTGCATAAGGGTTGGGGAAGACTTGCTGATTCAAGTAGATTTAGTCACCTGGCAACTCTGCCTCTTCTGTGCGGCGACAATCTCCCTAAACTGCCTTCTTCCTGCCTTCTGTCTGCTTGAATAAAGAATCACCTGCGCTAATGCACTCGCAGTGCTTCGATTTACAAAGTTGTCTGAAGTTTCCTCGTAGGGCAATTGCGGGCGACTTCGGAAATCGAAGCATCACAAGTGCATTAGAGCAGGCCAGTCTTCATTCAAGGCAGACAGAAGGCAGTTTGGGGAGATTGTCGCCACGCAAAAGAGGCAATTAGTCGTCAGGCGACTAAATCTCCCCGAATCTGCCTGTCTGCCCCAACCCTAAAAACCATGTGTACCAATAAGCAATACTTCTGTAGCCTACCAGCCCACATAGAGACAACCAATAGCCAATCACAGCCCATACCTGGCACCCCAGGAAGTTTTTGCAAGTTCATGTTACTCTCCAACTTTTTTTCATCTAAATATGGCTCATGGGGACCCTTACCATTTAGGAATAATGTTAGCTTTCAATTTCAATATTTATGTGAGATAATAAAATGGTAGTACATTGAGCATGTAGGCGTCAATGCAATATGGCAATTGAACAAGTAAACCACTTACTATATGAGCATGCTTCCATTTAAAACTCATTAAAACAGAAACAGAACTGTGGAGTTCTCCTCTTGCAAACTTTCTATTCCCCCTTCGAGTAAAGCAGAGAGAGAGAGAAGTGATAATGTTCATTTCCACTGATTTTATGGTATAACTTCAACAGTAACACAAACTGCTAATAAAATACTTCATGCTACTTACAGTACGTCTAACATGGTTTTCTGCTGCCACAAAGAACTATGAAAAGAGATTAACATGTAATGCTTGGTTGATCCATTTTACTTCCAGTGCTCCCATATGGTCAGAGAACCTTAATGAAATTTTGCTAGATCCCTTTCCTTGGATAGTTCTCTCTAGCATTTCATGTATCCTACACTATTGTAGCAATTTAGAACCTCAGCTTATTAAAGGGCCAGTAATACCACAAAATAAAAAAAAAATAAAAAAAATTCGGTATCCATTCATCCAGCACCTACAAATAAATTATTTCTTGAAAAAAAAAATTATTTTATATGAGAAAGCTTTTCATTCTATAATTCTCCTCCTGTGCAAGAACTAAAACCATTGTATTCTATAAAGATTATCTGTTATTTGCAATGTAAATGTAGAGCCTACAGTACAGTTTTATGTATGAATTGCACTGCCCTCCATGGCTACACAGCAGCTTATTTATATATATTGTAGTAGTGCTCCTAAATACATTGATATCAACACAGCAGGGTGACATAAATTATATTTAAATGCATACAAAACACTATACATATATATACACACACACATGTATATATATGTGTGTGTGTGTGTGTGTGTGCAGTGGAACACCACTTTTACACAGTAGACAGTATTGAAAATCTTTTTGGAAGATGAACCACACTTTGTAGTATTATTGCCATTGTTTCTTTCACTGTAAAATAGATTTAAAACTAAGCAGAAGTCCAGGTGCTGTTAGCACCATCCTGACTTTGAGTTGGAATCTTGTTATGAGCAATGTTTTTTCTGCTCATTGTTACTTATTAATCCTTGAACTTTAGGTTGTGGGTCTGGCTCAAAATGTGCTTGCATCTTAGAAACTCATTTGCTTTCCCACAATCCTGCAGCACTACTCCAAACTGCCCAGTGTCTGAATAAAAAATGTAACGGCTTGGCTAATTTTAAGATGGATTATTTTAGTATCCTGGAATGCAAATGATCTTGGCCCTGGATTTTAGCTACAGTATCTTGGTTTTATTATAATATTTTCTGACTCCAAAGATGACAGCCATAATATTTTATACTGGATATTATAGCAGTTTTCCCCAGATAGCTACAACAAGCCTTTTTCATGGTCCAGTTGTAAAACAGACACTTCTAACAGCTTCTTTAGAACAGTGACTTTCACAAATTTTCAGGTCAAGTTCCACTTTGAGGTCCCAAATTTGACCTGAGGCCTACTTATCTCATAACATATGAAGCTACAGTTCCTATGTGTTCAACCCAAATCTGGCTCTCACTGACCTTCAAGATGGGTTTCCAGGAGAATCTAGAAGAGCAAATAGTCTCTAACTGAGCCTCCTAACAAAATCTCTAAGCCCCCCAAGGAAAGCAGCCTCATAGGTTGGAAACTACTGTACTTCTTTAGAAGTTTCACAAAACTTTAGCTGAATGTTTTGGTTAAGAACATTTCACCTCTGGACAAAGCCACGTGAATTCCAACCAGTCCATTGCATGCTGGGTAAAAATAGTACCATGCCAGAGCAATAAATATAAGGCTAAAACTAATTACTACTTTTGCATTGTACCAATATGATAAATAACTCCCCATCACATATCCTTTCCTCCAGTGGCAATTCTGCAGTCCTAATCAATCCATTATGGACTGATATAGTTTCCACAGCACTTTGCCCTGATTCTTCTGTAAAACCCTTCATTTTTAATTAGGGGAAATATCTGATAAAGCAGAATCTCCAACTGAGTGTGTATGGCCAAATTACTTGACTTGCCTTCAATAATGGTAGCTGAGTAATCACTATCATTATGGACATGAGCAGCCCATGTTTATTTTATATAGGAGGCTGAATAGGTATCTGTTATTTATTATAATGATTAGCAGTAATCAGTGTTATCCCCCCTTCCAAAATCTCATGCAGCGAATCCTGAGTTAAATTTTCCTATAAAAAGACATAGAGGAGTAATGGGAGTGCTAAATCATTCCGAGGAAGCAATTATGCACAAGATACTAACATTTATCACACAAGCAATTTGTGACCTGGGGAGCCAATGCATCATTACAAAGCCGTAACACCCAAGTCTCTGTTACCAGGACAAGAAACCTTAACTAATGCTCATTATTTCCTACAGAATAAAACTCAGCATGCTCAAAATAGGCTGCAAGTACATATATTTATATATTTTTCTATGACTAAACACTAACTAATAATAAGGCGAAACAAAATAAATGCAGACAAAATGAGTGTTGGATAAAGAGTGAACTTAAACCACAGAGCAACTGTAGGCATTGCGCATTTATTCCCTGCAAAATCATTAAGCCTATACTTCTTATTTTGTTTCCCTTGGGTGTTTATCACATTTTGCTCATGAAAGCCCTGGCAACACGATGCTGAAGTTCAGCAGAATCATTCCAATGCTGATAAAGCATTCATCAGTGAGGCAAATCTACTACATTAGGGCAGGCAATATATTTCTACCAATGTTTTTTGTAGAGTCATAATTTAATCTAAAACATTCTCTGTTTAACTTGTTCAGTTTACAGAATCAGCACCCACACCCTGGAACTAAGAGCTGCGGCACATAAGGCACTCAATATTGCATATTGCCAGTACAAACATTTTTTTTTGGGTCTTCAGTGCACTTTTAAACCAAACCATTTAGGTCACCCACTCACTTAGAAGTTGTAATCGTTTTCTTGCAGTAGTTTCAGTACTTACTTCCAAAAAATGACTAATGTTAGGGAAAGTTATATTACATTTTGAGAAAACTACACTTACACATTCTCAATCTAAATACTTTTTGATTATACTCTGTGGCTTGATGGAGACAGGAAAAGAAGAATGATCTCCAAATTTAACATGATACTAAGGGGCAACTTTACTATTATTCCCCATAATTAGCTCGACCAAATTAGCAATTCGATAAGTATTCGAATATCGAATGCTTGTTTTAGGCTATCATTTTGCTTGATATCCGATTTCTCGATGAATTCGTACGAATCCGATCATTCGATCTATTCTATATTCGATGATCGAATAGGCCAAAATTCACTTTACGATTTCACGAAAAATTTGTACGATTGTTATTCGATCCAACTTTGATCATTTCACGTGAATTTCGTAAATGTGCCCCTAACTATTGCCTAGCAGGATTTACACTTACTGCCCAAGCAGCATCAGTAAAATAATTTAAATACCCCCACCAGCTGACATAAGCTGAATAAACTTTGCCCCTACAGAAAGCCCTAAATCTCTTGTACTTCAAGTCTGCAGTCTGTATGCTACATATATATGTATATATATGTATATATATATATATATATTCCCTATGCTTTAGTAAACATGTTATACATGCAATTTAACTAATTTAGTTCCAGGGTGTGGGTGCTGGAAAAAATATTCTTTATATCAGCCTTTAGGGTAAGGCCAGACGGGAAGATTCGGGGAGATTTGTCACCTGGCAACTAATCTCCCCGAACCGCTTCCCCCTGCCTTCCAGCGCTTTCCCGAAATCGCTCGAAATTGCTTAAGGAGCCAACTTTGAGCGACTTCGGAAAAGCCAGCGCCGCGTGTAAATAGGTGCAGGCGGTTATTCATTAAGCCGCTGGAAGGCGGGGGGAAGCGGTCATGTCAGTCTGTAATTTGGATCGTCATACCTTAACTCTACTACAAAATCATTTAAACATTAAATAAACTGGTTTTGCCTGCATTACGGATTAATTATACCTTTGTACTTGGATCAAGTACAAGCTACCCTTTTATAATTACAGAGAAAATGGAAAATTGGATTCTTTTTTATAATGGAGTCTAAGGCATATTATCTGCATAATTTAGAGGTTTCTAGATAATGGGTTTCTGAATAAAGGGTCCCATACCTGTATATTTGAATCAACCATGAGTGTTTCCATCCTTTTTTTAAAAAATGTTTTAGTTTTTAAAGAGTACAAAGAAAATAATTTAACACCAAATTTGTCAACTACCACGGAAGAATTTTTTAATCAGCAAAATGGGATTAACATCAAAAAGTTGAAGTAAGAGTGTTTCCACCAATTTAACATGCTTCTGTTGCTAATGCAAACAAACTTGTTTTAATAGTGTTGTAAGTTGTTCTGATCTTTGTCATTCTTAATAATCCTCAAATCATAAAATTGATACCAGAATGACCATGTAATGCCAAAGAATTGACAAAAGCCTTATTAATGAAAGTGAGATGAGTTTTTTAGAACCAACATTCTGTTATAATTTTACCTGATTAATCTTTTCATTCCAGTTTTACAATACTCTACTTTTGTTCTATCTCAATTGATACATTTGACAGCTTCATGAAAAATAGGGTTACGACTATAAAACACCAGGATTACCCACAACCTTAAATTGTTTTCTGTCAGGATCTCAGTTATTAGTGGGTAGTGCCCTGCTAGGAAGGGTAAGCAAAAAAGAAGGAAATACAAGTTTGTTTAATTTGTATTAGTTTATGTTTTTTGTCTCTAAAAAGTGTACAGCTGCTCAAATACAGTATAAACCATGTATAATATAACAAGGTATTATATTATCATAAGCAAATGCCCAGGAATGTTGCCCTCAACTAATAAGTATCCTCTACAGACTACTCAGCATATGTAAACATGTTCTTCTCTCAAACCAATTATTCCTGTATAATAACAGAAACAACACTTTTGCGATTTAGGAGCCATGTTTATTGCCATAATTACAATTATTGCAGGGGTGCAGCTAGCGGAACATTAATCACTACTTTCCTTATATCAGCATTATATTCTAACAGAAATAATTGCAAGAAAGTCCAAGGTGAAACATCTTTAATTTAAAACTGCACCTTACACTTTTTCTTTTTTTCATGGTCCCTCTTTTTTTTTTGTCAAGCCCCCAAGTTAAAAAATAAAAATTGCATAAGATTTGATTCAAGGTAGCAATATGCATTAATGACAGGTGTGTGGCAGCAGTACGGAGCTACATAAAGATGTGGGCTGACGTTAATGGAGAAATTCGCCTGTGGTCATGCTCATTTAGAAAGAAAAAAAAATAAGACCCACCTGCTTTGTGCCTTTAACCTGGGTATAAAATGGGATGTCAGATAAGATTAATTAGATGCCTGCAGTTTGATTCTGTTCTGTTGATAGGGAACACGCATTTCCATAATGTGGGCAGAAAAATCAGCTTGACATTGAGGAAAGGTCTGTTTTATAGTGAATGCTGGCTGTGTGGCACTTGTCACTGCAATTACTTTCCACTCAAGTGCTTTGCTTCTTTTCACATTTTATTATCTGTACAACAAACCCCAGAAGCAATAATTATTTATTATGCTAATGGATGTAAATTTTATTTTACATGTTAAGCCACGCATTAAATACTTTCCATGTGTTAGATACAGTACACATAAATGGATTCAGTTTATCCAGTGAAAATGCATATAGTGTAAGAAATTACTGTGTTGATAAGAGCTTACGGCCTAGTACATATCTGCATTTTATATGCAATATCAGTCATTCCTGGGGGCTAGCAGGGGTACACATTCATTTCAATCCACAGACTTGTTGTGAAATTGCACAGAGCATCCATACCCGGCAATTTCCAAATGTAGATAGAAACAAGCCTTTTCGAAGAATAACCAGGCATTGCATCTTACAACACAGATACAACTCAAGCATCACCAGCTGCTGTTGGGTCTACACTTCCAGCTGAGCAAACACCCAATGAGAGGTGCAGAGGTCCTTCATCTAACATAACTTTGTAATTGTAGAAGCAAGCCCCCATCACCGGACTCTGCAAGTGAAAAGCAATGTTGAATATGTAAAGTAGAACAGTCATTCACGATCTCGGTATGATAAGAGGATAAGAAGGGGATTTAGCAAAGCCCTAGCTGGATAATCAGAATTTCCCTGCCCCTGAAGAATTTGTCCTCTTGCAGTTCCCCTCTCCAACTTAGCCCTCTAAAAAGTAAGGACACATTCAAATTCAATCCTGACTGTATTTGTCACTTTAAATAACCAAAAAGGGTCAAAAAGGTAGTGCAGAGTTGCAATAATACCAACAAAGCTGGTAATCACCACTTCTATGACTTTTGCTTTCTTTTTTAAGATAAGCCACACATGGCCCAGTTCCAAACAAAAATCCAGCTGGACTGCCCAGCATGTTGTGATGTATGTGATCATTGTGCATTGTACTTGAGCAAGGGCTCAAGTTGCACCATCTTACTCAAGTTGAATCTCATTGAATGGCTAGTTGAAGTGACATCACAAATTGCACACATTGGAACCTAAAGCAATTAGCTTGACTTTAGCCCCAGAACTGACACATTGAGGGTCATTTATAAACTCTGGGCAAGCTTGACAGTGGGCAATAATGCATATCAACCAATCAAATGGTTGCATGCATTGTTCTACCTGCAACTGGCTGGAAAAAGCCACTGATTGGTTACTATGTGTTACTGCCCACAGAAAAATTTGCCCAGAGTTGATAAATAAACCCCCATTGTGTGCAAGCTGTTATCTGTGCAAAATTTGCAGAGAGCACAATTACAATGCAATTCTGGGAAAATTGTGGCAATGTAGGTAAAAACATGATGAATTGCTACTGTTTGTTCCCCCACTCTTTTAATAGAACCTTATATATTAAAGGTAAAGTGAATTGTCCCTATCTCTAAAAAAGTTAACAAATTTGACTGCAGTTTGGTTTTTGCTTCTGGAAAATAGGCATTACTGAATATAATTGTGTTTTAGTACTTTTATGAAATTGCTTAGTTAGCTTAGAAATCAATGAATGTCCCCTTAAAGAGTCCATTGTAACAATTATACAGTACAAAATGCCTGAAGCCCTTGAACACAAACTAAAATAGAAAAAGAATGAAACCCAGTACAGTTAATTTCAGGTATTATTGTTCTGTTACGCATGGCAAACTTTTCAAAATACAAGGATCGGGCAGTTCAATGAACCACCTTGTGTGTCTAATCCCAGATGTGTGGCAGTTCCCTAGTTGCCCCAAGCCAACTGACACAATAGTTAATAAATTTGATTTGGCTGAGCCTTCCTGCAGGATGACCACTGTTTTAGGCCTGTGGCATGTTATTACATAGGAACTTAATAAATCACCAAAGCATAACAAATTGGCAGAAAGAAATTAGAAGTACAATGATAGATTCCTTCAGGTGAGCAATTTGAAAGAGCTGTTGCCTTTCAGTTATCCACAATCAATATATCAGCTTTCTGTATAACACAAATTGTTTTGTGAGACTCATTTAGGTTTTCTCATGCATTTCTACTCAGCTTTAATGCTTGCCGACCTCTGACCAGCCAATACTCTCTGTGAGTCTCTAATTTATACACAAAGGCTTAGGTCTAATGCAATTAGTAATGAATCTGCCAAATTATCAATCCATAAACCCTGCAGATCCCCAGCAATCCAGTACCAGTCAAACATGTAAAGGAAAAGAAAAGGAGAAAGAAAAGAGAATATATTAAACATGTTAGGGTGTTGTTGTTAGCTTGTTCATTGCTACTAAATATATTAAGGTTACAGTATACAGTATTTTCCTTGCCAAGACTGTGGCCATACACTATATGATCCACTCGTTTGTCGAGATTGCCAAGCGATTGTATCTTTCATTGATATGCCCATCAAAGGCACGACATTTCAGGTCCTAGAGTCAAACGATAAACTACAACAATGGGAATAGGCACCAACTAAATGAGGACCGCATTAACTACCCCAATCTATGACTATGAAGATTTTTATTCATCCAACAGTCCAGTGTAGCGAGGAGTGCACTGATCTGTACATTGGGAAGACAAAACAACTGCTCGCCATGCGAATGGATCAGCATAGGAGGGCAAACTGTACAGTGCAAGACTCGACTGTCTTTCTACACCTAATAAACAAGGGACACTCCTTTGAAGATAACAATGTCCAAATCTTGGATAAAGAAGCCCGTTGGTTTGAAAAGGCGTGAAAGAGGGGATTCATGTCAAGGTGGAGAAACCATCCCTGAACAGAGGCGGGGGCCTTCAACGCCACCTGTCTGCTACATTCAATGATGTTCTAACATCTGTTCCCCGGCAGTTTTAGAACAAATCACACATCCATTCATGCAACTCTCACAAATAACACCTGTTTCTAAAGGGATTGCATGATACATTGGTAATCCTATCACAGGAACTCTACAGAATGAACACCTCTGTGAATTTCAGATGTCACCTATCTGAAGAGTTACAATGTGCCGTTGTGATTGGATTAGTGGAAGAGTCTATATGCCGGGAACTTGCTTGGATGAGCAGTGAAACATCTTCATTAAAATTTCTCAGCAAGTCCAGTTGTTTTTCAAATTACTTATAGTAGATATACCTAAATCGATATCTGCCCTATTTTTGGCCAGATATTGTTTAGGAAAGCTAAAAGACCCAAATCGGCATCTTAAATCTGGTGTTTGGCCACCTTTACTGTGAAGTATGTTACAACAGATCATGATATGGGCCTATTTACTCTTCTACTCTTTTTTATAGAATGAATCTGCACAGTATTTTGTTATTTATACTTACCACCTACAATGTCTTTATTCCTTTCCATAATCCTAGGCCTTACATTCTTAACTTAAAGGGATACTGTCATGGGAAAAAAAATTTTTTTCAAAATGCATCAGTTAATAGTGCTGCTATGGCAGAATTCTGCATTGAAATCCATTTCTCAAAAGAGCAAACAGATTTTTTTATATTTAATTTTGAAATCTGACATGGGGCTAGACATATTGTCAATATCCCAGCTTCCCCATGTCATGTGACTTATTCTCTGTGTTCCATTCAGTTACATTGAGAAGGAAAAACAACAGTCTGCCAAAAAGCAGTTCCCTCCTAAAGTGCTGGCACAAGTCACATGACCAAGGGCAGCTGGGAAATGACAAAATGTCTAGCCCCATGTCAGAGTTCAAAATTGAATATAAAAAAAATCTGTTTGGTCTTTTGTGAAATGGATTTCAGTGCATAAGTCTGCTGGAGTAGTACTATGAACTGATGCAGTTTGAAAAAAACATATTTCCCATGACAGTATCCTTTTAAGACAGTACAGGAATGGGATACATTATTCGGAAATGCATTATCCAAAAAGCTCCTAATTAAAGGGAGGTTATCTCCTATAGACTCTAATTTATCCAAATGTTTGGATTATTTTTGTATTATGGAGTCTATGGGAGACGGCCTTTTCGTAATTCATAGCTTTTTGGATAATGGCCCTTTTTTTTTTAATAGTTACATAGTTAAATTGGGTTGAAAAAAGACCAACAAGTACAACTATTCAATGACAACCTAAGAAGCAAGTGAAAAATAATGCATATCAAGTGGAAAACAAATCAAACTCAATGCTATTTATGGGTCCTAAATGATCATTGGATACAATTTATATTACATACTGTATTTCAGTGATATCACAGAACATCAAAAGACAGCATGGTAATAAATAAATGGAATGAAGTGTGAGGCTGTCCATGTATCTCTGCAGTGCTCCATCATGAGAATAATAGATTGATTTGCTCATTATGCTGCTGCTCGGATTTAAAAGATCATTACCAATATTTATGAAGCACTTGCAGTTTGAAGTACCTGTATTCATGGAGTGGCACATGCAGAATGAGTCTTGTGATTTGCCAAACTCATTCTCCTTCAGTTTTTATCAGAAAGCAATTTCTTAGGCAAGATTTAAAATGAGAAACTCCATTTCTATATTTTACAAGAAAATTATTATTCCAAGCATGGAGTTCAAGGAAAAGATTTTATGAAGGCCTTCGGGTGACTTAGTTTTCTACAAATGTGAGATGACTCCCTGAGCTTCTAGTAATGTGTACTAATTTAGGACCATATTTTTAAAGAACTGAATTGGAGAAATGGCAAAAGTGTGCAGTTTTCCAGATGTTTTCCTATGAATAAATCTTCAACTTTTACAAAGATGTACAACACTATACAGATGTGTTCTACTTTTTGACAGTTTTTTTCTTAGTCACACTGGTTGTACAGCACTTAGACAAAAATATTGGGAAAATGTGTTGTTCAATGTTCCCCCTGACTTTGCTAGAGACTTGCGAGACTTTATAAACAGTCAGTAGCAACAATGACCATTGATTAGGAGACTTCTGGTGATACAGAAGCATATGACTACTAAAAGATGCTACCAGCAGAATGTTATCTGTAAGTGGATATGACACTTGAGACAAATGACAGATTGCTGCAAAAAAAAGTTGCCAGAATATTAGTGCCTGTAAGATGACCATAGAAGGCTCATGTTGGCTTTAGAAAGATGATGAATGGATGATGGCGGCTTGAGATTAATGATATAACAATGCCTTTTATATAAAGGTGTACTGTTGGCTAGGGCACAAACCAGAGTGAATATAATTGACTGGCGGTGGAGGGTGGAAGATGCTATGCCCTTGGATACATGTAACTGTAAGCTAATGATTGTTGTGGAATGTATTTCTGTAAGAAGATGGAAGAAGGTTCCTTTTGGAAGCATGAACATACAGAGAAGATCCTGCTGATCCATGAGGCTAAATGTGGAATATGTGGATTGTTCTAGAATATAAAAAATCTACAGCTATGTGTAGGAAGCTGCAGAGATGCTAATTTTGGTAAATACAAGTATGTTTCTTGCATTTAAGAGGGTGCTGAAAGGATGCCATTGATAATTAAGAGTTCTCTTGGATATGTATTTGAGCCCTTAGCTCAGGGGTCCCCAACCTTTTTTACCCGTGAGCCACATTCAAATGTAAAAAGAGTTGGGGAGCAACAGAAGCATGAAAAAGTCCCTGGGGTTGCCAAATTAGGGCTGTGATTGGCTATTTGGTAGCCCCTTTGGGACTGGCAGCCTACAGGAGGCTCTGCTTGGTACTATACTTAGTTTGTATGCAATTAAAACTTGTTTCCAAGCCTGGAATTCAAAAATAAGCACCTGCTATAAGAAAATGAGAGCAACATCCAAGGAGTTGGAGAGCAACATGTTGCTCACGAGCTACTGGTTGGGGATCACTGCCTTAGCTACACATTATTTCTGATGAATATTTTTTTTACGTGTAAGTTACATCTACATCTCTGGCCTGCACTTTAATGTGAGGGATTATTACAAACACCTATATACTGCAAAGAAATGGTCTTACCCAATAAGACACAGTGACCTTTAAGTTGTGCATATTTTTTCATACACCATAAAGAAACAATATTCTGCTTTCTTATGAAAGAGAATCAATAGACAGGAGGCATGTGGCCCAAAAGTAATAAAATGGGAATTGAGCAATATGAAATATTTCATAATGAAAGGCACCACAAATCACTGTGTTTCCTTTTATTTACATATATTGAATAAACTGAAACTGTGGCCTCCTTTGTTAACTCCTTTAGTGCCTCACTGTACCTCACTGAGAAGAAACTGTATTGACAGCTACAGCTCAGGGGTGGGGGTTAGAACAAATTAAGTACAGTTCCTTTAAATGCTAACCTTTTGTATTACAAGAGTCTGGGTTAGCGAGATTGGTGCAATCAGAATAAAAGCAATTTCATTCTGTGACCATTTAAGAATATTGCTCTTGCGGAAGGGTCACAAATATGCCCGAAAATTTTAAGAAATTATGTTTACATATAAAGGCATGGGACCAATTATCCAGAATTCTCAGGATCTGGTGTTTTCCGGATAAAGGATCTTTCCATAATTTGGAACTTTGTACCTTAAGAAGTCTGCTAGAAAATCTTGTAAACATTAAATAACCCAATACCTGGGTTTGCTTCCAATAAGGATTAATTGTATCTTAGTTTGGATCAAGCACAAGGTGCTGTTTTATTATTACAGAGAAAAAGGAAATCACTTTTTAAAATGTGGACTATTTGGATAAAATAGAGTCTATCGGAGACAGCCTTCCTGTAATTCAGAGCTTTCTGGATAACGGGGTTTCCAGATAATGGATCCCATACCTGCATAATAAATCTCCATTTGCTAGCAAAAGCTCTGCTGCAAGAACTATTTTCTTTTGAAAGCAGTATTGTCTTATGTATTCAGATTCCCTGAACTACTGGCTCTGACTCCTGAAACAATATACAGTAGCAAAGAAGTCAGCTGATTTACAGGCCTTGAGAGGAACTAGCGTCTGCTACAAAGTATAAAAAAGAAGAAAATAAACCACAGAAAGGGATTAATATTGCTTTAAATCTTACATATAACTGTAAAACCATTTCAAATGTTTACATAAAACTGTAAAACCATGTCAAATGTTTAATGAATGCATATAGTAAAGCTGCTTAGAATTACTTTTCTTTTCATTAGTCAAAAAAAAAACTGTGGAGAGATCGCCATTAACAGTCCTTTACTGTAACAATACACCAAACTGCAGTAAAAACAAGGGCATGCAAAGTAGAACTTTGGCTGTCAACTTTTCTTCAGCAAATTTGAGACAAAATAGCTGGTGCCTTTATTTATAGACTTCCCTTGATCATTCAGCTTCTGAAGTCCTCCTTATCCCATTTCGAGATGGCGTGTTTTTTTGCCAAGAAGATTTTATATTTAGCCCCATCTGTCATGTGGAAACACGTGACGCTTGGAAATAAACATAGCTCTTGTTTTTACTGGAGTTGGAACAAGACACCTTGCTCCAAATCACTACTGGAAGTCTGAAAAGGTGCATAGTTTTCTTGTGAAAAACACACACACACATAAAACCCTCAACAGTGTATGTATGTATGTATGTATGTTTGTATGTATGTGTGTGTATATATATATATATATAGATAGATATATATATATATATATACCTCGAACAGTAACAGACATTTTGGCCTGTTCACAAGCCTTTCTCACTTAGATAAAGGCTTATGAACAGGCCAAAACATCAGTCCTCATATTTTTTAAGTTTTTATTTTTCCTTAAAGACCTATGAGTGCGGATCCTTTAGGTCAGGCCCGGATTTACTTACCTGGCGCCCCTAGGCCGGGTCTGTTTGACCCTTACTTTCACTTCCCATCCCGCCCCTCTCCCCTTTGCAGTCTCAGCTCTTTCCTGCACTCTGTGCGATGGATTTGCAAATCTCCCGCTCATATCCAGTGTCCATAACTATGCGCCTGGTCGGCATGCTGCCCCTGAATTTCTGCCGCTCTAGGCCCAGTGCTTAGTGGTTGATAATAGCACGCCGTGGACTATTTTACGTGAGTGCTGGCAACTCTGAGGACTATATATATTTGTAAATCGATGTAAGTAGTGATTTCACTTCACCTAAACATTTGCGAAATTCTTGAAATGGAGAAAAATCCGCAAAGCGTTTTTAGCAAATTTTCACAGACGAATTTTCGAGGGTGATTCACGAATTTATTTGCCGGCGGCGAAATGCGGGAATTCCCTCCAAATTTGTAAAAAAGTACACACAGAGAGGACAAATAACATAATAAATACACAAAGCTTATATACGGACACAGAGTTTAAGTGCCATGTGGTAAGAAAGACAGAAGCAGGAAGTTCCCTTCCCCATAGAGCTTACACTCTAAGTGGGAATGTGTTACCTACATTTGCTAGCATGCTCTATCCAAAAAGAGCATTTTCAGAAAATGATTGCTCGCATTTAATTTATCCGACTGTTTCTTATCATTTGTAACAATTTAACTGGCTAATGAGTGCCTCTGGTGTACATTTAAAGAAGTTATTAAAATGTGATCACTAAAGCTAAATACTACTATGCGTTACCAGCTGCACGTGTTCCAGCTTGAGCAGTAAGCAGGAGGTCAGCAGCGCTGTACCTCTCCTTGCAGTGGATTTGGAGATGCAGCTACACCTAGTGATCAGCAGTAGAGCACAGCAGGCTCAGTTCCCCAGCACAAGCTGCATTTCTAGCTAACACAAGGCATTGTGTTTATCTAAAGAAGCTCAGATTCAGTCACAGGCATGCAAACAGGATGTAATAAGATATTGTATTAAAAAAAGCATGATAATAGTAATAATATTAGTACAAACACTGCTGAGTTTAGATGTTCTCTTTATCATTACAAGAATAAGGAAATTATATGGTAGGAGGTATAAGGCTGGCCACACCTGCCACAATTCCAGCTAGAATAACAATATTATGTGCAATGTATTTTTCTTGAGTTTAGTTTACTTCTTCTGTTCACCACTCATTGGCTTATATAAACAATTTCATATCCAGCGCTCACATAGAGAAACCATAAAAAGAGCACGAAAGCTAAAAAGTCCCCTGTTGAAATGTTTATTTTCTGCTTTACATATTGTACCACAGGGTTTGATAGAACCAACAATAATGTTTTATTTGAGGTAATGTTACATGAGGAGGACCAGAAAGTTCTAACGCACATTTCTGGCGCAAAAATTGACAAAAAGCGATGACAGAATGGTTCCATAAAAATATAATAAACTATATAAACTGTACAAGCAGTGTCTCCGCCAGCAGAAACAGCACGAGCAGAGAAACTACTGTATTGATTGTAAATAAAATGTATTACCCACAGCTGAAAGGTGAGGAATGCAATAATTGTGCTACAAACCCATAAACCACATATTTACATATTACATGAGCTCAGTGTTTGGCATATTGTAATTTATGTTAAATTTATGTTAAATTTAGCAAATCAGTGGCATAACTACAGAAGAAACAGACCTGTCTTGGGGAGCCCGGGTTGGCAACCTCTTTAAGGGGACCCCAGAGGTGACCTGCAACGCACAAAGAAATCACTGGTTACCCATGATTTTTAGTGGTGTGGGTGGCCCCTGAGTTTTTTCACACAATGTTATTATTCCTGGCAGCTACTGCAGATATTAGGTATAGCTTTAGCTTGGAACAGACAGTAAATGCTAATTGTACCTATCAGTGACTAGTAATAGAGAAAGGCCTTGCACTTATTATTCCATTATCCTTATAGTTATTTTCTGGACACAAAGAGCGAGTGAGGTCACGCGTGTTACTTCAATCCTCCTTAAGACTTTATTAACAGTTGTTATAATTTCCCTGAGACAAGTGTGCTATGAATAATTCAAGGGACCTGATTGCAAACAATAAGTATTCACACTAAAACTAATTAAACAAAGGACAGATTAAATTCATTCACTTTTCTTATTTGCTGTTTTGCAGGTAGTTACTTTCTCTAAATTAGTTGCACATTATTATACAACTCTTTAAAGTGACAATAAGGTCATACAAGGCTGCAGGCTTTAGGCCAATGGCACATGGGGGCTTAATTCATGCAGCAGTGTAGCATTGCCAAGCAGTTTGACACTTATACGAATGGAATCCACCTAAACACTCTTGGCCACCTGTTAGCAAATGTGATTCCAGATTTAACGTTAAAGGGGTGGTTCACCTTTAAATTAACTTTTAGTATATTGTAGAATGGCCAATTCTAAGAAACTTTTCGATTGGTCTTCATTATTTATTTTTCATAATTTTTTAATGATTTGCAATTTTCTTCTGTTTCTTTGCAGCTTTCAAATGGGGGTCACTGACACCATCAAAAAACAAATGCCCTGTAAGGCTACAAATGTATTGTTATTGCCACTTTTTATTACTTATTATTCTATTCAGTCCATCTCCTATTCATTTTCCAGTCTCTTATTCAAATCACTGCAGGGTTGCTAGGGTAATTTTTACCCTTGAAACCAAATTGCTGACACTGCAAACTAGAGAGCTGCTAAATAAAAAGCTAAATAACTATAAAACCACAAATAATAAAAAATGAAAACCAATTGCAAATTGTCTCAGAATATCCCTCTCTACATTATACTAAAAGTTAACTCAAAGGTGAACAACCCCTTTAAGGGCTCTTGCAGACAAACTTTTTTACCTGCTCTCCCCTGCATTCACACAGGCACATGTAAGCGGCTAACACAGGTAAAATGCAACAAGCTGCGTCCCAACCTTTGTTCAGAGCTTACATGCGTCTGTGTGAGTACAGCCACATTGAAAAGAATTCAGTGCGTCTGCTCCTGCGCTCCCCTGCAGCTTAACGCATGAAACAGGAACACAGGGGAACACAGGTAAAAAACGCTCGTCTGTAAGAACCCTTAGTATGTTACAGAATAATCTATTTTTAACACCTTTTCATACTATGGTCTTCATAATTTTTGAATGATTTCCCTTCTTTTTTTGACTCCTTCAAGTTTTTAGATGGAGGGTCACTGACTCCGGCAGCCCATAAATTATTGCTTTGCGAGGCTAAAATTTTACTGTTGGTGTTATGTTTTATTACTTATTTTTATATTAAGGCCCTCTCCTGTTGTATTCAAGTTTTTCATTCAAACCACTGCCTGGATGCAAAGGTATACAAGGAACCGGACAGCTGCTGAAATTCCTAACTGGAGAGCTTCTGTACAAAAAGCTAAATAATTGAAAACTAACAAATAATACAAAATTAAGACCAATTGGAAAATGTCTCAGAATATCACTGCCTACGTCATACTGAAAGTTAATTTGAAGGTGAAAAACTAAAAAAAAAAGTAAATGCCGGCTGGAGAATACTAGAGGACAATATGCGCCATGTGCCATTGGCATTAAACCTAAAATAAAGCCCCAACCATACTTTGACCACATGTCTTGATGATGCACAGGGCTGCTGTACAAGCCCAAGCTTTTGGTTGCATCTTTTAAGGACCTTTGAGAATTGTAACAAAGAAATTCAACTTTCAGAGAAGTCACGATTTGGAACTACTAATTGCTTTGGGCCTTTAGTTTCCAGGGAAATAGTAAGTTCATAAAAAATACAGTAAACTGAAAGGTTTTAAGCTAATAGGAGCAAAGTTTGCTTCTGATGTGCACAAGGACCTCAGAAGACACACTAGAGCAGTGGTCCTCAAACTTGGCCCTCCAGCTGTTAAGGAACTACAAGTCCCACAATGCAATGATGGAGTCTGACAGCCCCAGTCAGGCAAATGCATTGTGGGCCTTGTAGTTCCTTAACAGCTGGAGGGCCAAGTTTGAGGACCACTGCACTAGAGTAATATGGTCTTATACAAGCATGAGATGAAAGGCAGATGCTGTAGTATTTACATTACAAAGGATTAGGGAAGTTATTAGTGAAATTCAGAGGCTGTTTGCTGCGATCGCATACATTCTGACTGGACATTTGTACAATTAATTGTAGGGAAGTACCAATACTTGCCTCAGTACAAGATTATCATAAAGTAATTCTAGAGGCCATACTGGCAAAGCTCTTTATGATTGAACTGATCCATGGCACTGGCAACAGCATGGCTAAAATAAAATCAGAAAGGACAACAGATTGAGTTCAGTCAATTTCTTGTATTTAGAGCTAGACCTCTTGAGGTAGTACAAAGCATGTCATTTAATCTTTATTTAGATGTCTATTCCAAAAGAGCAAAGAAATATTAAAGGATTGTCAGAATGAAACTGCATCCTTCCACTACCCCACAGGGTACACATTATTTCCCCTATTATAATATTATCAGCGTTACTTTAATCAGTGACTCAAAGGAACTCTTTATGTTTTTGACTAAGTAGCGATGAAAAAAGCAAGGCAACTGTTAGGCTCTGATAGCATTAAGTGTATTACAATAGATCCAGTACAATAGCACCATGGATAATTACTCTGTTTGTAATTAATGGCAGAAAATGGTGCTGCAAAAGTAACTCAGCAGAATAGCCCACATATATATATTCCCATACACAGTGTTACTACAGCTCAGTGCTATTAGCACTCCACTTATTAACTTCTGTGACAAACTCAATTCTTAATAGTAAATTTTCAGCCACCTTAAACTACAGCATAATGTATTCATTTCTTGTCTATTATTTTCTGTATGAACTGAATGCCTTAGCTGAGGCATTGTTTATAGAATTCATTAGAACCAAGACCCCTATAGCTACAGGTATAGGATCTGTTATCTGGAATGCTCAAAGACCTGAGGTTTTATAAGACAAGGGATTGTTCAATAATTTGGATCACAATACCTTAACTCTGATAAAAACAACATTTAATTTAAACATTAAATTAACCCAATAGGATTGTTTGGCCACCAATATGGATTTATACAGATTACTTACCATCAAGTACAATGTAATGTTTTATTATTACAGAGATGAAAGAAATAATTTTTACAAATTGGAATAATTTGCTTAAAGTTGACTCTACAGGAGATGGCCTTTGTATAATTTAAAGCTGTCTGGATATTGGGTTTCCGAATAAGGGATCCTATACAATATTCTATACAATAGTCGATTAGAAGGCGAAGTAGACAGTTGAATAAAAATTTTAAAGGGGAAATTCGAAAAGTCATATAGTCAAATAGATTTTTATTCGATCTATTCAATGGTCGACTTTGCCTAATTTGCATATTCTAAAATTCGACCATTGAATAGATCGAATAAAATCTATTTGACTATATGACTTTTCGAATTTCCCCTTTAAAATTTTTATTCGACTGTCTACTTCGCCAGGTTTAACCTGATGAAGTGCTTTTGGTAAATTTAGATTGAATATTAAACATTCGATCAAAGGGTTAAAATCGTTTGAATCGATCGATTAAATCATTCGAATTTTTACAATTCGATCGTTCGACCAATCGAATAGCGGTAAAATCCTTCGCATTCGATAGTTGAATTCGAAGGATTTTACTTCCCTTCCATTCACATGGTCGAATTTCTAATTTTTTTAAATTCGAAATTCGACCAATGATAAATCTGCCCCTAAGTGGACAAAAAAATCATTAAAACGTTATTTACACTCAATAGGATTGTTAGTTGGGATCAAGTAAAATGTACTGCTTTATTACTACAGAGAAAAAGGAATGTTTTAAAAATCTGAATTAGTTTATTGAAATGAAATCTATGGGAGATGACCTTCCTGTAATTTAAAGCTTTCAGGAAACGTATCCTATACCTGTATATGTGTTCAAAATTTTTTCATGTTTGGCCCAGCAAAACAGCAGTTCCTACAAATATGCATACATTTCAGTATGGAATGAAAGATGTTTTGTGCAAAAAATAAACAAAGCCAACGTAGGATTCTGTATATTTATCTGATGACACCAGATAATGACTTCCTTTTACTAATTGTACAATTCCATATATATATATATATATATATATATATATATATATATATATATATATATATATATATATATATATATATATATATATATATAAAAGAGTCACTAGGATTTTTATCCATTTGCTAATGCAAGCAAGCCTTTGTTTAAGGAGGATGTGTAATGTTATCCAGAATACAAAAAAAAATGGTCGATAAAACTATCAATGAAAGGAAAAGCTAACAGGATATTAATTATTTAATAAGTGTTACCCTTCAGATCTGCTGCTCCTATTCCTGTCTGTATTATATACCAGATTTTGTAGTGCTGGGAAGTTGATTACTCCTACATGCCATGTCTCTGCTTTCTATAAAATTTCACAATTATACCAAAATTTTAGGTATTAATAAGACATGCATTAAATACTACCGAAATTATTGTATGTGGAGGAAATGATCTGTGCTAATTCAAGTTAAGTCACAGCCCATAAAAATATCCTATATAAAAGGAGCAGAAGTCCATATGACAATCTATTCATTTTGCAGTACAGGCATGGAACTTGTTATCCAGAATGCTCAGCACCTGGAGTGTTCCAGATAAGGGGCCTTTCTGTAATTTGGATCTCCATAACTTAATTCTACAAAAAAAATAATTGACACATTATTTAAGATCAACAGAATAGTTTTGCTTCCAATAAGGATTAACTACATTTTAGTTTGGATTAAGTACAAGGTTTTGTCTTATTCTTACAGGGAAAAAGGAAATTGTATTTTTTTAAAAATTGAATTATTTGCTTGAAATTGAGTCTATGGGAGAGGGCCATCCCAAAATCTCCGGATAATGGGTAAGCAGATAGTGGCTCCCATACCTGTACTAATTCAGACTGTGATAGGCATAATTTTCCACCTAACTGTTCAGCTTTTCGTGGGACATGGTTTTTAAGCCAAATTTTGTATCCTGGATTGTTTGACCAAAAAGTCAAATTTCTTACACATGTGATTCACATACAAAGATAAGGGGTAAGAGTTAGCACTAACACTTGCGCTAACCCAAGTTTTATTAATTTTATTTCACTAATTTTGGTTTATGCTCTTGATATATATTTTGCCTCATTACACTCCCACTGTCCACATACTGTATGTTGTTGTTGATGACGTCACATCCCAGAACTGGCGCCACTTCTGGGGTTAAAAGTGATTGCTGGGTGTTGGGGTTTCACTTCCTGATGACGGCTCGAGTTAAGGAGCCGAAACATTGCAATCAATCTAAGAACCTTTTTCACTAAAGCCCTTTGAGTGTGGTTTCTTTTTTGATATATATATATATATATATATATATATATCAAAAAAGAAACCATATAATACAGTATATAGCAAAAAATAATAAACCATATAAACAGTATATAGCAACATCGATGATGGCACACCATAGTCAGACTTGGAGTAGAAGAGTTAAATAATGCAAGGTTTATTTAGTGGACCAACGTTTCGATTCCGCACAGGAATCTTTGTCTGGGTGAGAATCTTTCTATAGGAAACTAGGACAGCTGTGTCCCTCCAAGGTTTTTTATGGTCCACAATCTGCTTAGAGGCTCCATACATTTCACTGTCAGAGTCATAATTTTAATTTAATCCGGCACTCAAATATGCTGTTTAAGAAATATTCATTTCATTACATGTACAAATTGGACAGCACTACCCTAGATTATTTATTCTTTCTCTCAATTTCCAGCAGCTGGACTGAAGCAAACGAGCTGCATTTCAGAGACACTATTAGAGAAACTTCAGTGTAAACATTATTGCACAAAGCTGTAGACTGCCTGCTCATCCTACCACATCCTTGTGTGGTTATAGGAATATACACATTATACAAATTACTGGGTAACCCACACCTCACAACTGTCCCTTATTTAGAGTCATAGTCCCTCTTTTGACAGCTCAACCTGCAGTCCCTCATTTGTACTGGATATGCTGTTACACTAGTTGGAACAACAAAAAAAAGTGACCCACTTCAAACCCAATATTCACACAATGCAAATATATTTAGGGCAGTAAATCAAAGTGACCAACCTACAGTTAGAAAAATAGATAATCAAACACTTGTTTGTAGCCGCTATGAGTTATTAAACCAGACGAATATGTAGCTTTCTAAGTAAATAAGCCAATGGGATAAAGACAAAAGCCCTTCCTGTCGGAGAAATCCTAACCAGTATAAAAATAAATTTCTTGCAGACGTATCATTTAGCAAGTTTTAAACCAGATCTAGAAAAAGAAATCATGCACAGGGTCATATTTTCACAGATTATTTTTAAATCATTTAGCCTCTATTTGATGAATGGTAAAAAAGAAACAAAACTGCCTGGCTTCTCCCCTCAGGAAAACTCACACAATGAACTCCTATCAGTGTTCGCCAACCTGTTTCCTGAGCATTAAAACAAAGTACATATCCATATGCTTTTACCCTTTCCATACAAAAATGCATAAAATAACCTCCCAGTGTTCTTGCAAGTTTGTAAATTTAGCTGCTTTCAAAAGTTAGGGCTTAGTAGGTTGAGAGATAATAGTAAATAGGTACAAAATATTCATTGCATAATCACTATTTTATGGTTTCCTCTATTGACATTTCATAAGCAAATTTCTAAACAACAGTTGGTTGTTGCTCCCAGTTGCCTCAAAGCAGGTGCTTATTTTTATTCCAGGCTTGAAGGCAACTTTTGGTTGCATAAAAACAAAACAAAAAAGGTGTGCTGCAAAATAGAGACTCATGTAGGCTGCCAGTACACGTGGGGTAACCAAATGGCCAATCACAGCCCATATTTGACATCTCTTTTTTTCATGCATGTGTTGCTCCCCAACTATTTTTATATTTGAATGTGGCTCGTGGGTAAAAAAAAGGTTGGGGACGCCTATATAACAGTAGTCACCTTCATTGGCAGTATTCACTTCCTGGTGCCAAATCAGGCTTTTTCTTACTAAACCTTTTTCCAAAAGTGGAGGCCAAGAAGGTCAAGAACTAGTACCCACTTTTTTTTACCCATGAGCCACAATAAAATGTAAAAAGAATTGGGGAGAAATACAAGCATGAAAAATGTCCCTGGGGGACGAAATAAGGGCTGTAAGTGGCTATTGGTAGCTCCTATGTGGACTGGCAGCTTACAGGAGGCTTAGTTTGGCAGCACACCTATTTTTATGCAACCAAAACTTGCCTCCAAGCTGGGAATTAAAAAGCTCCTGCTTTTAGGGCACCCTGGGGTTGGTAAACAACAACTTGCTCATGGGCCACAGGTTGGGGATCACTGCAATAGTGAGTATTACCACTGAACCAACAGAAACTTCTCACATAGTACATGGAATGCCTGAAAGCAAAGGTTAACAATTCTTTAGGCCAAGTGCTCTCCTACACATTGTGGATTCCTATTATCAACTAATAAGACATTGTTAAGCACTTATTAGAACTGAATACATTGCTAGGCACTGTTAAAAATGATATTTTTAATGGGTCATCAATGGATTTTGTGTAACATATATATCACACTCTATGCAGCTTGTTAACGCCATATGAACAATTTATTCATTGGAGATTAGTCTAACTGCAACAAGCCCACCGCCGATAACAATTACATAATTACAAGCAACCTCGGCAGGTAGTGATTACAATAAAGACCAGATCTAGCTGAAATATGAGAAAAAAAAGAGCAAAATAATGGCGCAATAGTTACAGGAAAAATAGTGCATGTCTGTTATGATCCAGCCTAACATATGCAGTTAAAAATAAACATTTCTGACCAAGAATGTTAGTATTGGTTAAAGATGGCCATAGATGTGCAGATTATAGCCTACTGTCGGATGGACAATCGTCCGTGCTAATCTTCTGACCTGCTACTAACCATTCAGATTAATAAAAAGTAGTAAAGAGAAGAAATAACACAATGATCGGGCCATTAATTGTCAGAGAGCAATCATACTTAACACAAACCCCCGACAAATAGTAGTAACAGTCTGCCACTGATATCATCAGACAGGCAATACATGCAGAGATCTTATCGTTAGCCAATATAAATCTTTTAACCTGTCAGATTAACGGAACAACCGATCGCCATGGTACGAAAAAATGTCAGGACAGTCCACATACGAATTGTTGTTTCATTAGATGGTGTCTTTGCATCTATGGCTAGCTTAATGTTTTTTTGAGATATATTTTTATTTTATCTGCTAATGTATCATTGTTGAAGCATACTAGGTGTAACAAAGCTCCATATATGAATTTTGCAAAGATTTCGAGCATACTTATTTTCTAAGCAGAATTTTGTGTGACAAAAATCACCTGTTATATAAAACAAACATTGGAAGAGCCCTGTGTAAAATAATTAATACAAAATGTCCTGGACTATATTTATTTACTGATTCTCTGGCATGTACAGTATATATAGTGCCCTGGATCTCTTACATATAACATACATTCTAAGGAAAATCCATTGACCACCATTGTAAAAGTGAGGAGTGGGCTACAAGCAACCCTCCAGATCTAGACATAAAAAAATAAAACTTTTGGTCCCAGCATTTCTTGATAGTTTTCAGCCATTAGTGGGAATTATACAATAATGTTAAGTTGGTATAGTCCACTATAGACATGGCAGCATTTAAATGACCCAGTCATCTGCAGGTCAAGCTACAATCAGAGATTTCATGACCATGTTGTGCATTACCCTGGGTATACTTTTTAGTTTTAGGATTCCTATATTATTAGACTTATTAAAGTGACAATGTGGGACCCAAACATTACTGCTACGATATTACTATTTTCAATGTAGGAATGTAAAGTGAAGGCCTCTTGTTCTAGCTGTACCCCTGAGAATGGCTATAATTTCATATTTTCTATTCAGAACAAACCACAGAATGCCAGTTTGACCTCTATAAAGCATAAGCTATACTTAGGAGATTACTTTTACAATACATGGCTGACATCCATTGGTAAAGTGTCTGCCTGTTGTTGAAAAATGACAGGCCAGCCCATACCTCATTTTCATTTTGAGAATGGTTAAGGCCTGCAAAGGTCATAACAGATATTATTTTTCCCAATAAGTACCAGAGTGGATCATACCAATGTTACACATGGGATTTGTGGCTTTATATACTAATGAACAATCCACAAAGTGGATGTTTAAAGAAGCCTGTATTCTTGTATCCTTTTTCCTCCATTTCTACGGAGAGATTCCTTATGAGCATTAGTTTGACTCTTCGGCCATGTGGAAGTCCATGCGCACAGTCAAGAAATGGACTTATTATTTATGTCTGAAGGTAAAAAAAGTATATAAAACTAAAGCAAGTTTGGTTCACTTCACACAACGTAAACGCTGGTTTTGTTCTATTTTGCTGAAATCATCTGCTTTCTATTAGTAGCCAAAACAAAATTGTTTTTGAAAGCTACTATTCATTATTCCAAAAGTCAAAATTAGCATGAAGTGGTATAAACATGCAGAGAATTTCTCAAGGTAAAGGAAATTGTTTCCATTTTAGTTTTGACCCCAAGTATTTTTTATTATATGTTTACAAATCTTTCTACCTATAAATGTATTTATACTTATCCCCAAACTACACAAACAGGATGGATTCTACAGTGAACATTCTTTGTGCTTTATATGTATTCCAACTGCCTGAGCTTCGCATGTTTGGTCTGTGCCAAAGGGGTTAAAGGGGAATTCAACCCCTCCGGCGCTAACCCCCTCCCCCTACCACCCCCCGTAGGCCCCCTCCCTCCTCCCCCCGGGCTATTACCCCTAAGTCGCTACTTACCCCTGTGTAGGTCCCCTCCAGTGAAGTTCACGGGGGCCATCTTCTTTTGCAACGGCTTCTTCCTATTCCATCTTCTCTTGCAACGGATTCTTCCTGGATCTGGCTCGGTAGGCGGAGCATGCACAGTAGGATGCTGGTACTACTGCACATGAGCACAAAGATTCAATCAGTGAACTTCGTGAACTTTGTGCGCATGCACAGTAGTACCAGCATCCTACTGCGCATGCGCTGCCAAGCGCCGACGGATCCAGAGAGGGTGGCCCCCGTGAACTTCGCTGGAGCGGACCTACACGGGGGTAAGTAGCGACTTAGGGGCAATAGCCTGGGGGAGAGGTAGGCCGGGGGGCAGGAGGGAGGGGGCCCACCGGAGGGTGGGGGGAGGGGGTACCGCCAGGGGGGTTGAATTCCCTTTTAAACTGCTTCTTTTAGGGCAAAGCACATTAAAAAGCCCTAAGACATAAACATCCGTTAGAATGTTTACTGAGTTACTCTTTTTGTGATCACAATATAGAATACAGTATCACACTGTCCTGGCTTGCTGACATGATAAACAGATACAGTTAAAGGGTTAGTTTCCCATTAAATCAGCTGCTACTATGATGTAGATAGTGATTACCTGCAACAATTTGCAGTTGGTCTTCCATTTTAATTATTTACCATTTTGTTCGGCTGATTGGAATTTCAGCAGCTATCTGCATGCTAGGGTTCAAATTACCATAGCAACCAGGCAGTTGATTCAGTGACAGACTAGAAAATACATAGGATAGGGCCTAAAGGTGAGTTATACCTTAAAAGATTATTAGACTTTAACGTATATACTATATTTCAGGTAAAGTGTATACATTGCTAGCTGTAGGGACCTGTTTGGCACCTATGGAGTTAAGTCCCTGATCTCTGTTACTAGGCAGATGGTTATGTTTCGAGTGCATGCTTCTAACCAATAGTTACAGCCCAGAGTGTAATGAACATTTCCTGCCACACAGCTTTATAGGGCTGGAAAGGAGTGGTCATTTCCTCTTTGGCTGCTGGTGTCTGGATCGACTGGATGTGCCATTGAGCCTGGTAGAAGACAGGCCCCAGTAAAGCTGTGTGACCCTAAAGGGACCAGCACCTTCACTGGGTAAGTCGGGGACCAGGCCACCCCGTGAACGAGGGATAGCAAGTGCAGGGTAGTACTGTTATAGTCTCTCTAGGGAGAGAAAGGCAGTTAGGAATATTTAGCATGAACAGTGTTTGTTCCAACAAGGAGTGGTAGCAGGAAGAGATCTTCCTACAAAGCTTCCCCTGTGATGCTTTTAGTGCAGGGACATCAAGGTGGTAGGGATTAGGACTAGCAGCGTTTTCCAGCCTTACACTGGTGTTCTGAGCAGGCACATAGCAGCAGAAGGAGGGTTGTAAGGAATGGATGTACCCTGGCTAATCGGACTCTGAGAAATAATCACTTTATTGAAGTGTGTGTGAAAGTTCAGCTAATATCTCAACTACAGCTGTGTGCATCTCTGATATTTCCTCTGGATGTTCCTGTGTGAGTACTAAACCTGGAGATATTGTTTATGCTAATAAACATCTATCTGGTTGTTGTAAAGAACCTCATGGCGCCCATTTCATCTTTTATTGTACAGTTTGCCTGGGTATTGTAGTTATACTACCTCCTAAAGGATAGCTTCCACATGGCGAAGGCCCTGCCCTGGTGTGTAAGTCGCAGTATAACCATGCTCATCCCACAGTAGCTGGACACTTTAACCCTTGGTGTTTTAACTAGCCCATGTCCATATGTTCATTGTAAACCTACATTGAGGCTTTGGCAGAGCACCTGGGTTTTATACAACCAAAACTTGCCTCCATGCCTGAAATTCAAAAATAACCACCTGCTTTGAGGCCACTGGGAGCAACATCCAAGGGGTTGGAGAGCAACATGTTGCTCACGAGCTACTGGTTGGGGATCACTGTAATAGTGGGTCGTGGATTTCCAGTAGTCTGACACTAAACCACTCCATTTAATCATCTCTATTCTTTGAAGTATGGTTTTAGAAATGTGACCCCCCCCCCCCTTATATGAATTAAAATCTAAAGGTGCCTCCATTTTCTACTTTCTATCCCACTTTTACATTTCAGTATAACCATACCCTGAAAATAAGAGGTAAGCTGTTTTCTCCGTAGTCTATTATCTTGTTTGTTAGATGTTTTTTCTTTATTTAATTTAGCATATTTTTATGAAAAGGTCCCCATGACAAAGGTGTCTCATTGATTCCTTATATGTCTACAAATATTTCATATGGTTCAGCATCTCCGACTTAATATAAGTCCCCAAAAAAATGTGTCTCCTTCCAGAACTGCACTTGCTTAGCTACAGACAGGATTACATGTTATTTACTGGGAAATATCACACAGAGATCATGTTGGTTCAGCCAATGCCTTACACCTGTTTTCACGCCGCTATATTGCGCGGTGATGGGAACATGTGTTCATTTACAGCACCAAAGGAATTAAGAGACAACACAAATTATATATATATCAATTTCATGTTGCCTCTCTGCTATAGAATGTTTCACAGATGAACTTCCAACACCCAATAAATAAAGTAATACGTGTTCAGGATTTGCACAGCTCTTAAATCTTTTTTTCTGTACATAAACTTAGAGAACAATGCTAGAAAACTGTTTAACTGGGTTTTTTTTATGTCTACGTTGTATTTACTATATTACCAAGCATATCAAGCATATTCCAGCTGGAAATGCAATGTCTTACTGTAAAATTACAGTAAGACTGAGTACCCAACCAGCATTCAGATCCCTGAGGCTTATGAAAGCTCTAGAACAACTTAGAGAACAATGCTAGAAAACTGTTTAACTGGGTTTTTTTTATTTCTACGTTATATTTACTATATTACCAAGCATATCAAGCATATTCCAGCTGGAAATGCAATGTCTTACTGTACAATTACAGTAAGACTGAGTACCCAACCAGCATTCAGATCCCTGAGGCTTATGAAAGCTCTAGAACAACAATATATATATATATATATATATATTAATATTGAATAGATCCGCACACCATTCTTCTTTATTGTGTACATTAATCCGAAGTTTCTGCCTTCTTCAAGCGCCTTTTTCAATGTTGGCCGAAACATTGGATTAATGTACACAATAAAGAAGATTTGATTTTTCATGCAATAACAGAGTGTGGATCTATTCAATATTAATATATGCAAATATTTGATAAGGGATACTGTCATGGGAATTTTTTTTTTCAAAACACATCAGTTAATAGTGCTGCTCCAGCAGAATTCTGCACTGAAATCCATTTCTCAAAAGAGCAAACAGATTTTTTTTATATTCAATTTTGAAATCTGACATGGGGCTAGACATATTGTCAGTTTCTTGCTGTACTGCAAGTTGGGGTGATATCACTCCTCCCTTTTCTCCCCAGCTGCTTAACACCAGAACAATAGAAAGGTAACCAGATAACAGCTCCCTAACACAAGAAAACAGCTCCCTGGTAGATATAAAAACAGCACTCAATAGTAAAATCCAGGTCCCACTGCGACACATTCAGTTACATTGGGTAGGAGAAACAACAACCTCTCTGAAAGCAGTTCCATCCTGGCTCTTTTTGAAAGCACATGACAGGCCTACACACTAATATTACAACTAATATCACTAATGCTGGTTCAGGCATGAAATGTTATATCATAGAGTGAATTATTTGCAGTGTAAACAGTGTAATTTAGAAATAAAAATCATGCCAGAATCCCTTTCAGTACATACATAGTACACATGAAATACTGATCCCAGGAAGAGACTAGAGAAACAACCTGAACATTAGTTCTGCTACAACAAAAGTATATAACTTCAATTGGACATCTAAAACAACTACTAATACATTGGGGTACTTTCCTATTACTCAACTGTAACAAATAACTGTACAATGAGTTGGAAACTTAGCAGGACAGGTCTGTTTTATAATAAAAAAATATTTATCTTCATCCTGTTCCATACAGGGGTCTAGAACTCACATCTGCTATGTCAGATACAAATATCAATATATTTTAATGTTACCGACCCCTTTCAATTTAAATAAAAGAGAGTGGGGGCTCTGAAGCCGACTCAGCACACTCACATGTACACTCACACATGAACACAAGCACACACAAACACCACCGCAATGTATTTACAATCTGTTTTCCTCGTAAAGGACCATTCAGTAGTTATGCTGAGGTTTGCAAAATTGAATAAAAAAAAAAGGAAACTACAGTGTTTGGTTATTCTTATAAATGTGACTTTCCTTCTCCTTCTAAGTTAGAATTTTTACAATCTGGCTTATTTCAGCTTGTAAAGAATGTCTCGTGGAGCTTTCCTTCTCTGTGCAATGGAAAATTGGAAGGCAGCACACAGTGTCTCTGCCATGTATTCAACAGACAGACTATTATGAAAGAGGGGAATTTAGGACTTTCCCCAGTGTAGCTCAGACACTCTCAGCACAGAAGCACACTGCAGACAGGATGGGGATACTGTAGTTAGATAAAGGTACAGTGCAGCTACTGATGAACACAAAATGTGTAAGTTTCTATGTTCTTTACATAAGGGGCCTACGGTGATCCATTGTGCTTGTACAGGGGGTCAATATTAATAATGTGCCTAGTCACTTGCTGTTGCTGACCTGCAGAGCTTTCCATCATATTTTGGGTGGTAAATAAAATGACTTGATTGGATTTGTAAAGGAATCCATCATAGGCATCGCTGATTTTAGCTGTGTGTGTTCAATAACTCTGCCAAGCAGCAGCTTTGCATTCATATAGTGCAAAGATGGGTTATTAATTCCCAAATAATATTTTGCAGGCACTTTGCAGGGTTTAACCACGGGGGCTACTTAAAATCTATGCTCTCTGGGAAATGAAGTGGAACTACTTATAGTTTCACTGACATTGACATTAACCTCTCTCTTGCTTACAGGCAACTGACATATAGCAGAAGGAATAGGTGCTAGCAAGAAATTAATATACGACAGAAATATAATTTGCTCTGGATAGAAAAATATCCCTTCTGGGGAAGTTGGATCTGTAAAACGGATGGGCAGACAGCAGCAATTTTATTCTGCTCTTCCCCCTGTAAAAGTTAATTAGCTTTAAAGCCATGTGGGAGATAGTCCAGAAAACACAGAAGCAAAGATTCACAATCAGGATTAACTGGTCATGAAAGTTTTATGAAATAACATGACTTCATTTTGAATGTGTTTCTAATCCACGACTTCTCTACCAATCCCCTAAAATCTTGTTGTTTGTTATATGGACAGGGCTGACGTCTAAAGCTAAATATTGATTTCATTACACAAGTACGGCTTTAACTTAAAACACTAAACCTTACCATAAGCTGATCAATGGCTGTGCCAGATGAACCAATTCATGAAATTGCACAAAGTCAATAACAGTCAAGGCAATATAAATATCAGACATAACCTGAATGCAGACACTTCAATTACAGGGAAGTTCAAATTAAAAAAGCACCTGAATATAGAAATACTAACCTTAATTAATGTCAATCTGTGGCATGTAGCTCCATAGGTTGTCAGTGACTTTAGTAAAAGTTTGTATTTCTTTGTTCCAGTGGTGTTATTTATACCATATTAATTACTATGAGGATAAGTAACATTGGGCTTGTAAGCAAAGAGATATAGGACCAGGCATTGCCAAGCAAGTGCCTGATACTGACCCATATAGCACAGTCACCAATACACAGCTAATTCTAAACTAAAATAAAGAAATTACAATTTAATATTTAAAGCTCTGAATTCCACTGAATACAAGTATAGCATACTAGTACTTTATATATATATATA
>CM044441.1:106273462-106312615 GCA_024363595.1 Xenopus borealis
CTAGTAGAGAAAAAAAGGGAAATAGCTCAAGTTGTACAAGTACACCATATTTAAAGGAATGTAAAGTGGTAGCAGCATTGTGTTGTAATTCTGCTTTTGCATCTCTGTGTATCTGTGTAAAATCGAAGAAAAATTTTGCTTTTTGTTAGAAAGGCCAAAGTTACACTGGACTAAATGGCCCTAAATTGCCCAATCAAGGATCTGATCTCAATACATCTGAATATCTGCGTCATTATTTAAATATTGAGTAGGGATGCACCGAATCCAGGATTCAGCAAGGATTCAGCCTTTTTCAGCAGGATTCGGATTCGGCCGAATCCTTCTACCCAGCAGAACCAAATCCGAACTCTAATTTGCATATGCAAATTAGGAGCGGGGAGGGACACAGCATGACTTTTTGTTACAAAACAAGGAAGTAAAAAATGGTTTCCCCTTCCCACTCATAATTTACATATGCAAATTAGGTGTTGGATTTGGTTCGGTATTCGACGGAATCTTTCTCAAAGGATTCGGCTGAATCCAAAATAGTGGATTCGGTGCATCCCTAATATTGAGATAGACAAGTATTATCTGACTAACCTGAAAAAAATTAAGAAATGTGGCTAAATCAAGAGTGTGCAAAGCTGAAATGTGTTTACCCCCAAAGATATGCAGCATTAAAGGAGAACCAAACACAAAAATGAATCGGACTAGAAATACCATAGTTTATATATTGAATTTATTCCATCAGACTTAAGGTTCACCATCTCTTTTGTAATGATCCTGAATTATGAATGTATGGGAGTTATGGAATTTATTAAAAAAAAAATCTAAATTTTTAAATTCGGGTGAATAGGAAGTACCCAAAAATTCGATTTGCGTTTTTTTAAAAAAGTCAAAGTCCACCAAATGACGGAAAATGGGTTCTGGGAGGTCCCCCATAGGCTAAAATGGCAATCTGACAGGTTTTAGATGGCAAATAGTCCAATTTGAATTTTTAAAGAGACAGTACGGGATACATTTCGAAATTCAAATTTCGATTTTTTTTTTTTTTAAACTCAAATAAAATTTGGACTGTTCCCTAGTCTAATTACACTAAAATAAACTTGAACTTCGAATATATACATTTTTCAATTTGAACCTTGATAAATCTGCCCCTAGAACGTCAATTCATGAGTCAGCAACTGACAAACAAAATGCTTGTGTTATGTTGAAACTATAAGAAAAAGTAGGGTTATACAGTGTATCTATTTGTGAAAAGGAATTACTAAGCATCCAGAACTTTGGATGCATGTGTGAGACAGTTCCAAACTGATCCTAAAATCTTCAGAGGATTTGGACACCTTCTTGTGAACAGCATAACTGACAACATTTCATGAGGATTTGATGAGAAAAAATTATGAGAATGTAATGAATTGAAAATAGATACATTCTAGAGAGAACTGGCTCCTAGGCACGCCCCAGTGATTATAGTTTCTTACCTGATACCCTGGGCTGGTGCTCCTGTTAGTAGAAAACTGCATTTTCCTGGGCTACTTCTCAGGGAGCAGACAAAGTGATCCTCTTTCTGTTTTCCGTCTTGGTGCTTGGTTCATGCCAGCTTTTTCACTCTACTGCACTTGCATCTCCCCAGGACCACTGAAGCATGAAAAAGTGGAAGAAGATAGATCTGTGGTACTTACTGCAAAGTACCCCAGACTGGTTTTCTGCTAACAGGAGCACCAGTGGATACAATTTGACTCCAAAGGTTTTAACCATTCCTTCTCCATTAATTGAAGGACAATGCACAAGGCTGAAAAAAAGTCAGGCTCTCTGGAACTTATCTGATAAAGATATGACATCACAGTTGACAATGTATGATTTATCACCATTAACTTAGCATCTGAGTCACCTCAGTTGAAGAGACATATGGGGAAACACTTTTGGTTGCAATAAAGATTGCCATCCTATTGTTTAGACCTCAGGATGTATAAACTTTTGGAGCACCCATGTTGCATTTACAATCCCCAAGGCGCAAGTGCCTATCCATAGTGCCTGCCATAGGGCAGGTTGTAAGGACAAGGCCCCAATGTGGGCTGCACCTCCTGACACTACATAACTTGCACATCTAAATGACCACCCCTCTTGGATAGTACTATGAATACTGCCTAATGAAACAGGAGCACAAATACACTGGAAAATACATAATTTCATCAAAATGTGTTCCCAAAAGAGAAAATATAAGAGGAAGCCATTTTCTCATTGAGAGATATTTTACCAATTCAAAATGAGATTTTAAACTTAAAGGGCAACAAAAGTCTAAAATTAAATAATGATAGAAATGATGTACTTTGTATACTAAATATAAACACAAACTGACTGCACAGAAACCCAATGAAACAAATGATTTATGCTTTTAAAGTTGGTGCAGGGGGCTGTCATCTTGTAACTTTGTTAAACATCTTTGCAAGACCAAGACTACGCACATGCTCAGTGTGGTCTGTGCTTAGGTTGGGAGGCTAAGCTTAGGGATTGTCATAAATCATCAAAACAGCACAAGTCAAATAATATCTGCCATAGAAGTCAATACAGCAAGACTGATTAATAATCAGAATATACAGACTGCACTGGGCCTGTGCATACAAATCTCTACACAGTCGCCGGCTGCTCTACAGGGAAACAAACAAAGCTGCTTGGGTTCTGGGAAGGAAGGTGGGGGGCTCCCCCCTGTCATTTGAAAGTATGATCGTTTTCCTGCAGAGAAGTTAGGGATCATCTGACACTTATGACCTATGTGCAGCTGCCAGAGCAAGTAAAACGAAGGGGGAATTTCACTGCATACAGTCAGGTTTATTATAAAAATGGTAGATATTTTTAAATTAAAGTATATTGGAGATAGATTTATTTTTTCATTAAAGAAAGTAAAAATGGGATTTTATTTTTTTGCCTTTACTTGCCTTTAAAACAGCAGTTCACCTTCTAAACAATGTTTCCATTCAGTTGGTTTCAGATAGTAAACCAGAAATAAAGACTTTTTAAAACTACTTTCTATTTGTTACTTTTTTTCTAAAATGAAAGTTTCAACTTTAACCTATGGTGTTACAATGCTGTAGCTCAGAAATCTTGGCGCAACCTCCGAAGTTTTACAATTTGCTTAAACTTTTACATGTTTTTCAGCTGCTTGTTTAATCAAGCAGCAAAAAGAGAAACCGAACCTGGTTAGGATGAGAAGGACTGAAAGGAGCCAAAAAGCCCTTCACAAGCGGTTCTGGATGCATAGTTGGCCACAGGGACATAAAGGAGTGATTTACATGTCTCCGCCCAGGATGCATTATGGGAGAATAAAACTCTCATTTTTGCCATTTAGGCAGTGCTATATGTATGGCATGAGACAAGTAAATACCTTCTGATTTCAGAAGGCTTTACTCCAAAATATTAAAACACCTTCAAGCACTTCTTAAGAGTGCGCAATTACAATTCACACTGCTCAATAACAATTTGCAATGCAATAACCATTGTAAGGAACAATATTGAGATGTGGATTTTAACTCTTATTGGTGCGCAATGTTTTTCTTTTTGCAACTTTAATTACATCCCCCCCTTTATTTTGGGTGAACTATCCAAAACTAACTAGTGAGCTATCCAAGTGAAATTAGAAATCACCACAGTACGCTAGAGTGAAATATTGCCTCTCTCTATTTATTTCTATGAGAAGGGGTATTTATCACAGAAATGAATGGATAGATGTATTTCACTGTGGTGATCTCACTCTTTGATAAATATACCCCTAAATCGTGCCCAAGGCAAGATAGTGCTTGGGGGAGGGCTGGGGTGGAAGCCCTGGTGGGCCACAGACCATCCAGTCTGCTAGAAGGGGGCTTTGTCCTTCCTCTGGATCAAACAGCAGTAAGGCAGATTTTATATAGAGATAAAGGTTGAACTTTATGGACTTGTGTATTTTTTCAGCTTAATGCACAATGTGTTTGTACTTATGTTACTATGTTATTATTATAAAAACACAGACTTTTCCATGTTTGAAATGGCAGCATCAGAAGTGGCACAGTGGCCACAACCATTTCATGAGTCACTCTGGCACCTGCATTTCATGTCAGTAAGATCACTGCAGAAATGGCCAGTGAGAGTATAATCCCAAACTTGCCATTAAGATCACTGTAGAAATGTCCATGAGAACACCATTAACCCCAGACATGCCAATACAATCACTGCAGAAATGGCCAATGAGTACTCCATTAACCCCAGACTTGCAGGTACTGTAAAATCACTGTAGAAAATGGTCAAGGAGAACTTCATTAACCACAGATTTACCAGTGAGATTATTGCAGAAATGGCCATGGGCAAGAGCAGAGAAATTAATAGATTGAAATAGATTTCACAAACTTTTATTATTTCCCAATGCTGTTGCTGTGCCCCTTCTGCACAGCTGTAACATGAGTAAAAAAAATATCAAATATGACCATGCATTCAACAGAGGAACGCATCTCTTCTTTGATTTATTTCAACTGCAAGAAGCATCTGCTTACAGTTGGGGCAGGTACTGTAAGGTCCCTAGTGCCTAGGGTGCTTAGTGGGTAACTGCTGACCAGTAATATTCATAGCTTATTCTTCACTTGGCCTTACATGGAGCAACCACTTATAACAGCTTCATTCACACAATATGCAGTACATCTAATTTTCACCCCACTTGCATTTTTCTATTATACTGCTTCACCATTATTCCTAGCTAGATTACGCTAAAACATTTCAATCACTATACTAATAGGCCCTGTTAGCCTCCCATATTTATAGTGCAATGTAAGAAATCCATGAGTCTGTTGTGATGTATTTGTGTGTGGCTCATGCTATACATATTGTGGTAATGAGGGTTGGGGGGACAGAAGCAAAAACACTATTAACAATAGGTACTGGAAGTCACAGCTAAATGTATAATTATCTGAGTGTCAAGTTTAGACAGTGATAAACTGTTATCTTGGGTAGATCTGTATGTCCAGTGAATAGGTATACTAAGGACAAAGAACATGAAATCAAGTTATTTTTGTTTAATATTTGCATTTTCAATCTCTCTTCTATTCAGTTTTAAACGATAGTTGCAGATAATACTACTAGTACATGAATGATTTTTATTGCGGTGCGTGGAAAAGATTAGACCTGCTACCATATGTAAAAATGATGTACAGCCATTGATTGTATAATAAATACACAAAAAGAAAATGGTGAACAATGCTGAAAATTGGTTTGAGGAGTAACAATAATAACATTACTGGAGAATAAAATAGAGCTTTTCAAGTGCAGAATCTTTCCTTATTATCATTCTCATTTTCTCTTTTATAAAGGAAAAGAGGGGAAGGAAGACAGAGAGCTTATAAGTTGTGGAATGGATGGGCTATTATATTTGTGAGCCCTAGTGCAAATAAAAGAGAGAGGATATGGGCCTCAGATCAGTGTGGGGGGGGGAGGGTTATGGCTTGATACAGTATCTAAGGGGACAACTAGTGATAACAAGATAAGAGTCCATCACCAGATATAATTGTTCACACAGGGAAATAAGCAAATCAATTAGAAGGAGCTGACAAGACATTTTATTGACAGACTCAATACCTTAGCTCCCCTCAGCAGAATAAAGAAGTACACACAGCAAACACAGAATTTAAGCCAGAGAAAGAAAAAGATAAAGGGTTATCCTTATGGAGACAGATAGAAACGCATGATAAAGTTTGACTTCATGTTTGAAGGGGGACACATCAGTGGCATAACTACCATTCAGCAGAACCCCAGTTGCATGGGTCATCATTGCAAATATTACAGTCATAGAGTATTGCAAAAGTGTTCACCTGATAATCATGTGCAGAGTGTGTTAAAATGTGAGTGCTTTAAAAACAAAATGGCCAAAACGCAGAAAAAAGAAACAAAAAGATAGAGTAAATACTACAATGACCTGTGTCCTTATTCTGCAACATGAAACCAGGTCACTTGACACTCTTCACAACTAACGCAGCCATCTGATCGATCCATGATTGCTTTTAATTTCCTTGCTAATTGATTCTGTACTGTTTCCTCTATCTTTTTGAGCCTTATTTCTGCTATTTGGCCATTTTGCTTTTAATGCACTCTTGGCTCCTTACATTTTGTGGGGGCACTCACACACTCTACACATGAATATAAGGCAAAACACTTATTTAATAACTCTATATTTGATGCTACTCTCACTTGCACCTGGACCATTTTCTCCTATATTGGAAGTATTTTACAATCATTTATATATATTTATATATATGCTACTATAGATCATTTATTGTACCCCTCAATGACCAGCTCTTATGAAATGTGTGCCTAACTTATTTAAAGTCTCTTAGCATTTAGGGGTGTCAAGATCAAGTGGCAGATAAAGTACTATTAGTAGTAATAGTAGTTTCGGATCCGTTAGCTGGAAACTCGTTATCCAGAAAGCTCAGAATTCTGAAAAAGCCATGACTCCATTTTATCCAAATAATGCCAGTTTTTAAAAATAATTTTCCTCTGTAAAAATAAAACAGTACCTGGTACTTGATCCAAACTAAGATATAATAATCCTTATTGGAAGCAAAATCAGCTTATTGGGGTTATTAAAGGTTTACATGATTTACTAGTAAACTTAAAGGGGACCTGTCGCCCTAAAAAATATTCCAAATCATGTTTTATTGTGTTAGTCAAGAAAAATAAACTTCACTTAAGCTCCCCATAGACGCAACGATATTTCCCTACCGATGTTAGGAAAGTCCGACCAATCTGTCAAATTATCCGGTTAGTGGGATACAAACGATCGTTCATCTCACGATTTTTCGTCCGACATTGGTCTGATGATTGATCGGCCAGGTTAGAAAATCTTTATCGCACCCCATGCAATCTACCTATGTTTTCAGCGCAAGCAGGCTGCGATCCTTCAGTTTTGCTGCAATATCACCTGAATGGTCTTGTTAGTTGATGGACACATCAGGCATTTAAACGATCGTTTTGAGACAATCGTGGTCTCACGATAATTATTGGATCTTTCAAAAATCTTTACGTCTATGGCCAGCTTTACACTATATAAATGATTTAAATGTTTTAGTCTTGGAATTCATAATCACATGATTAGGCAATATATGATTGGCAACTGAGAGTCTTAAATGAGTTTATGACCAGTATGGTTGTTTTAATATAACAAAACTGGGTTTCGTGATACAATTTAAAAGCACTTCTATTATACAGATTTTCAGGGGGTGACAGATCCCCTTTAAGGTATGAAGATCCAAATTACAGAAAGAGCCCTGGCATTCTGGATAACATGTTCCATACCTGTAGTAGTAGTCCTATCTGGGGTCACATATGTCTAGTCACATGATGTTATATGTCACATGATCATAGTACATGTAAACCAATATTGTGCTTGCAGATCACAGATTTAATATAACCAGAAAAACAATGGGATCTGGTGCATGGAGGGTTAACCATGTTCTGTTTTTTCAATATGTGCCCATACTGGGGGGAGGGTTGGTAAATGGAGAGACAGGGCAAACCAACATGACAACATTGCACTCTGTACCTACAGTAATTAAACATTTCAATACTTTTTAGATATAAAAAATCAGTTAGGAGGTGGAGGTAACATCACACTTAATGCCAACCCCCATGGTATTTTTGACAAGCTGGTCTTTACATTGCCACCTCTTGGTAGTCAAAATGGGATGTAGAAAACATACCTGATTCCATAGTAAGGCAATAATGTGGTGGAAACTTCTTATTATGTCCTTATTATATGGTGTGGAGGTGTTTAATTACATATGAATGATGAGTCTCTTCTATTAGAGCCAGCTTAGAGCATATCTTAATATCTCCCTGTTACTGTCTGTACCACAACTGTTATTTTATTGTTTTTTTTATTTTGAAAAACTCTATATATGTCAATCATTTCATGGGAAGTTACAAGCGACGCCAGATTTCTTAGGAAACTCACTCACTACTCTCCTATCAGGATCCTCTCTTCTCTCACATGGGGTTTGTCTATATTTCAATTACAATGGTTTAGTGAGTATATATATATATATATATATATATATATCTCCAACAGGGAGTCGGCACTCACGACACAAAGTACAAAAATGCCTGGGTGCAGTGTCCATATATGTGGTACAATCCAAGAAAAAGGGTCCGCACTCTCAGGACTTAAACAGAGCAAATTGTGTTTTATTATATGGAAGACTAACGTTTCGGCCTCCTCCTATATATGTCATTGTCTATGAATCAAACCTTAGGTTGAAGTAATGGTCCTGATATACAAATGCGGTTTGGCAAACATTTACAGTTATCAATGAAACAACTGGGCTTTACAAAAAAGACTTAAGCTAAAGAGTTACAAAGCCCATGCCGACTAGTAGAAATGCCAACAATATTGCAAACACTGGCACAGGGGTTGGAGCTGTCCCAAGACTTTTAGTAGCTTTGCTAGGGACCCGTAAATGAGTACCAGAAAATTTGAATAATTGTTTGGTTTTTGGGACATGAAGGTCATGTACCAAAAGCTGTGCCTGGAACGGATGCTGAGCATGCTATTTTCTGGAATCACCTTGATAATTTATTCTACTGTTATTTGTGTATGTCTTTTAGTTATTACTCAGTAGCAGTACATTAGAACTATTGATCCTGCATACACTTTACAATTAAAGGTTTGGCCTTTATATTACACTTGTCTAAAGCAGTCTTACAGCTTATTACTTTTTCTGGGGTGCAGGCTCCATCAACCAGGCTCACACTAGTGGTATTTTTCCTTCCTTTGTCCAGAGGTACAGAAAAGTCATCCATGCTGACTCATCTATGAGTACTTTTCAAGGACTCTGCCCAACCATCTGCTTCCTTGGTAGACTTGCCTCCCCCACATTTCATCTAGATCTTCTCAACATGCACTGGGTGTCGATGTTTGTGTCTACCAGAAGTCCAATCATCCACCAGGACTGAAGGAGGTATTAGATTTATAGCAAGTTCTAACCACATGTGGAAGAGATCTAGTAACTTTTACACAATTTTTGTAATGTTATCTAACCCAACTCAATCCTGCCATTGGAGCAGTAGTCCTATTATTGGCATCTGGTTTGAATTTTTGAGAAACCTTTATTTCAAGGATAATGTGGTAAAGCCTTCTTGAAGGTGCAAACATTACACATAAATCAGCAATGGCAGATTTCTTACATACATCACAGACATATTTATACAGTGCTACAAGTGATCGGTGTATTCTTTTACTCTATAAGGACTCTCGTTTTTATTTTTACTAAAAAAAATTGCACTTGCAGGAAGAAAAATGATTGTAGCCCCATACAAACTACTGAATACCATATAGCATCTAAAAACATTCAAGTTCAGCTCTGTTAATGCAATTAACCAAGAAGTTAACAAATTAGATATGGGGGGTGGGGTCAGATGAGATTTAAACCAAATAGACATACTGAAATAATATTTGTTATTTTGCTTTGTATTGAGCAGCTGCCCAGTTTGCAATTTTAGCAATCTGGTGGTTGCATTGATTTGAAAGAGATGGGAATATGAATAGGAGAGGCCTGAATAGAAAGATCAGTAATAAAAAGTAGCAATAACAATACATGTGTAGCTTTACAGAAAAAAATTTTTTTGATGGGGTCAATGACCCCTATTTGAAGGACCAAAGAAACAGTAAGTTTGGTACACAGCATCAACATTTGGGAGCACGTCTTCTCTTTTCCTTTTGTTGGTCCTGGATAACATTCTTGTTGAGTCACGTGACTGTGAGTTGCTGGCACTAACAAAGAAGTATATTGAATCCAACTAACCAACCCCTATTTGAAAGCTGTAAAAAGTCAGAAGAAATAAGCAAATAAGTAAAAAAAAAAAACAATAAATATTGAAGATCAATAAAAAAGTTTCTTAGAACTGGCCATCCTGTAACATACTAAAAGTCAACTTAAAAGTGAACCACCCCTTTAAGCAGCATAGAGGGCTGTGTAAATGAGGATCTGTTCAGGTGTAACATTTGATTAAAAGGTATGGAAGTAGTTAGCAGTGAGGAGTCACTGTGTATGAAATAAATTACACTCCCCAAAATGGATGAAGTTGTGACTTAACTTGATTTAGTTAAATACTGTAGATAAAGTGGGCATGAACTGACTGCTGTTACATTGCGCCCGATAATTCCTCTTCTACAAGAGATGTTCCATGTGTTTACAGTTAAAGGGGTTGTTCACCTTTGAGTTAACATTTAGTATAATGTAGAGAGTGATATTCTGAGACAATTTGCAATTGGTTTTCATTTTTTATTATTTGTGGTTTTATAGTTATTTTGCTTTTTATTCAGCAGCTCTCTAGTTTGCAGTGTCAGCAATTTGGTTTCTAGGGAACAAATTACCCTAGCAACCCTAAATTGATTTGAATAAGAGACTGGAATATGAATAGGAGATGGACTGAATAGAATGATACAGTAAGTAATAAAAAGTGGCAATAACAATACATGTGTAGCCTTACTGAACATTTGTTTTTAGATGGTGTCAGTGACCCCCATTTGAAAGCTGCAAAGAAACAGAAGAAAATTGCAAATCATTAAAAAACTATGAAAAATAAATAATGAAGACCAATTGAAAAGTATCTTAGAATTGGCCCTTCTACAATATACTAAAAGTTAACTTGAAGGTGAACCACCCCTTTAAAGATGAGATTGGGATAGTATACTCACATACAATATAACAATCACACTGGATGGTTTCATACTACCCTGTTTAGCTGCACTTCTTTTATATTTCCTCCCTATTAATGATATTTTACCTAGCATCATTTATACCAGCTGGACCAGTAAAATGCCAACCATGTATGAACGGAGAATGAGTGTTTAAATCAGTGATGCATAGCATTGTAATGTGCAGCACTGTATCAAAAGCTTTGACAAAAATCCAAGTAGACTACAGGTACTGCAATTCCACTGTCCAAGTTGCTGCCAAATAGACCACAGCTACAGCAATCCAACTGTCCATGTTCCAACCTACATTATTATACAAAGCTGGTTAATTTGTCTGACATGACCTGTCCCTCATAAAGCCATGCTGGTACAATACCATTCTTCAGAAGATGAATGTGACAAACCTTTAACGGACTCTTTAACGTGATAAACCACAACATAGATAGTTGCAAGACTTGGAGGCCTGTAATTGCCAGGTTGAGCTCACAATCCTTTTCTAATTTTGGAATTACATCAGCTTTCCACCAGTCAGTTGGTAACATATCAGATGAAAGGGAGTCTGAGATAACTTACCTAATAAGTACCCATGGGTGTAGTCTATTACGATCTGGACCTTTGCTCACATTAATTGTGCTTAAACATTTAAGTATGAATGAGCTGAGCTATGAGCACCTTCACAAAGTTGGTCCTGTAACTTTGACTCAATTGTGTGTATACTGTATATATATATACATATATATATATATATATATATATATATATATATATATATATATATATATATATATATATATATATATATATATAAAGAAAGAGCTGTTGCACTCAAGGGGCTTCTTGTAAAAATAAAAAAATATTTTATTTAAATCAACGTTTCGACCCTTATTGGGGCCTTTGTCAAGATAATCACAAACAATTTGTAACACCTATAAATAGTCACACATGTGCACATATCCACCCACAGACCGCCCCCACCATGGAGTGTCCAATTTCAAATTAAGGAATCCCATGATCCTTATTCGAATTGTATCAAGTGCTGCCATCTGGAGGTCAAAACACAAAGGTATCCAAAATATTAAAATCATGTAACAAACAAATAAAAGCAATCTTAACGTTCGTCTAAGAAAGATACAAAGGAACAATATTAATTTAAACCCGTAGGAGGGATGGTGTTGAGTTTTTTAATCCAAAAAGTTTATTTTTGTAATAAGAGGCGACATAGGTCACCACCTCTTCTAGGGTTAGGGATAGTATCTATACCCATGAAACGAAAGGTAGGAGGACCATGGCCTTTCTCTAAATAGTGTTTGCTGACCTATGATTTCTCATACGGAATTCTGTATATATATATATATATATATATATATATATTTTTTTTTTTTTTTATATATATATACACATGTTGACAGAACCAAAACGAGTAAATGCTACTTTTGAATAATCGTAATGTGCAGCTTTATATTTATAATTTGTACAAGTTAAGGATAAGGTTATTTTTTTATTTTTAAGTGCAAAAACATAAATTCAAAAAAATTATAGCTTTCTATAATAAACATGGTTTACAATCTTCCCTTAAGGGAAAATAGCCTTCAGTTTGCAACTGAAATAGATTATGCATAAATATTAAAGGATGTAAATAGTACTGATAATACGTGGAATGGCATATCCACTTTATTATATTTACACCCTTCCTTATGCATGCAATTTTGTTGTCCTATTCTTAGATTATGCAAATAAGCTTTTTAAGATGCACATTGTACATATATTTCTTAACCTTATTTGCTTGTATATATCAGCAGTAAACTAATAGCATGGTCACAACTTTTCTTGTTGAGTGTAGCATGTTATAGAGAATTATACTGAGGTTAATAATACTCAGTGTGGTTTTTTACTCCATTTGGGATCTTGGTAACATGGCATAGTGATCATGTTTAAACAAGCTGATATACAGTTTAACAGTACTGTCCAACTCGTTCCAAGTTGTGGCTTAATTATCTACACGTTTTTACTGCAGTCTACCTAACCCTTTATCACACAGGGGGCCATACGAAGCTCTTGGAGGGCTGCATTTGACCTCTTGTTGGTTATCCCTGACTTATAGTGCTCTCATTTTGTCATCTATGGTGAATGTTTCAATATTTTTAATATAGATCGAAATTGAACAATAAACTGCTGATCTCTGTTGCTAACAAGGTAAGGACACATCAGGTCATGTCACTGTAAGCATGATTTTACTCTTGGGATGCTAAGTAACAGTATCCTGCTGACAACCAAAGAAGGGAAGTGCCATATCAACCATTCTCAGAGTTAACCTCTGTCATTTTTTGAATGGACTAGGCATCTGTACTAGACGAATACCACAAGCTTGGTATATTCAGTATAAAGCATCGGCTTCCATGAACATAATTGGAGGCCAAACTAATTGCTATGTCCATGTTATTTCAGCTTGTACCAGCCATGTCACATAGACTCCCATCTGTCATCCATTCCTAAATTCTGTCAGCAAGGCCTGTCATCTGCCAAGCTAATGAAGTTCCAGATTCCTTCGGAAAGGCCAGGAGAAAAAGAAATATGAAGGTTACGAGAGATAAAATTGAAATTGGGAAAGAAAATTATATTTAGCAGAGAGAAATGGTTAATGCATAGTGAAATGGAGACAAGCGCCAAGAGACATACACAGGTAGAAATTGAAAATGAGAAATTTCTCTGTTTGAAAGAGTTATGTAAAAATATTTGACACTACAGTTCAATAATAGCCATCTCTTAGTGTGATACCTGATTGCTGGCTGTACAACCACCAAAGAGAGCCTTGAGAGTGAAAGTATTAAAAAGCTGTTGCTTATTTTGTATGCAAGCACAGACTATGACTATCTGAACAGTGGTGGGTATTTAGACAGTCTTAATTTGTTGCTGGATATATGTACTATTACATTGTTATGCAAAATATTTTTCACCACATAATAAAACACTGGAAAATAAAATATATACAGTCCATGTAAAAACAGTTGATATCAGTTTTGCACATTTTCATTGGAAACAGATTGCAAAATATATGCTGTTAAAACAGCTTTGAAGTGTTCTAATTTGACCAGGGCTAATTTTGAGTATTTGGCTTTATCTAATTCAGAGCTAAAAGGCAGGTAGTGTGACTTATTTATATGCATGGGCTGGGATTTATATCTCAGTTGGCTCCTAAACTGAAAAACACACTTTGTATAATAAATATTTTTAACAAACTGTTTAGAATCCTAATAAAAAATCATTAAGGGGACCAGTCATTGATGTATTTAGATTTAAAGCTCGAAATGTTGCCTGATCAGACTTGGTAATGAACCTAGGCCTCATTGAGAACAAGAGTTGCTGCCAACTGACCAGGCTGATGGAAATTTGCACATCAAATAGGTTTTATTTTTACACTTATGTCTCATTAATCTAATATGCCAATTGAGTTTGAAAGGGAACTACTGTTTTGATCAGACGCATGCACATCCTCTTCAGATTGGACAGCAATTTCATCAAATATGTTTTCTTTTATGTCAGATTTCAAGAAGAGAAACAAATGTATAAAGCTGCACTTGAATGGCCCAGTCTTGTGTTACAGGCCAGAATTAGAGTCCCTTCAAAGCAAAAGGACTTTTAAATGTTTATCAAAAATGTGCTATTTCCTTCACATTGGTAATTCGGGTCTCATACATTTAAGCATTATACAAGGTCAGTGTCTTTGTTTGCTCTGCCTGAGCTAAGATTTCTTATCCTTGTCAATATTATGATTGATATTTTCTTTGCAAAGAAAGAATGATTTAACATACACTCACAACATGATATCAGTCACATTGCAGATGGTATAAAAAACAATTTAATCAACAAAAATTGAACTTTTTCCTGCTACAGAATGTGATAATAACAAGAAAACCATATATCCACTGACTGAATGGAAATGCTTAAAGGTGCCAGTACTGAGGGTTTTCGAATCAGGTCATTAGTGCATGTATTTATTTAAAATGAAAATTCTTCTTCTGATCTGGAATATAAAGATGAACAGGTTAAATTATTACAGTCGGGATTAAAGCTTGACCCTTCTAATCTGTGCATATTCTATCACTCCATTTGTGACTCCTCACATTTGTAAAATACTGTTTAATCAGCAGGTACCGTATTGCATGAAGCTGCAATGCAAGTCAATTTCCAGATACCTTATTTCATCTGCAGTCAACCATCCAAATCCTGACAAAGGTCCAATTCTGATATACAGGAACAGTTATGAAAGTGGGGGTTTATGCATGGGTTGATGGGTTACAGTCGATGAAGATGAAAAGCAGGAGCTTACCCTTCATAGTTCAGCAGTAGTAAGTGCTCACAACAAAGCTGTCATCATTCACTGATTGTGGCACATACTCATGTATGGGCTAGCTGAGTTGCAGGCATAAACAACATTTTGTTTCACCAAATCAAGAACACTTAACACATAACAATTATGCAGTCACAGAGCAGTCTGATCATTTCCCTATGGGAATATATGCTTATAAACGGCGCAAAGAAGAAGCGATTTATAAATCTCCCTGAATCTTCGAGTGTGTTATCAGCCTAAGAGTATGTCCCTTTTAAGCAAAGATTTTTAGCATATATCAAACATATTCTTAAAAAGTGTTGAGTAATAAATCTCTACTTTTCAAAGAAAACTGTTTTATCTGCATAAACACAATTAACTATTCTGTTATCCAAGCAGCCTGAAGTGCTTTACACAGAAACTCATTTGTTAAACTATTGAAGCATATTATTTTCTGGAATAAATAGTTTGTGATGTTACAAATCATTACATCTAAAATATAATTATTTAAAGCCTGAGATAAGCATGTAAAACAAGTAGAGGGTATATAATTAAATAAACTGGTCTAAATGTATGACTTGTTCCTGCTCTAGATTGTCTGCTATGCATATTTTTGCTGTGTCTGCACAATTCATAGAAAATGCATGTTGTTGATACCTGTTTGCACTTCCAATCTGCAGTGATGTTATATCAAAACCCATTGCAACAGCGACTGAGCTTCTCAAACACAAAACCTCCCCCCACCCCAAATAATCGCTAAATAAATTATATCCTAACCAAAGGCCAAAGCCTATTTATTTTTAAGTCATAACATCTCCCATAATTACATATCTTCTACCCTAATGAGTGTTTGCCAAGAAATAGATCACCCTGCTTGTAAGGAGGCAAAATGTGAACTGTTAAATAGTTAATGTATAATTAGTTTGGCCACTAGGTGGCAGTGCTTCCTAAGGTGAACAATGAAAGTTGTTGGTACTGAAAAGTGAATAAAGAAAACAGGAAAATGAAATATGGTGGCCATTCTGGTAGTGATAGAGGAAGGGACAGCAGTCTTTGTTAGAGGTGAGGCGAACAGGTTGTGCCGCTAAAAATTGGGTAAATAGATACAGTAGGTTGTGCAAAATAAAACATGTTTCTAATATAGTTAGTTAGCCAAAAATTTTATGTATATAGGCTGGAGTGACTGAATTTCTCACATAACAGAACACAACGCAACTTCCTGCTTCCCTCTAACTCTGAGTTAGTCAGTGACTTAAAAGGGGGGCACATGGGACATAAGTGTTCAGTGAGTTTGCCATTGATCCTCAGTATTCAGCTCAGATTCAAAAGCAACAGTTATGACCATGTGGCCCCCTTCAAGTCACTGATTGGATTTTGCCTAGTAGCCAGGGTAACCAGTCAGTGTAAAAAAAAAGAGAGATGAAAAGCAGGAAGTTGTGTTGTGTTCTGTTAGGTTAGATTTACAGTCACTCCAGCCTTTATACATTACATTTTTGCCTAACTATATTGAAAATATTTTTTTATCTTTCACAGCCTATCTATACATCCAGTTTTTACTTTTATAGGAACAATTCCTTAAAGCGAAAGTCTTCCATAGCTTGTGTCTTAAAGGGATTCTGTCATGAAAAAACATGTTTTTTTTCTAAATGCATCAGTTCATAGTGCTGCTCCAGTAGACTTCTGCATTTCTCAAAAGAGCGAAGAGATTTTTTTATATTCAGTTTTGAAATCTGACATGGAGCTAGCCATTTTGTCAATTTCCCAGCTGCCCCGGTCATGTGACTTGTGCCAGCACTTTAGGAGGGAACTGCTTTCTAGCAGGCTGTTGTTTTTTCTTCTCAACGTAACTGAATAGTACGCTGTGGGACAAGAGTGCTGTTTTTAGATCTACCAGGCAGCTGTTATCTTGTGTTAGGGAGCTGTTATATGGTTACCTTCTCATTGTTCTGTTGTTAGGCTGCTGGGTGGGGGAAAGGGAGGGGGCGACATCACTCAAAATTTCAGTACAGCAGTAAAGAGTGATTGAAGTTTATCAGAGCACAAGTCACATGACTTGGGGTAGCTGGAAAATTGACAATATGTCTAGCCCCATGTCAGATTTCAAAATGAAATATAAAAAAATCTGTTTGCTCTTTTGAGAAATGGATTTCAATGCAGAATTCTTCCTGAACAGCACTATTAACTGATGCATTTTGAAAAAAAATTTTTTTCCCATGACAATATCCCTTTAAGGTTACATATGATGGTCTTTGTGTTGCCTCAGAGATCACCTAACCAGATATAATGCAGCGCTGACTGTGAAGAAGTATGGAATCAAAAGACAGAACTACCTTAATTGACTCCTGTGACCTAACATGCATGGTTTGTATGTATGTACTGAGAATCATAGGATCCTAGGGGGCTGGTTTGTAGCTGGTTTCTTTCTTTTTTTTTGTCGCACATCATTTTTGTTTTGTTGTTCAAAGCAAAATGACTCAAGGGGTGAATTTTTTTACTCAGTTTCAAAAATTTTCACTGTTGGCATGTAAGCTTGTGGTGATTCTGTACATGGAGAAATTTTTCACTTATTGTTACAAATAAGTCAATATGATCCCTTGCTTGGCTGCAGGTCACAAAATTCCTTTGGAGGACCATATTAACCGTGCAGACCTTCAGCTGGAGGTCATTCCTGCTATATGGAGGTTATGGTAGATAACTGCCTTCAGATACAGACTACACAACTACTTTTTGTATCATTGCCTTATTCTGCCCAATTATTCAAAACTAAACTTTTAGGAGCAGATTCATGAAGGGCCAAATTGAAAATTCAAAGTAAAAAATTTCAAATTTTGAGCTATTTTTGTGTACTTCGGGAATAGTCCAAATTTCGAATTTGCAAAAAGATCGAAAATTCTAATTTCGAAATTTATCATGTACTAAGAATTGAACTTCGACCGTTTGCCATTTAAAACCTGTCGAACTGCTGTTTTAGCCTATGAGGGACCTCCTAGAATTTGGAGTCAATTGGTGAACTTTGAAAAATCAAAGTTCTTTTTTGAAAAAAATCATAATCGAATTCGATCAAAAGCACTATTCCTTTTATTCGTACAATTCGACTGAAATTGAAAAATAACCTATTCGACCAAAAAACAAAACTTTGATTTCATTTCAGTTGGTCTTTTAGAATTTTGAAGTTTTTCAAATTAGAGTAGAACCAAACGGATTTGAACAGGTTTTTTTGAGTGATTGATGGCAATATTATCTGACAACCCTTAAAACATTTAACCCTCAATAGAGAATTCCAGTTGGAATCCCCTTGAACAGATGCAGCGCGCCTGTTTTATGGCTACAGCCTGTTTATAGTCTCCAAATATTTTCTTTTGTTTTTGGCATTTCAGCTTTGTTTTCCATCAAATAATCTGACTGCCAAAATGTGGGTAGCACTGACCCACAATATAAAACACCTCTATACGTTCCCTGAACGTTAAAAATTTCTGGAAATCCTAATGAAGTACATTTATAATAGTTCATCTGTTTGTTTTTTCAACTGATCTTAAATTCTAAAAAAGAAAAAGGCACCATTTTCACAAATACAGGTTATGCTTCAATTTAATTCCTTCTGGCAGTGCAGTGCCAGCCACATTATATGCCTTCATTCGACATTAACACCTCTCAGTGAAACCTTCCATCGTTGTATATGGGCACCAAGTGATCAGCTGAATGTGTGCCAGTGGATTTGTTCCATGTAATCTGCAAGGCTTACTTTATTTATTTTTTAACAAAATAAAGCCATGTAACTAGTTCAAATAAGCAGCACATAAATAAAAAAAAAATGTTTATTTGCTATTGTAGTCGTGCCTTGGAGATACAGAATGTATGGCGCTTTGACCTTATAAACATGCGCAGCAAAACCAGAGACATTAGAAATAGTCATCAGGGTGTATTTTACTATGTAACGGGACAACAACATTTTGTTTTGCTGCTTAACTCAAGTTCAGCCACATTAAATAGGTGGATAGTTTCCCAGTGCACACACTGTGTAACAGATGGCAGGCATGTCTGCAGTCGTAAAATCTTAAATTTGTGAATTTGTTTTCTTTTGAGACTAGGGTTATAACCCAGATTGTCAAACACAACAAACAATAAAACACCAAGTCCCTGAATATCCATCTATATAGGCATTGTGGCTCCCAATCTGAAAATTGCTTTGGAACTTGGCTGCATTTGATAACAGAAGCACAGATGAGAAACAAAAGATAATTTCAGTGGCTGATCTAGATGCTTAGAAAGCTAGTGGTAAACACAGCCATTCTTTTACTAAATAGTCTGATAATAATACATATCATTTCACATTAAATGTTATCCATTAGAAGTCCAGGTTGTTGGAACATGGTAATAGATCCATTCCAGGATGTATATTAAAATCTAGAAAATAAAAAAAGAAAATACAAGCAATTTCCATTTATGGCCCTCTTTAATTTGGTGTGAAACCCATGCCAATAAACAAAAGAAACCTCTCTGGCCACTATGTGAGCATTATGATCTTGTTATATCTGATTTAGCAAATTGAAACTACAGCCTCCCTTGTTCAAATAGGTTTTAAAATGAAACTATGCATACTAAAATTTTTAAATGTAATAACTGATGAACAATATTACATTGCACAATGGAAATGGTTGCATTATGTTAAAACATTTATTTCATGTTCAACTGAGTGCCTCAACTCACTGTTACTCCTGAGAGACAATAATTCCCACAGAACACTTTTTGTCTCTCACTCTTTGAAAGATTGTAAATTGGAACCCTGGGGTGGAAGCCCCGGACCTAGAGCTACAGATGATCTGGTTACCATCCAGCTTAAGTGGGCACTTATTTTGGAGACTCCACCAAGTAGTAACAAAGTGGCCCCTCTTGGCCATCCACCACTACAGGATATATATAGCAGAGATCATGTGTAATAAAAATAATGTTTGCCTCCTGAGAGGGAGAATTTCACTGAACACATTTTGTCCATAATTCTGTGACAGCTTATAAAATAAAACCTAGGGTAGAAGTGCAAGACCTAGAGCTACAGGAGGAGCCTGCCAGATGATCTGCTTACTATCAAGCTTAAAGGAACAGTTTAGAGTAAACATAAAAACTGAGTAAATAGACAAGCTGTGCAAAATAAAAAATTATTCTAATATAGTTAGTTAGCCAAAAATGTATTCTGTAAAGGCTGGAGTGGCTGGATATCTAACATAAAAGAACATAACCCAACTTCCTGTTTTTCACATCTCTAACTCTGAGTTAGTCAGCAACCATAAGGGGGACCACATGGGACATACCTGTTCAGTGAGTTTGTAGTTGACCCTTAGCATGCAAATTCAATCTGAAAGCAATAGTTATGGCCCCTTGAAGTCATTGATTGCTTACAGCCTGGTAACCAATCAATGGAAACCAAGAGAGCTGCTAAGCAGAAATATTATTTATGCTAAGTGTAGAATTTAGTATCACAAATGGATAAGATTGATATTGGTGCCTCCAAAACTAGTATAGTTAGATATAGCAAATGCTACTGATTTGACAGAAGTGCTCAAACATTCAACACGTTAAGATCAATGCAAAATTAAAAGTAAGGTAAAAATTTAAGTATGTAACATCTTAGTGTTATTTTAAAACATTCATTTGGCAAAACCAGTCAGGGTCACTCCTGCCATGAGGCGAGGTGAGAACCTTGCCTTGGGCAGCAGTGAGCAGTCAGTTACTAAGAGTGGCAAAATTAGGTAAATATCCATGTTTTAAAATGGGTTTTTGGCTCTGCTATTGTACACTCTGCACTAGTAATGCCGCCCTCAGGCAGCAGTAGCCCCAGGATCGCCACTGAAACCAGTGCAGAGGGAAAGCTACAAGGTTGTTTGTTGCCTTCTTAAGAAAACTATATGGGTCAAATACAACTGGGAAGGCAATGTGCAAAGTGCAAAAAAAAAAAACATCGGTGGACAATTGGGATTGATAAACTAAGACTTTTATATATACTGAGACTGCTTAACTATTCATGCAGTTGTTGTGGCCTACATACCTCGTTCTACTTTTTTACTCTGCTTGTATGTCAGGTGTGTTATTATTGCTTGTAGACACTTTGTAAAAGACATCTCCATTCACATACATTTCCAGTAGCTCACAGAGGGACCTTAGCTCTTCACATAGGCAGGCAGCAAGTTAATCTGAAATTCATAAAGCAATGTCACAGAAGATGTGGGATGCCATTTGACCCCAAGTATGTTTCTCTGCTGGGTTTTTTTTCTTGAGTTTTCTAAAGGACTGATTTAAATACTAGTTGTTAAATTGAACAAATGCCGTAGCCAATAGTAAACAATCAATAATCTGTTTTAAACACTCTACTGCAAGTTGAAAGCACTTGGGCAATTTAGTACCTATATTTGTATATTAGAACTGCATTTCTTTTTTTTAAATCTGCATGCTCTCCAATAATCCTTCTCACTAAGAACAGCATAGGTACAAAGACAGAGTATTTGTGAGGGATGTAGGCATGTAACTGTTTGTCTTATGACCCTAAAGGAACATTAGAGGTTACAATGCAGGCAGATACTTTAGTTGAGAAACCTGTTAAAATACAGCAGCTATTAATCTGGTACTTCTTATCACCTTCAAAATAATTCCATCTTGACTTTTTCTAGGGACTTTCCTTATCTCTTGCTTCCCTTAAAGCATCAAACATTTTTTTAAATAGCCCACTTTCTGACTTTCTCACAAAGGTACATCAGATCCCTTTTGACTTGAGAAGAGATGTTATATCTTCCCATTTCTTTGTACCTTTTAATAGACCTATTTGTAAAATATAATTGTTCTACTGCCATTTCTTTCCAAACTATTTCCAAAAAGAAATGCTGCAGGATTTTCACAGTGTACAGTACACTGGCAGTGTTAAAATGCTTTGGAAATTGCCTATTTACGCACTGGCACTGGAGTTTGTTGTTTTATTGCCACAGGTTTGGTTTATTTGTTCCATGGCATTCTGTTATATAAAAGGTCCGTTTTCTATACCCAATACCATTGTTCATAATGGAGCTAGTTCAGCCTATCTTTTATCCTTATTGCTCTTAAGCAGGCCAGACTTGGACTTGCACGTAGTGATCGGCGAATTTATTCGACAGGCGCAAATTTGTGGTGAATTCCTGCATTTCGCAGCCGGTGAATACATTTGTTAAACTGCTGTTTTTTGGATGCCAGCGTCAGGTTTTTGGCTGGCGGCAAACGACACAGATTCGCCCATCACTGCTTGTAACCCTAATATTGCATTATCCTAACCATTAGTATCTCGGCTTTTTAGCCAGTCAAGCTGAACTTGCTTATCCTTACTTCTTTATCATTTATATGACAAATTGGACATCTTTGCCTCCCCTAACTAGGGCTTTGGAATATTGTGTATTGAGACCAGGCAGAACCAAGAATCAGACCTTCTACATACTGACTTGAAATCCTCCTGCATGTGGGTTTCCCTATTTGAGATGCTGCTCAAATTTCCTTCCTTCATAGAGATCTCGCTCGTATAATGCGTTTTTTTAATCCATTTTAATGTATACTAATATAATTTACATATATCAAATGCAATTTTTGTAATATCTGTACTTTCTTAATTGCAATTTCAAAATAACAATGGTCTAAATTATATTTTTGTATCTATATAGAAAACCTGTTTTTTTTTTCTCCTGCTGTTGCGGCATGAATCATCTTCCCCTGAAATAAATTGAGAGTAGCAGCATCTTAAAAACTAACAATAAAAAGAAAGTAGTGCTGGAAAGTTGTTTAGGTCATTCTATAAACCAAACAAATAACTCTTTGCCATGAACTTACAATGAATCTCTGAAGCCTGCAGGATTGTGTTAAAACAAACCAGGTTACTTGATTGTGCCTCTGAAGGAGACCGTGCCTATTACTCAGTGTTGAGAAATGTTGCCATGCTAACAATTGTCCATGTATAAAGCTGATTTTCTAAAAAAAAAAGTGCACTATCCTAAAAGAAGCAATTTGTATATGAACAACAAAAGAAACATAATCCATTTTAAGGTAACAAATATTCTATTCACAGATGTTTTCTGAGCAAGTTCTAAGCAAAGATTAGAGGGGAAAATAAATGATAGATTAGGCTTTGAAGAAAGAACGCATTTTTTGGCACTCACAAATGTAATTGTTGTTTACACAAAAAAACCTTACTGCCGTAAGTACAAAATAGTTATATATATTTCTAAACGGTGCAGTTTCACAGCTACCATCTTGAAAAGAGCTTGACGATTTTTTATGGATTTCATTATGTTGAGTCTGATATTGAAGGTGATGAATTTTGCTAGACTACTACTTTAGTGTAATTTGATTTACAATTTTTTTTTTTTTAAAACAAGCAATCGATACAAACATCAACAAACCAACATTTTGTTTGGAGAGTTAAAAAAGAACACATGAAAAGTAAGCATATTTTTCATGAACCTTCGCTGTTTGTTAAACAAAAAACGGAGATGTTAAATTGAAAAGATTCCCATATACAAATGATAGATACAGATTTCTTTATGTACTAATGTGCTTATGGACATGCTGGAATTAAACTACTATAAACAACATCAACCAGTTACTACTCTTCCATGAGAAGTCTACTTGAGATGTTCAGCGAATGAAGGGTCTAGCCCAGAAAACCAATACTTGAAGGACAACTTCCACCCCCAAATTATTTCCCCTACTGGAGATGTGGGTAAAACAGTCTATGCTCCAGGCAACGGAGGTATACAGGAAAACCACTCATATGGATCAATATCTGTTGTTCGATTCCCACCATCACAAACTGGGTGTCATTAGAAGTCTGCACCACAGGGCGGAATGTGTGGCAAAGCATCTAAGAGGAGCTTTGAAACGTGTGGCTACCTAGACTGGGCCTTTGTCAAAACAGCAGCATCCCAGACCAATAGGAACACCAAGAAATAACCGCCCAGAGACACATAGTAGGCAAAACATCCCATATGTAGCTGGAGTGTCAGAGAAACTCAGGAGGATTTTAAACAAATACCACGTTCTTGTGTTTTTCAAACCTAGCAACACACTGAGACAAAAACTGGTACACCCAAAGGATCCAACACCAAAAGAAAAACAAAGCAATGTGGTATACGGAGTCCATTGTAGCGAGGAGTGCACAGATCTATACATTAAGAAGACCAAACAATTGCTCACCAATACAATGGCTCAGCATAGAAGAGTGAACTCTACAGGGAAAGACTCAGCTGTCTTTCTACACCTAAAAGACACCACCTGTCTGCTACATACAATGCTGTTCTCACATCAGTACCCCAGCGGTTTCAGAACACTTCACACGTCCATTCATGTAATTCTCACAAGTAACACCTGTGTCTAGAAGTTGCATGGCGCATTGGTAATCCTATCACAGTAGCTACACAGAATCAACACCTCTGTAAATTCAGATGTCACCTCTTTGAAGAGTTACAAGTGCCATTGTGATTGGATTAGTGGAAGAGTTTATATGCTGAGAACTTCCCACACCAGTCAGTTGAACTGAAGATGCTGCTCAAATGCGTATTGAAACTTCTTCAATGATTACTCAGCAAGTCCAGTTGTCTTATAATTATTTATATTAGGTATGAAATAATCTTGTCATCATCCTCTGAAAGCAGTAATTAAAATTTTTGTTCTGGTTTCATACTTGAGTTTCTGGCTACTTGTGCTCAGGTTTTAATCATTATCCCTGGCCATATGGACAGTAGATTTTATGCACTTTTACTTAAACCTCCTCACATAAACTCACTACAGTCATAAACTTTACTTTTGATTTTTCTGTAAGAAAGACTTTTTGTCTCAGTCTACTGCAATGGAATATAGCATTACTTGCTCTGACCTTGAATCTTGCATGCAGCTATTGTTTCTTACCTCAACTGGAATACAGGGTAAACCTAAGGCTAGATTTTCATAATTTTTACCTCTTACTTTTGTACTCAGACCTCTAGTATTCATCTTCTGCACAGCCAGTCAGAACTGTCTGGTTGCTAGGACAAGACAGACAAAATATTCTTTATATTGCAAACTGGAGATCTACAAAACAAAATAATTTGAAAGCCAAAGAAAAATCCAAAGACGTATTGCAGTTAATATCAAGGCAAACTATCCTGAAAGCTGGTCACTTGCTGTTCTGTGAGTTTTCAATGGAACTGTATGATCCTTGGAGAGTTATTCTAGACATGGACCAATAGCTTTCAGTTAAGTAACCAATGGACGGCAGATATCTGTCAAGGTATATGTGCGCTAAGGGGGTTAATAAAATACCAAATTTTTTAACTAAGCTTGACCAAAATCTCATCCATGATTTTATCTTATTTATCAATAAAAATAACTCGAAAAAGTTGGGTCCAGCAAAAAGCCAAATTGTAAGAATTTTTGGGATTTGACACCCAAATCACTCATTTTTATCGGTTTATCGCCCAAAACCCCAAAATTATTGGCATTATCAGACAAAAACCAGCAAAGATCAAAATATCTTCTAATTATAAAAGGGACATCTGCCATTGACTTCTACATGACCTTGACAGGTTTTATTTTTCAATGGAAAATGTGAGTTTTTGGCAAAAAACCCTGAAAAAAATTAAATTGAAGTTTAGAAAACAACCCTCTTAATCTGGTGGCTGCTTTGATAAAACTATAAAATGCAAAGAAGCTCTAGCACGGTGTTTGGGGTATACCGTCAACCTTATACAGATGGCATATCATAAAACCATTTATGTACTTATGTACTTGTGATATGAAACTTTATTTTTCCTTAAACCAAAACATTACAGCATAGACTTCAACTATGTGATGTGTTTTTCTGTGCATGCAATAATTCCACTTTTTATATTTAATCAACAGAGATTAGTATTCTTAAAAATGGAGGGTTTATTCCCTAAAAATGTTGAGTTTGTTATGGGAATAAAGATACTGAAGAGGATTTGTTACTGGAAAAAAGTGCATGACATTCTTATTTTGGAAATTTGCATTTTGATGGTAAAATTCAAGTGTCCTGGCAATTATAGAAGCCCAAGGAGTTTTTGAAGAGTGTGGAGGAGATGTGCAATAGAACTACATCAAAAAGGGCTTTTTGGTTCCTTTGAATCCTTCTCACACTAACTGGGTTCAGTTTTCCTTTTCACTACCCTTTTCATTACTCTCCAAGTCCTACCCCCACAGAAGCCATGTTCCAATATCCTGCACTGATGAAATTTAACATTATAGAAACAGGCTCTCTGCAAGTTTGGATACATGGCTCTGAACCATTAGACCAGGGGTGTCCAACCTTTTGGCTTCTCTGGGCCACATTGGAAAAATAAAAATTGTCTGGGGCCACACATGAAATACACAAACACTTTAGATTTGTAAAAGTAAAGAAAATGCACAGAAAAGAATTACAATACCAGTTGGATAACCAGCTAGAGCTATACACTGGAATATAGGACACCTGGATATTAAATAGACATATTATATAATTATTACTAAATGGGCAATGGGTAGAGTCCCCGCCTCCTACCTACTATATCCTTTGCAACATGAAGTTTCCTTGGAAACCAAGGATTTCAAGCTGGGCCGCATTCATATCCATCCTGGCCCACATGCAGCCCTCAGGCCACAGGTTGGACACCGCATTAGACTGTATTTGTGCTATAAACCAGCAGTTCTGGATGCATAGTTGGCCAAAGGGACATAAACTAGTGATTTGCATGTCCCCGCCCATGATGCCTTATGGGATAATTAAAACTCATTTTTGATATCTAGGCAATACTATGTGTATGGCATGAGACATTTCACAGGAATAGGTGAAAGACTTGTAGCCTACAAGTTAAAAGGTCCATTTACAAACAATCACACATGTTCACTGCAAATTGAGTAAGTATTGATGCTTTGCATAAAGGTACTTGGGTGACCAAGATATGACCTCACATTAGTAAATTATGGACACTCCTGTGTTAGAAGCTTTGACCTGTCAGTAATTCCAGAGTTTCATTAAAGCCACAATTGACTTGAATTGACAATTGAAGTGCTAAATGAATTGGTTGCTAATGCCATATTTATGCCTTCTCAACCCTAAAAAATGCATGCAGAAACCAGTTTAGGTATTACCTGAACATTGCACTACATTTGTAAAGCCCAAAAATCCAAAAACATATGCAGTAGCTACTCATCTGCTTATACATAGTGATATGCCATATCAAAATTCAGAAAGGCTATCTCCCATAAAGTCTATTTTTTAAGCAAATAATTCTGTTTTCTTATTATTTCCTTCTAGTGCCTTGTACTTTATGGTAGTTAAACTGCATGAACCCATATTGGTGGCAAAACAACCCTATTGGGGATCTTTAATGTGTAAATGTTTTTTTAGCAGGTTCAAGGTACAATGTTATAAATTACAGAAACAGCCAAGGTCCCAAGTGTTCCAGATAATAGATTCCATTCCTGTATTAAGGCAAAGGTACTATAGTATGCAATAAATTGTTAATAATAAATTATTTCCGCTCAATACACTCTGCACCACAAACTGGTGTAAAAGGACCCCCTAAAGTGTCTGTGTTTCTAAGACTGTCTATATCTGTGAGACCTACTTGCCATTCTGGCAGTCCTTCTTAAAACTGTGCTTCCAACAAGCCATTTGAAATACATCTATATGGTCCTGACAATAAAAAAAGTACTTATAAATAAACATTTGTATTCCTTGTGGAATGTTTACTTCCAAAATGCATAATGAAATATAAGAAAAATGTCTCTCTTTTGTTTGTTTGTACAGTATGTCACTGTCAGACACACGGCACTCAATAATACTATTTTACTGAGACCAAGAAAGATTTGTACTGCCTAAGACAGTCTCCAGATTTTGAAGTTATCAAAGTATGACAAATTGTCAGACATTGGTGTAAGATCTGATGATATATTTTAAAAGTTCTTTTATTATGGCTCCCAAAAATAAACCCAATGAATATACTAAAATCAAACCTACGTATTTCTTGTGTCTTTGTCCATTAAACCTGTATCTACCTCAGGGGCCCCAACACCTCCTCCAAGGGCCCCTTCCAGTTGCAAAGCACCCTATGGACCCCCACCCCAGCCACATCCTCCATTCCAACTGTCCCCCCCCCATTGTATCTTTTTCTTCTCCAAGCTGCAGCCGGGACCCTGAATAGACTCTAGTTGGTTGCAGCGTTTTTCTTTACAGGGACCCAGCGCTTGGTCACACTTGGTCATACTTCCCAAGATTTTGGAAACAGAAAGAGGGACAACAATATTTTTGACCACACCCATTTTTGTGGCCACAGCCCCTATATTAATTTTACACAGTTTGGCAGTTTATGAAAGTTTTAACACATTTCAGTGGTTTTTATGGGTTACTACAGTTTTGCTAATGAAGGTGAATTGCCATTTAAGCTGCAAGTCACAGTTTCCCCAAGAGACCTGCTTATCATAAATTGTTACAATTGCTTATTTGCTTATCTTAAATAGTTACAAAATTATTGAAGGGCACCTACCACATATTCTCTCTGCCACAAGCGAATTAATAAACGTGTGTATCTTTTTCTCGTTGTTCAGTACAGGAAATCAAAAAGAAAGTCACGACATTCCAGTAACAACCCTGGACTGCAGGCTGAGCTGTCTAAAATGTTTGCCTGAAATATTGTGTATATAGTGTAAAGCTGTGTTATTTCAGAAAAAAATACTTTCCTACTGGAAAAGCTATGGGCACTTTGAATGCTTGGATGGATAGCTATATTTGCTAGTTTCTGTTTCCTTTCTAGTGTACAGCAGAAGCCCTGCTTTGCCTAATGGCAGGGATTCCAGATTTACTGTCAGAATCAGAGCCAGTGTCCCACAACACAAACAAGATCACTTACTCTTCATTTTAATGGTTCAACAATATTTACTACATTGCTGCTTGGAATGCCTGCGGCCAGTATTACAATGAGAGTGAAAGAGATAAGAAGACTTAACTGAGGCAAAACTAAACAGATGCGCTGAACTATGAAAATATATGAAGAAAATAGCAGACATTGGATTTTAATTAAAGGGGTCCTCCATCCAAACACTTTATTTTGGATAGGAAAATAAAATATAACAATTCCAACTTTCCAATATACCTTAATTAAATAATTTCAGTGGATTTTAAGTTATTTTAAGTTATTTGTAAATGTAATTGCTATTGAAAATAGATCTGCCTGACTGTTTATATTTTCTGCACTACTGGCTCCGACTCCTGAGGAGCTTGGAGGGGGGTCCACAGGGGAGGGGGGAGGTTTTTTGTTAAAATATTGGTTTGGTTCTCCTTTAAGGAATGACTGCCATGTTTACTGTGAAACATCTGTAAGCCTGACAGAACCTCAATAGTTATTTCATTTACTAAAAGAATTTTACAGTATAACTCCATATCTCCAGTTTTTTGAGTTTTTTGTGCACCACAGACCAGTTTCAAGCCTGACAGTTTTTAGGAGGACTGGGGGGAGGGAGATGGAGATGTGTGGGTGCATTTCAGGCTTACCAAAAAAACTGTCCAAACAATATTTTGGTCCTTATCACAAACAGTAGAAAGCTTCTTGGCCTTCACACAGCTGTTGTCATGGCAATGGTGAATCAGGGAGCTGGGATTGCAGGTAATCAGGGCCTTTTTCATTGTTTTTGCAGATATTATAAACTGCAGCTGGGACCAGTTTGGAACAGTCCGTGGCCCGGTGCTTGGGGTTCCCTGATATAACTTTATAATCAAAGCAATGAATCGCCATATAGTAATTGGTGGTCTCCTGTGCAAAAAAGAAAACCTCTTTAATTGCATTATCCCCTTAGAATTTAAGGAGTCCCATGGTCTGCAAAAATGTGGGGAAATTGAGGCTGATGGAAAGAAAAGGTGCATTTGAAAAATTGTTGAAAAGAAAATAAGAAATGTTTGTGTATTGCTTGTATGTCTGTGTATGGTTTTGTAGCCCTTTCAGTTGCACCGAAAGTACATTTTATATTAAATCTCTTACCTCAGATTTAGGGAAAATCATTTTGACAGCCAGCAACAGCTTTTGTCACCTGCGGCAACTCACTTTATCACTGCATGCCTTAGGTATCTCCATTTATATTGCAATCTTAAACACTCCCGGCAAACAAAATAAAAAAAAAACTTTTCCTGGCTTGTTAAGGGGATAAGGAAAGACTTTGTCTTCCAGAAAACAAAATAAAAAATGGTTTAAAGGGATTCTAAAGTGAAAAAGTTGCCTGCTGTAATACAGCCTGGCGTACCTGACACTGTCGTAGCCATTTGAAAAAAAGTTTACACCATTGAACAGATAAATAAATATTACATCTGTCAAAATGAATTTATTCCTAATCATTTCCTTATACTGTCATTTTAGAGTTGTCATGATTTCTGGAAAAAATATTGGTCTCCCTATGTCTTACTTTTGTTTACTCATTTTTGTTGCTAACAAGCACACTGGTATTTGACTATTATATTTTATAAGTGTTGCTGTGCTAGTTTTGATTTTATATATATATATATATATATATATATTTATACTCATTCACATGCCCAATATCCCTGATTCTTCAAGAAGACATCTAAGACACAATAAAAATGTTAAGGAAAGTGGGAATCTGTCTCCACAACTTCAACAGTCTAAATTTATAGTGGGAAACTATTTGCTATGTTACAAGAGAAAACATCACTTGGGCAGTCAGTGGGGTGAAAGGGGACTGTGTATCACGTCCTTACCTCTACCCATACATGTTAAGTATTTGGGATTGAAAGTCCACAGCTTTAATAACAAATTATATTGTACAAAAAATACAAAATGTAATACATTATAAACTGAACAGGCATATGACAACTTCACTAACCACACCCTGGAATACATGCTGCTATCATGGACAGGCTTACCTGTCTCGCCAGGCACCCAAGGGAGGGAGTCGGGGGGGGTCAAGTGGAAGTGTGTTCTATGCCAGTCAACTAACTTGCCATACATACACCTGGGCCTCAGCACCCTAACTGGCAAGCATCCCTTTTTGCTGTGACGGATCAACTTTACACCTCAAACTAAAATGAAACATGCCACAGCCCTTCTCTACTTGAGGGTATGGCTCCAGCACACATCAATAGTGATGGGCGAATTTGTCCCGGTTCACTTTGCCAAAAATTGTTTTGCAAAATAGAGAAAAATTTGCGAAATTGGACTTTTGATGCCGGCAACAATTTGTCTATTTGTCCTATTGCATTGAAGTCAATAGGCAAGTGGTAAATTGTCACCGGTGTCAAAATTGCCTCATGTGACAAAATATTATCACATTGGCAAATGTTTCGCCGGCAAAATTTTGCAGCAGTTTCGCAAATTTATTTGCAGGCTGCAAAATGCAGAAATTAGCAGCTGGCGAATAAGTTCGCCCATCACTGCACATCACATCCCAAATGCTGAAACTTCTTACCAGATGTGTAACTGAACACCACTGCCCCCCCATCCTGAAGGGGAAACCGAACCTGGTTAGGGTGAGAAGGACTGAAAGGAGCCAAAAAGCCCTTCACAAGCAATAGCATGCAAAGTGAAGCCTTCTGAAATCAGAAGGTATTTACATGTCTCATGCCATACATATAGCACTGCCTAGATATCAAAAATGAGAGTTTTTTTACTCCCATAATGCATCCTGGGCGGAGACATGTAAATCACTCCTTTATGTCCCTGTGGCCAACTATGCATCCAGAACCGCTGGTTTATAGCACAGATACAGCCTAATAGTTCAGAGCCATATATCCAAACTTGCAGACAGCCTGTTTCGATCTTGTTAGATCTCATCAGTGCAAGATATTGGAACATGGCTGACTAAATCAAGTCCCCTTATCTGCCCACTGCACCATCTGTCTGGGACTGTCACATTTCCTCCAGTCTAAAAGTAAGGTCCCCACTATTCTTCTGTCATGCTCATAACATCGTTTTAAAGGGTAAGCATTTCCCCTCACAAGCACCTCTTCTGCTTGGAAAACAACCCAACCCATTATTTTTTGAAGTTGAATTGTTATGCTCAATTTGCCAGTTTTCTTGCACATCTTTCAGCTCATTCAAGGCACTCAAATGTGCACTGCATAGTGCTAGTTTAAAAAAACTATTTCCTATACTATGGGTCCACTCATGATAGAGGAATGTGATTAAACAGGCACGGGATCTGTTATCTGGAAACCCATTATCCAGAAGGCTCCAAATTACATAACGGTTGACTCCATTTTAGCTTAACAATCCACATTATTAAAAATATTTTCTTTGTTTCTGTAATATTAACATGTTATTATTATTAACATGTATTAACATTGTATTTTTTTTTTTTCAAAAAAACTTAATTTATGTTTTTTGTGGCGTTCCCCTTTAATTGTGCATTGCGAACCTTTAACACCTGCTGTGGAATTTTCGTTAAATATTTTGCCACAAAAAAGGGTTTGCGATTGCGACATTTTATTACATACACTACAAGCGTTTACAAAAGCTATATGGTCGCAAACTTTGTTTTTTGTGATAACTAAGCATATTACATTACCCCTAATAGCAATAAAAAGGGCAATGTAGAATTTGAGCTTGCTCTGGGCCGAACATCTCTTGAAGGGCCACATACTACAAGTAATCTCAACTCATGATTACAGTTATGTAGCATAACTGAGACAAAGCTTTCAGAGTCAGCTCAATTGCAGTGACCAAGGGACATAATAATTTGACCTGCAGGAATATTTATCCAACAGATTTTGCAACCCATATAAACTATAATTTATGCAACAACAATCCACACAAGGCACCTACATTTACACATTTTGCAATGGGCATACTCTGCACACACACTAATACACTCACACTTTATTTGATCATAAAAGCATGAATGCAAGTAATACTATACTAGTGGGTTTCTGCTATACTCTTAGACCTAACAGACCTGTTTTGAAGGGGACCTGAAATTAGCCCCATTTTCAGTCTGCCCCCTGTGTGTCTTTTTTATATTTTATAGTGCCCAATTACTTGCTGAATCTCAAGGATCATTACACAAACATTAATTTATATGCCACATGCTTGTGCTCCCATGCATAACTTTTGAGTCCAAAACACACTTCAATTTTTGTACACAAGGAATTGTGTGTGAAGACACATACTTTAATTCTAATTCATACTCACCTATGCCTCTGTACACACTTCTTTATGAAAATGCATATGACAGAGCATTTTGCTCACAAGTCTGAAAGAAAATAGAGGGAATTGGATATTTTAACATTTTTTATACCCATAAAGTGGAAGAGAAAGAAGCATCTCCCATCTCTCTACAAACACTACAAATTAACTGATCAAGACGAGAGAGTTCAAATAATCTCATGTGCACTTCATTTTTAAATGAGCACCATTTAAAATTCGCTGACTCCTGGACGTACTCCAGTGACTAAGCATATACATTTTATGTTGTGCAGCATTTTCTACCAGCCTGCAAGAGCTTTATGAAGAAATTATGCCTTGTTTTTTTTACTTTGTACTTTTTTTTCAATCATAGCATTAAGTTCTGCTGATCCCAGCTATTTGGAAAATTAGTCTCTGCTTAATCGTGACATTTCGAAAACTACATAAATATGTTATGCTTGCATGCAGTTATCCAGAATATTATTTTCTGACTTGGTAATTTAGCAATCACAAAGTTACATTTAAGCTGGTTTTGCTAATAGTGCCTTTATTGTGATAACGTAATCTTTAAAACAAGTTTAAATAATACAAAAGCAGAACAATATTAACATTAATGACTGAAAAAAGTTGCATAAATCAGACTGGAGATCTGAGTTTTATTCTGTAAGGCCAGTAACATTGATTTCCACCTTACTTTTGTACTACTATGAAGGGGCTGATTTATAAAGGTTTGAGTTTTACAGTTATATTTTGTGAAACTCACACTTTCAGGTTAAAAAAAACTCAAATTGTTCGAATTTTTTAATTTTTTTTTGGAAGGCTTGAATAATAAAGATTTATTAAACCCTGACCCTGGAGATAGCTCAAATTCAAAAATACACCACCTAAAACCTGTCGAAATCATGTAGATGTCAATGGCAGAGTGTAAGGAAAACAACACCCAAGATGGAGGTGTCCAGAATCCCCATATAGATTTTCCGGGGCGCAGCACTGTGACATCAACTCAACCGCATCAGAATGGACACCAGCTTTAGAACGTCAGGACGCCAGCATCAAAGTCATGATGTCATCACACCCACATTTTGGCGCCAAGCGGAGGTCTATTTAAAGGAGCCTGAGGCCTTCAGACATTGTCCAAATATAGGTTTTACTTTGTGAGTTCCTGGCTGTGACGTTACTACTGTTGATTCCTGTTTTCGACTTCAGCCTGCTTCTCGTCTTGTGAAACTTTCCTGCTTGTGAACCCTTTCATAACCACGAACTGTGTTGGACTTTGCTTCCTCCTTGGTCCACAAATCTCTTTCTGAGCCTTCTGGCCCTGGCACAGAGGTCCCTTGAACCATTTGAAGAGGTTAACAGCCTGCTTGATGTTCAAGTTTTTTCGGGTTTTCCCTGAAAACTGTAATGATTTGAACAATTCAAGTTTTATTTCACAAAAATTGGCAAAGCACCGATCTCATTCCGAAGAGGTTGAAGATGGTTATTACATAGATTTATAATACAAAAAGAATGAGTTTCAACCTCAAAAGTGTGATCTGTGTCAGGGGTACTTGCAAAATGAAAAAATGCATGTGCCCCGGATGAAGACCCCACTATTGGGGGTTGAAACGCTTTTCTTTTTGCATTATAATGGCAGGTGGATACGGTCACACCAGTCTAGCAAAAAATCTTTTATTACATAGCTTTAAGGTAAGGTCACATGGGCAGATTCAGGGGGATTTAGTCGCCTGGCGACTAATCGCCTCTTCTTTGGGGCTACAATCTCCCTGAACTGCCTTCCCCCAGCCTTCTGCCTGCAATCGCGACACTTCGATTTCGGAAGTCATCCGAAGTTACCTCGCAAGGAAATTTCAGGCGACTTCCGAAATCAAAGCACCACGAGTGCCACTGTAATGGGAAGGCAGTTCAGGGAGATTGTCGCCCAGAAGAGAAGGCGATTAGTCGCCAGGCGACTAAATCCCCCCCTGAATCTGCCCATGTGACCTTACCTTAAAGCTATGTAATAAAAGATTTTTTGCTAGATTAATGTGCCCTATTCATTCTGTTTTATTTCATTTACATTTATGGGGCTGTCAAGCAGCCGTCATACAGAGCGCACCCAGCACTTTGTAAGTTTGTTGTGCCAAACTTACATACTACTATAGTATAAATCCAGTGTTAGCTGTAACTATATTTTGCGGAGTGTAGGGATAGTTGTCTGTCAATAACCATTGAATACTAAAAGATGTATAGCATCTTCTTTCTAGAGGGATAAAACAACAAGGATAGAAAAGCAGCTTTGCTGAATTATGGTAAAGGGATAGAATTAATTTATCTGTGAGCAAAATTAGATTGTCTGCAGTCAATAGTGAATTATAATGACTTTTAACTTAAATTTTGCTGAAAGAAGAAAATAAGAGAAAAGGAGAGAGTACATAGTTATATAGTTGTGTGACAATGAATGTGTTGATCTCCGAAAACTATGAACGAAACACTAATCTTTGCAAGAAAAAAAGGGGAACTTGCATGAACTTCTACATGACATAGATTATACTTGCCGTACTTTTTGTATTTGTAGATTTTATGGTTTTTACACTCGATAAATTAAAAAAATTAAATAACAATATGAAAATTTTGTTAGTTTGTGAAAAAAAGTACGATTCAGAGAAACAAACATTCTGCGAAGGTTCATTAATTGACCCCATAGCTGTGGGTGGACACATCTTTCAGGAGATTGTAGTGTGCCCAAATATCTGCTGGTACTTTACCTTGGATCTGTGTATCATATTTTTTATTGTTGTTAGTTTTGTGTATATTTCTATAATAGTTGGTATTAACTTCATGGCTGGATACTAGTCTATTTTAAATCTTGGAGAATACCATACCAGAACTATAATACACATTGATAGAAATATAGCAAGCTGAGACAATACTAAATCCAATGACCTGCTTAGAATCTTATAATGTGTCAGATTTATGAAAAACAGTTAGGGATCCAATATGGATCCTTCAACCCAATATAAATTTGGCGGCAAGTAATGGGCCATAGATAGATGTAAATTAGGGGTTATACTACTTTGTTACCATTGAAAGCATAATTATACATGTTACTGAACTTGTATAATACACAGTTGCATTTGTCATATTCCTCTGCTTTGTATGCCCTCTAGACTTATTCCCATGAGTACTTTTTCTTTATGTAACTGGATGGAAACAAAAAATGTTTACTGTGGTACTCTGCATCTTGCTTATGATAATGGCATGCATCAGTTAGCAGCAGCAACCTACTAAGGATTTTTTGATATTGCATATCACAATATTCTTAAGTCTTCATCATTCTGTGGGTGACAGAATTAAAGGAAAACTGTCATGGGAAAACATGTTTTTTTTAATGCATCAGTTAATAGTGCTGCTCCAGTAGACTTCCCATTGTTCTTTTGTTAGGCTGCTGGGGGAAAGGGAGGGGTGATATCACTCCAAATTGCAGTACAGCAGTAAAGAGTGATTGAAGTTTATCAGAGCACAAGTCACATGACATGGGGCAGCTGGGAAATTGACAAAATGTCTAGCCCCATGTCAGATTTCAAAATGAAATATAAAAAAATCTGTTTGCTCTTTTGAGAAATGGATTTCAGTGCAGAATTCTTCTGGACCAGCACTATTAACTGATAGATTTTGAACATTTTTTTTTCCCATGACAAGATCCCTTTAAATGTTATTATATTTGGGTCATGCACAAATCTAGAGGCTTATTTATCTCTGTTTCCTGCACTTGTATTTTTTCTATCTTTCCTTGAAATGTCTCCAGTTAAATAAGTGTTGACACACTGACACATTATAAAGGGTAATTTACTTTTACCGTGGATGCAAGCAAGAGCACAAAGGATGCAAAAGTGCTCCCCTTAGTGCTCAATTATAAGTACTTGTGTCCAGGGTCTGGCTGCACTCTGCACTTGGCACCGGATTGGTGCATCATTCAGACGTTTTCCCTAATTTGCAAGTTTGAAAGACGTGCAATTTAGAGGAGTATGGGGCAGATTTTGCCTCACCTTCCTTTGATCAATACACTGCTGCAAAGCACAGACTGCAATTCCATCCACTTTTTGCCCTTGCCACCCTGCCCTGCACTTAATAAATGACCCCTGAATACTTTAGGAAAAGGTATTGGGTATGCTCAGGGAATAGATATAATATAGAACCAGATTTTGTAACACCAAAAAGAAGGCATAGATTGCCTAATGGCTATTGAATTATACACCTCTAAAAGAGTTACCTTTTACACTGCTTAAAGGACATGTAAATACTACATTTTCCTACCATGTATATAAATTGGGCATATCTTCCCCACCAAAGCCACATCATTTGTACTACATATACCCCTCCATTTGCCAGCACCGTCACATTTTCCTGAAATAAAAAGCAGCTTTCACCATGCTGCCATTTTCCCTCTGACACATCAGTAACACTGAGACTTGTGTGCTGTAAAGATCGTGTAATGCAGAATGCAGGTTTACACAGGCACAACATACTTAACATAGTTAAGCTGAGCTCAGAAGAGGTGGATATGAGAGAAAAATAGGATCAGACAGCTAAAGCAGAGTTTCTATGGAAACCAGCAATGCTATCTCTTCATTGGCTGTTAGACTGAAGCATGTGTTTATTAATCTGAGTTGTGAAGAACTGAGCATGCTCATAAGCCAACAGCCAAAGTAAATTCCCGAGTAAGGAGGCAGAGTGGATTAGAGGAGTAGAATGATTTCTAAGTAATCAAGGGGATGCTGCAGTCTTACTCTTAACTTTTTAACAACCAGATTGGCAGTTATCTAAACATTTCAAACAGGCTGTTAACTGATTACATTGTTTTGTGGAAGGAGTTTACATGTCCTTTAATAAGTTAGTTTTGAAAAAAAAACATACTAGAACCACCCAGGTAGGGATGCAGTTTATAATATGTGTGAGGGCAATGCTGTGACTGTCTAATAACCACATCATACTGTGCTTGTGGAAGATAAGAGTTTTAGAAGACTTCAGAAGTTTTATTATTGTCTTTTACACAAATGTAAATCAGGTACAGCATATTACTAGTTATTATAGACTATGAGACAAGTAAGGTTTTAAAAGAAGCTTTTATTGTAAAATTGGGGAATCCCTAAAAATATCATTATGCGTGTATATCTTAATACTTTGATCACACACATACAAAGGGAAAGTATAGAAGACATGAATGTGCTGAAAAAGATTAGACTGGAGCTGTTTCTGCAACAATGTCATGTGCCGTGTCCCCATATGGTTCCCAAAAATGAATACAATTATAAATATGGATATATTCACCTTGCCATTTACCTTTGAATGTACCTACTGCAGCTACTAGTCTTTGCCTATATATGCCTTAGCAACAAAGCTGACAGATGTGGAATTGGTTTCCAATTCCCTGTGTGCTGATTTCCTACATTTGTTTTGCTTGCAGAATCCAATTTCTGAAAAGTGACAATAGATGTCACAAAGTGAGCCAGCTGAACTCAGTGGAGACCTCTTAAATGCACAGCTCAGATTTCCCATATTGCCATTTGTTTTGGATTCACTATAGGTTAAGCATTTACATAGATTTCAGTGTTCCACTTTCATATGATGAACAGTTTATTGTTTCTTATTTGACAAGTCATGTTATCATTGCATTGCACACACTGCTGTTTTCACTATGGAGGTTAATGCTTTAGTTTCAAGTTCATCTATAGCACAGGGTAGAAAAATATATTCTGATGACCGGTTTGCTTAAAAAACAGCCAACATGTTTCTGTTTATGTAAAATAGAATTGAAATGGAAAATATCCAGACACTTATAAGGTTCAATTTTTATTTGCCAGAAAAAAGATTGCTGCCTAATTATACCATTGGCTGGAGTGCATCAAATTAACTAACTCAGACTTTACAAGATCACATCTTTCTAATACACTATTGCTTGCTTGTTTGCTTGTATGCAGCAATGTTCATAT
>CM044441.1:106323391-106334278 GCA_024363595.1 Xenopus borealis
CGAAATGCCAGTGAAATTTCACCGAAAAAAACGAGTCGTGCGGCGAAGTTGACGCGACGCGCGCCAACTCGTTTCGCAAATTTTTCACCAATTCACAAATTTTTCGCAAAGCGAAACTGGGGAGATTCGCCCATCACTAGTTGGTATGGCTGATTCTGTTGATGCTTTTAAGAGGGGCCTGGATGATTTTTTGGACAGACATAATATCAAAGGCTATTTTGATACTAAACTCTACGTTTAGTATATCTATGGGCATCTATGGTTTGTGTGAAAGAGTGGAGATGTGTGTGTGTGTGTGTGGATGCTGGGTTATAATTTGGAGGGGTTGAATTTGATGGACTTTTTTCAACCCAATTTAACTATGTAACTATGTAACTATATTTGCTATTGAAAGCATTATCTATTTCTCCCTTGCTATTCTCTGCCTCGATGGCTCTGACTTTTGAAACAAAGTCTGCTAAAAGACTTGTAAAAAAGCACACAAACCTGACTTTTGCTACATAGTTTCACAAAACCGCACACAGGAAAGCCACCGCAGTAAAACCCAGGTCTGGCAGGCCAAGAAAAATACAGGAGTGGCATATGCAGAGGATTGTGAGAATTGTTACAGACAACCCAAAGATCACCTCCAAAGACCTGCAAGAACATCTTACTTTTATGCAAAAGCTCATTTAGACAAGCCACAGTCGTTTTGGAATAAAGTGCTTTGGACTGATGAGATTAAAATTGAGTTTTTTTGGCTATAACAAAAAGCACTTTGTAAGGCAGAAGAGGAACACTGCATTCCAAGAAAAACATCTGCTAACTACTGTCAAGTTTGGTGGTTGTTCCATCATGCTGTGAGGCTGTGTGGCTAGTTCAGGGACTGGGGCCCTTGTTAAAGTCAATGTTCCAATGATAATGTTCAAGCATCAGTCACTAAGTTGAAGTTAGGCAGGGGTTGGATATTCCAACAAGACAATGACCCTAAACACACTTTGAAATCTTCAAAGGCATTTATGAAGATGAAATAGTACAATATTTGATTTCACATTCCCCCAACTTGAATATCATCGAAAATCTATGGGATGATTTGAAGCAGGCTGTCCATGCTTGGCAGCCATCAAATTTAACTGAACTGGAGAGATTTTATATGGCCGAATGTTCAAAAATACCGCCATTCACAATCCAGGCACTCATTGAAGGCTATAGTAGGCATCTAAAGGCTGTTACATTTACAAAAGGAGGCTCAACTAAGTATTAATGTAATATCTCTGTTAGGGTGCCCAAATATATGCACCTGTCTAATTTTGTTATAATGCATATTGCATATATTCTATTAATCCAATAAGCTTTAAGTCATTGCTAAAATACTACTGTTTCCATAAGGCATGTTATATATTAAAAGGAAGTTGTTACTTTAAAAGCTCAGCCAAACTTGTTCATATAACTGTATTATACCCCAAATGCTGCAAAAAGCCAGAAGCCAAAAATCCACTTTCTCACATCTGTCAAAGTCCTGTATAAGTCAATGCGAGATCAGGGATGGGAGTTTGGTCGAGCTTTATTTTATTGCAACAATGAGATAAAATCAGATTTTAGTAAATAACCCCCTAAAAGTATGGCTTATTTGGATAAATTGAGTCTATAGTAGATGGTCTTTCTGTAATTTGGAGATCTCTGGATAAGAGATATCTGGATAATGGATCTCATACCTGTATATAATAAGAAATGTTATCAATGGTTGGTTGACCTGTTAGATATGTGCAGACAAAATGACTTTTTACCCTTCGGCCATAATCATTTTCCTATGTGAGTGATGAAGAACAAAGCACATTGTTTAGAGTTGACCAGTTATTAGCGACAAGTGCATAATGAATGTTGTTAGTGGAGGAATACACTTTTCAGTTCACAAATTAATCTCCACTAAATTCAGTTTAACGACTAAACAAGATCAGTAACACCTGATATATTGCCCCATTAGGTATGTGTGGTCTGTTGCTATGTCAGATTCATCACTCCAAGCTGATGTACACAGAAACCTTATTAAACTCGGAAAACTAAATACATACTAAAACAAATGACTATATCAATAGTAGTGGCTATATTCTTTATTTGGAATGAGAAAGAGCTGCTCTGCTATTCACCCCATTAGCAGAGTGAAACTGCGACTTTATGTTTAGTTAGAAATTCAGATAACATACGGGTTAAAAATTCTCTACAGCAATCTTCCAGATCGGCGCTGTATGTGTCCAAATGTGCTCTGGGCAACAGCAAGGCACTTTCGGCCAATTTTGTAGTATGACCTGTAGCTATCTTTAAATAATCCCTTAGCCTCTCTAAAATAAATCTTGCTGAAATATTGAGGAACATATTGAACCCTCCGGAATAGATTAGAATTTGGCTTATTGCATTGCCACATGTAAATCAAATATTCTATGGGTGAACATGTACTCACTATTCAATGTATGTGTATGGGTTTGCTGTGTGAATATATTGATCATTCTTCTGAGAGTCCATTTGGTTGCCACTAATCTCACAAAAGAATATAACTGCAGGTGCAACAGAAATTACAATTAAATACTGAACATAAAACAATCCTCTGTGATGTCAGAGTGAAAAATATAACCTAAAATATATTTTTTTATTTTGTTTGTATCCCCCCATTGAGAAGCCTTTTCTATTAATACTTTCCCCAGCAGCAGCCTGTTAGGCTGTGGGATAGGATGCAGCTCATTATACTGAAACTTCACAATGAACTATTCATTTGTTTTGATTGTGCTTGTACAAACCAAAATCAAAATGTGGCTTTACTTTACAGTTTTAGGTTTTGCTCTGTATAGTGCAAGAAATAACAAAAACCATACATATTGCCAGGACCTGATTTACCTTGTGGCCTCCACCAGGGCCCTCTGTTGTTTTTCGCCTATGTCCCCTCCTTTTTATTTGCTCAAATTTTCATCATCAGGATGGAGCAATGGGAATGGGCACACAGAAAATTAAAATTTCTGAACCAATGTGAGTGTGGTTGGTCAGTATGCCGCCCCCTAAAATCCTGCCGTCCTTGGCCCGGGCCTAGGCAGCCTCTCCACAAATTGGAATGTCAGATGCAGTCACAGGATGTAGGCGCTTCAGCAACACAGTTGTGTCGAATCGGATGCAAGCTGCGACTTTATCCAACATTTCTACGTATTTCTTACCTTATCTTCAGTGCATCCAACTTGACGCCAGCATTTCATCGCTTCAGATTGTGCCAAAATTGCCAGGGTTTCCATCTCTTCTGGGTGCCAACCAATCTGTGTTCAGTGTTCTTTGTTTTTATTAATCCACGTTCTATGACACAACCTCTGGAATCTCAAGTTTGTCTGCTCTCTGATGATAATCTTGTCTGAAATATTTGGGAAACTGAGGGCTCATGGGGGCCAAGAGTAAGTATTAAGTTTGATGATAAGTGACTCAGAAAGTACACTGCAAACCAGACAGCTCTTTTATATAATATAATTAAGCTAGGCCTGTATTATGGCCCTCTCTTGAACTTCAAACATTAGAATCAAACTTAAACTCATAATTGTATAATTTAATTTAAACTTATACACACTCTTAATTAAAATGACAAACTTTCCCTCCTCTTGGTCACATCCAATTACATTTTAAGATTTGAAAAAAAAAAAAACAGGGCAGAATAATGTTAACATGAATATACCAGAGAATTATTTTCAAGACCTCAAGTTATTTATTAAAGAAAAAAACAAGAACATTTGCATCAAAAAGCTTGGTGATTAAAGCTGGTGAGTTTCTATAGAAGTGTGAATTGTCTCAAGTCAATGGGCATAGTCTCAGTTTTTATTAAAAGATTTGAGATACAGTATGTTTGTGATTATCATTCTTCCATGTCATGGTATATCTGTAGGGATGGGCAGATTTTACCCATTTTTCCAAAATTTGTCAAAATACATTAAAATCTATGGGCGACAATTTTTTTTTTTATTCGTGTCTTTTTTTTGATGTACAACAGTTTTTTTCTCCCATTGGAGTCTATGGGCGTCATTTCCATGGCGAAAAAATTCACTCATCCCTATATATCTGTAAAAATAAATAAAAAAAGCACAGCAAGTCCAGTTGATTTGACTTATTTCTACAGATAAAAGATTTGATATTTTCAGCCTCAATGAAAATGAATGAAACACTGGGGGTCATTTATAAAGTTTGAGCAGTGCATAATTGTTTGCAAATGGTAGTTTTGCCCATGCTTTTTCATGAACTCTACAATATTGCACTACTGTGCCGTCTTTCCAGTTTTTGCGAATTTGCATTGTGAATTTTCTCAGACAACTCGCAAACAAGACAAGTCTTTGCGTACAGGCACTTTGCGAGGTTGTTTTGCTCGAAAATTGCGTTAAAAGTAAATTAAATTTGCAATTTGCAAAACAGTTTTGCAAATATTTTCTCCGCCACCAAAGTTTTGGCGCAGAGTGTTCGCAATTTGTGATTTTTGGCATAATTAAAATGCTCCTTTAGACATTCAGCTTTATTAATATAAGCAGGTGCAGGGCAAATATATTCACTCTGCGAACCAATCTGCCCTGCGCAAAGTTTATAAATGACCCCCACTGTGATTTCCTTCATGTGAGAAAAAACACAATTTTTTTCTCTTGCACTTGAAAATGCATTAATCTGCCTCCAAGCCAAACGTATGTTCAGTAAAATTTCTATTCTTTGAAAAACCTTATTTTACACTTGCAAAGCCAAATTGCCGAAGGTAATGGTAATGGCAGACAAGCTTACATTTAGACTGTAAGCCCCGCGGGGTAGGGTCCTCCATCCTTTTGTCTCCTTGACACTGCGTAATTATATTTTATATTTATGTGAATTGTATTTCTAATAATGCACTTATTGTTACTTGTAAATGCAGTGAACCCTTGTTTGTTACTACTAATTTATTGTTGTTATACAGTGCTTTGCCCTCAAGGAGCGCTATACAAATAAAAATATACATACATTGTATACATTACAACAATCCTTCTAGAGCAGTGATCCCCAACCAGTAGCTCGTGAGCAACATGTTGCTCTCCAACCCCTTGAATGTTGCTCCCAGTGGCCTCAAAGCAGGAGCTTATTTTTGAATTATTGGCTTAGAGGCAAGTTTTGGTTGCATAAAAAACAGATGTCCTGCCAAACATTCTCTCCTGTAGGCTGCCAGTCCATATAGGGGGTTACCAAAAAGCCAATCAGAGCTCTTATTTGACATCCACATGGACTTTCTCATGCTTGCTTTCCAACTCTTTGGCTCACAAGCAAAAAAAAAATGTGGCTCACAAGCAAAAAAAGGTTGGGGACCCCTGTTCTAGAGAGAGCCATGACAGGAACATTGTCAATCTTAATGCCTAGAATTCCTAACACCCTCTCTCCCTACTTCCTAGCCCTATCATGGCCCTGTTGTTCCTAGTTCCTGGCTCACTCCCTAAATCAAAACACTCTTTCCTTCTGGCAGCTGCTGCCTACTAAAAATGACAACTCAATATCTGTACCAATACAGATATCCTATGCAAAACTTATTTTAAAAAAATACTTGCAATACAAACTTTGTCAAACTAGTAGAGCACCAGGGTAAATGGGGTTTTCTGGATAATGGACCTTTCTGTAATTTGGCTCTCCACACCTTACATCTGCTTAAAAGTATTTAATTGTTTTCATTTCAATAGGGATTAATTATATTTTAGCTGGGACGTACTGTTTTATTATTACAGAGAAAGAGGAAATCATTTTAAAATGAAAATGATTTCATTGAAATGGAATCTATGAGCGGCCATTCCATAATTAGGAAGTTTCTGAAAAGGTTTTCAATATATATATATTTTATTCACTTATTTTTTCTAAAGAGGCTTCATGTCAGGATTGCTGTAGAAGGATAGTAACAACATCCCTCTAAACTACATTTTCTAAATGAGCCTGTAGTGTGCATTAAAATAAAAAGACAAAGCATGCTTCTCAAGCACACTGACAATACATTTCTTTGGGAAGTGATTTATTAAGGTAGTCATGAACATCAAGACATTTATCTAAGTCTACAAAAATGATTCTTGTATATTGCTAGCTAACAAAGGGATGCTAGCTCACCTAAATATGTGCAGAGGCGAGACAGAACACATCTTTTCTCTTCCCTGTGAAGGAATAGTAATTAAGGTTTTTGGTATGTTGCTTGTTCATTAAACATCAGCAATTTAAAAAGAGAGAATATACTTGAAGAGGTGAAACTTAGGTATACGAGAGATAGTCAGTTGTTGAACATGGCTGATCACCTTTGATGACATTCTGAATAGCAGGTGAAATTTGTGGATTGAGATAGGGTATATAGTGACTTTTATTACATTCATGCAGCTTATCAGAGTTCTAGAGACACCTCTGTGGACATTAAATGCATTAGATGTAAAGAACCCAAAATCGACAGCCCTTTATGCTGGACAGAACGATTGCATATCAGAAATGAGAGAGAAGTGCAACGGTTGCCAATTTCCCACAGATTATCTTCTCTGTTTTTGCATTGACCTACTACTAATAAAAATGATAAAACCCCAAATTAAGCACACCCTTAAGTTGGTCCCCCAGTTGCACCCAGAAATCTTCCTTTATCTAAATCATTTCAATTTCTGCAGTAGTTGTTTCCTTCTTTTCACTTACAAAATTAACTATATATATAAGGGGTGCCCAAATATTTGCTTTCAATTGTATACCAATGCATGTTTCTTTTAGGAAAATGAAATGAAATAGGCAGTAAATCTAAACAGTTTAATGCCATGGGAAAACTATATGTACTTTTCCATATGTTTATGTTAGATGAATAAGTGAGTATGATTTATATAATTAGAATGTTTCACCTGCTGCAAATTTGGCTTCAGATTTATTTTCTAATGTATTTACAAAATTTATGCTCGACTAGGTTTTTGTTTAGGAATGACGGGGTGCCATTTAAAATGTTTCTTAATTTCTAAATTATAAAATGTTATAGCCTAATTTGTGGTAATCTATCAAAAGAAATACCTATTTTTTCCAAACTTTACTCATGAAAAATGTTGCTCAGTATACCTATGCCTTTTTTTTGTCATTCTCAGATATTTATTTTTAGTTTTTTGCTTGAATATTTTGAGCATCAGAATGCTTGAGAACATTTTTCTTGCATTGAGCATGAATACCTGCATGTTCCATACCTGCATGTTCCATACCCATTGATGTTTCAATAAGGAGCAGGGCCCTATGCAAGAAAAATATTAGAAGGGGCCCTGTGCATCTGCAAACCCTCACTTGCCCCCTGATCAAGTCTCTGCTCCCCACCACTTACATCTAGGTAGAAGAGCATGCTGGGGAGGGGGGTATTCTTAACTAGGGTCGGACACTGGGAAAATACCTGGTGGGCCCCTGCCGGGCCAAATCCCCTCTCCTGACCCTACCAAAAAATAAAAAAACATTTGCTGCGCGGCTATTTTACGCGTGCGTACAGCGTGGCTATTTTTCACTTGCATGCAGTGCGTATATTTTTGCACATGCACGCACAGTCATAAGAGGGTCCGGAAGGGGGCCCCTGGACAGGAGTGCCTGTGGGCCCCAGGCCCCCTAGTCCAGCCCTGTTCTTTACTATAACTATAGAGGAACCAGACTCTACAGTTTTTTATCCCCTGTTCCACAGTCCTCTGTGACTGAGGGGTCAGCTTCCTTTATACTTACACCACTGTCCATACCCGCAAATAAAGTTATCCCCAGTTTAAATAGCTCTTATGGCTAAATTACATATTTAGTTAAAGGGTTATTCACCTATGAGTTAACTTTTAGTAGATTTGCTATTGGTTTTCATATATTATTATAGTTTTTTTCATATATTATCTAGTTGCTAGTGTCCAAATTTTCCTACAACCATACATTGATGCTTATAAGAGACTGGAATATGAATAGGAGAGGGCTTCAATAGAAACATAAGTAATGAAAAGTTAATATAACAATACATTTGTAGCCTTGCAGAATTAGTTTTTAAGATGGGGGTCAGTGAACCTCATCTGAAAGCTGGAATGAGTCAGAAGAAAAGGGCAAATGATTCTACCTGTAAAAGATAAATAATCGAAGACAACCAATCGAAAAAGTTGCTTAGAAATGGCTTTTCCATAATATACTAAAAGTTAACTTAACCACCCCTTTAATTATTAGTATGAAACCACTGCAGGAATCAGTGTGTTAACATCATATTTAAGTTAAATTTTATTTCACAAACATCAAAACATATAAGAAGAAAGAAAATAGTAAGTGTGGCATGTCTGGACTCCACAGTAAGTCAATATTTAGTAACATCCCTTTTGTTATGGATGACAGCTTGAAAATGCCAAGGTTTTTGAAACCACGACTAAATTCACTTTTCTAAAACCACGAATGCCATGAAATTTATTTCAAAATCCGAAAAAAGCTAAAACAGGAAAAGTAATAAAAAATCTCAAAACCGTCACTTTTTTTGAGTTGATGGACAATAACTACTACATAAACTACATAAAAGTCAAAAGAGTCAAAAACTCCTTAAAATCTCTAAATCCATGACCATGAATTGAAGAAAGAGCTTTCAGTTGTAAAAGGAACGTCTGCCTTTTACTTACTGGAGTATTTTCGCATTCTGAATTGTCAAAGCTTTATTGCAAATCTTGAAAGAGGGAAATTTTCTTTCCCATTACTTTTTCATATTTTTGTCATTAATAAGCTGGATCCAAACCATTCACATCTTAATAAATCGGCCCCTAAGAGGCCTATTTAGTCAAGGTTGAATTCTAGTGGTTTTAGAGGTATTTGAAACCATGACTAAACTCGCTTTCTCTGAAACCACGAATGTCACGAAATGCATAAAAATATCTGAATAAAAAAAGTACACATGAAAGTCACAGAAAGATTGTGAACTCCACCACTTTTTTGAGTTGACACGCAATAGCTACAACTTTTTCATATTGTCTTACAAACGTCAGTTTCTAAAACTCCCAAAAACCTCTTAATCCATGAATCAAAAAAAAACATTTTCCAATTGTAAAAGTGACATCTACCTTTTACTTCTAAATGTAAAGTCGCACTCAGAATTGTCACAGTTTTTTTGCATAACAAATTGTCGTCAGCCAGATCCAAACCGTGCGCAGTTTAATAAATCAGCCCCTTAAAGGCCGATTTATTTAAGGCCCCATTTTAGTGGTTTTAGAGGTTTTTGAAACCATGATTAAACTCACTTTCTCTAAAACCACAAATATCATGTAATTTATTAAATAATCCGAACTGAAAAAGCACTAATGGAAAAAGTTGAAGAAAGATCAAGAAAACTGACTTTTTCATATTGTTGCTAAAAAGCTAAAAAATATCTGAAAACCTCTAAAACCATGAATCAAGGAAAGATCTTCTAGTTGTATAAGGGACAACTGCCATTGACTTCTTCATGTTTGAACAGGTTTTGGCTGAAGTATTTTCCTATTCGGAAATGCCCCATTTTTGTTAATAAATCTTGAAAAAGTCACGCTGTTATTCCTGCAACTTTTTTCGATTTTCGGTGGCAAAAAGTCTGATCTAAAAAAGTTGTGAACAGCGTGATCCAAAAAAGTTGTGTTTTAATAAATCAGCCCCAAAAAGTATTTCAGTTCTTTTTGTAGGGGTCTTCTTGAGCCAGTGTCATGTATTCTTAAGATCTACATAGTGTGTTACATGTACAGTTAAGATACTTTTAAAATGCTTTATTTTACTTTTTTAGCTGTGCTTACTTGTTTGTATTTAATACCATACAATAAATCCAATATTAATACAAGAATAACTGTAACATCATGGTTCGAGAAAAAAAAATTATACAAATTTAAAATAAAATGTCCCTTTGCTGTACAATCTGCAAGGTCCTTAAAAGCTTTCTAATGCTAGTCATATATACTCTGAGAAAAACTATAAATGTTATAGCAACAAAGTCTATACATCACATAGTAGGGGAATGCAATGATGTTTAGTGGCAATGAGTAATTTAACCCATATCATATTATTGGTCAGTTTCAGTGTGTTAACTTCCTTGAAAGCCATCAAATACCTGTATAACAAATCTACAGCTCATTTTAATAATTACAGCTTAAACCTGAAACTTCCCTCCAAGACCAATCATTGACAGATCAATTTATTAAACCATTGTTGTAATGCAAATTGATCAGTAGGAACAAAAAAATAAGCTAAACGTCACTACAGCAGTGCAGTGAAAAAATCTATTAAGCAATTCCTGTGGGGGGACACCTTGGGATACAATTTATCTGCTAAGGTAATTTAATCAGTGAGCGAAAGAACTGACAATATGGCTGACTAGAAGATGGAGGAGCTCTATTTAAATTTGAATTTAAAGCAAAAATAAACCAAGCCATTAAAAAAAACATCAGTATACACAGAGGTAGTACAAACCTGAGAAACGCAATGGTTGAGAAATAGTTGTCCTTCTGTAGATCTCCACATTGCAAGCTTTTGCAATGATAATGTAGTTATCAACTTTCAAAAGACTGAACTTGATGGAAGCTCCATCTTCCATAGATGGATAGCCTTCTTCCATAGACTCAATTTTAAACTAATAATTCAGAACTTAAAACATGCTTTCCTTTTTCTCTGTAATAATAAAACAGTGCCTTGCACTTGATCCCAACTAAGATATAATAAATCCTTATTACAGGCAAAATAATTTTATCATTTTTATTTAATGTTTAAATGATTTCTATCAGATGTAAAGTATGGAGATGCAAATTACAGAAAGATCCATTATCTGGAAAACACCAGGTCCCAAATGAAGTTCTATTATTCTACTGCACTAAATCTAGTGTGGGGCTACATGAGTCAATAAGTGCTTCTTTATCATCCAGTGTTAACTTTCAGGATGAGTGTTCA
>CM044441.1:106343098-106363398 GCA_024363595.1 Xenopus borealis
CCCCCCCCCCCCAGGAAATGCCTCTAAAATGAGAGAGCAAAAAATGTCAAGAGTATTTTACCTGTTGCTAGAAGGATCAGCTTGACTATTGTTGTACTCATTTATCACAGTGTCCTCTTTTCTCTATGACATACAATGCTAATATACTCATAAGCACTGAAATAACATTTCGGCCTCATGTAGGCTAGCAGACTATTACATCATAAAGGAACTGCACTAGAAAGCTCTTAGAACTGATCTCTGCACTATTTCTCAGTTAAGATATATTTTGTTCTACCTCTCACTATGGCGACAGCTGCCTAATAGCACAAAAAAAAATAAATGCTGAATTTCAACAAGTGAATGCTTTTAGCTGAAAGTCAAAACAGCCATTGTCGAACTACCTTGTTTTCTGTTGTCTCAACACTGGAGTGTGAGAGGCGAGATTATTGTTGGAGCACACTGACTGTGGCTTCACTTTATAAACTGATTTCAGTTGAATAAAACTGGCTTTGTGGAACAATAAGACACTCACACATGTTTAGTTCACACTTCCACGTTACTTTCCCTGTCCTTTATCATTTGCTATGTTTATCAAGGATTTGTCAATACCTTTTTGAAAACAAATTTGTAGGGATCACTTATTCTGGTGATTTTTAGGACAGAATACTAAAGATCTGACTAAAAAAAAAAGACAATACCGGTATGGGATCCCTTATCCAGAAACCCATTATCCAGAAAGCTAGTAATTATGGATGGGCATTTTCCCCTAGACTACATTTTATCGAGATTTTTTAAAAATTATTTCTTTTTTCTCTGTAATGATAATAAAACAGTAGCTTGTACTTGAGCTAAACAGGGATACAATTAATCCTTATTGGAAGCAAACCCAGCCTATTGAGTTTATTAAATGTTTATATGATTTTCTAGTAAACGTAAGGTATAAAGTTCCAAATTACAGAAATATCCATTATCTGGAAAACCCCAGTTCCGGAGCATTCTGGATAACAGGTCCCATACCTGTAAGACCTGTTATCCAGAATGATCCGAACCAGGAGTTTTCTGGATAAGGGGTCTTTATGTACTTAGGATCTCAGCACTCCATTACTGACTACAAATAATTTAAACATTAAGGGGCACATTTACTAAGGGTCGAATTTCGAGGGTGAAAAAACTTTTGAATTCGACCCTCGAATTTAGGTCAAATTAAAACCCCTTGAAGTCGAATTTCGAATTTGAGGGGTTTTAATGCAATTCGGTTTTTCAAACGATCAAATATAAAAAATTTGATCGATCGATAAAATCGTTTGAATTGATCGATCGATTCAAACTATTTTAAGCAATCGATTGAATTTTCTTTTTATTCGATCAAGGATAGGATTGTATAGCAATTCGCTAGGTTTAATCTGCCGAGTTTGTTGATCGAATTTTTCTTAAAAATTTTTTCGAATTTGATTCAATTTGATCAATTTGAATTGAATTTTGGGCTATTCGATAGTCGAATAAGCCCAAAATTAAATAAAAATTTTTTTAATTCAAATTTGATTAGAATTTTCACTTCGAATCAATTTGACCCTTAGTAAATGTGCCCCTAAATAAACCCAACATGATTGCTTGCCTCCAATGAGGAATTAAATCTTAGTTGAGATCAAGTACAAGATGGTGTTTTATTATTAGAGAGAAAAAGGACATTTTTTTCATAATTTGAATAATATAATTAAAATGGAGGCCTTCCCATGATTTGGAACTTTTTTGGATAACAGGTTTCCAGATAAGGGATCCCAAACCTGTACAAACAAAAGCACATTTTTCAATGGACAACTCAATACATGTTTTACTGTTCATCAAGTGAATGTGTAGAATAATGATGTTTATTGGAATATTAACCATTAAAAAGTATTGTCAAGAATCTCTTTCTCTTGATTATCTCCACTATCCCCCATTGTATCATGTAAACCACTACTGCTTTCTGCTTTGGTAATTTCAAGGATACTGTATATGTGTCTCCTGGACCAGAGTTACCCATCCTGTGGACTGATTTCTTGGCATGATTAGACTGCCAGACATGAACATGTTTTTTCCCCATTGTGCAGGAAATAATGCAATTGTAGCCACTTGGATCTTTTGTAGGAGTTTCCTTAGAGCAGTGATTTTCAACCTTGTGCCTCCAGCTGTTAAGGAACTACAAGTCCCACAATGCAATGAAGGAGTCTGACAGCCACAGTCAGGCAAATGCATTGTGGGACTTGTAGTTTCTTAACAGCTGGAGGCACAAGGTTGAAAATCACTGCCTTAGAGGCTGAGCAAATGTGTTGTTATGGGGCAATAATGCTGCTAGGAATACTGAGATGAAGCTGTGGATATTGTGCTGCTAATGGATCTTTTTGCACATAATACTGATAAACACATGTATTATGTACTACTTTACTCTTATAGCTATACTGGTTTTTCTGGAGCATTGTCTCGTGTCACAAATACCTGACATACTGTATTCTCTACTTGTCAAAGCAGATTGCAGAGGACCCTAACAACCTAAGAACTAAGCACCCCTTTATCTATCACAGCAGTCATGACAACATAAGGTGGTAAAATAATTACCTGTCACTTGTGCTTGAAAATATAATACAAACTTAGCTTTTACAGTAATTCAGCCTACCAGTTATAAAAAAATTAAATAAAACCAGTGATGGGACTCATATTAATGCAGCTGTGTCATGCTGGCTGCCACCTGCTGGATAAGCTACATGCACCAAGAATTGGTTGCAACATTAGCATTACTTGGTATCTGCCCATAACTGTTGCTAACCAACCTAAAGTTAGATGAATTTGGGAGATGGGTGACTATGAATAAATACCTCCATTTATCTGTCTAAATAAATAAGCCTTTATAAGGAGGAGGAAATCAGAAGTAGCTGACTTTGCATATCAGGCCAAGGTCAAATTTGTGTAGGATCCCCCTTACAAGTTAAAAAAAACAATAAGTGGCCCCCCCCCCATGAAAGTTAAAAAGCCTCACTTGCGACCAGGCTCCCCCCTGCAAGTTAAAACAACCTTTAGGGGCCTGGTCCCCCCCTACAAGTTAAAAAAAACCAATTGGTGGCCAAGGGCCCCACATGAAAGATAAAAAAATGTCATTGGTGGTCAGCCCCCCCCCCAATACAAGTTAAAAAAGAAAAACTTTGGTGCCAGGGTTGTCCCCCCCAACTACAAAGTTTAAAAAAAAATGGTGGTAAGGGCTCCTTCCTACAAGTTAAAAAAAAAAAAAAACATTGGCAGCAAGGGCCCACTTTACAAGATAAAAGAAACATTGGTGGCCAGGGGCCTTAAAGGAAATAAAAAAAAAAAACATTGGTGGCCAGTGGCCCATAGAGGATTAAAACAAAACATTGAAAGGCAGGTATTTAATACAAATAATGGTCGCTAGTGCCCATTACACTATACACGCCTGCAATGGAGAGATGAGGAGCTGCGCTCCCCGGGAAGTGGCTGGGTGACATGCCGCCACCAATATTCTGCTGCCCTAGGCTCAGGCCTAGCCACAAATCCGGGCCTGCAAATAACCATTGGTTCAGTGGAACTTACCTTAAGTTCTTCTTCCTTGTCCTTGGTGATGGAAGCTTATTTGGTCTTCTATAACTGCTTTTCATTGCTTCGGGTCTTTGGTTCCATTTGCATCTTCGGGTCTTTGATTCTGGTTGCGGCGTCAGGTCTTCAGCTCCTTTTGCTGCCTCAGGTCTTCAGCTTCATTCAGGCGTCATGTCTTCTGCTTTGTGTCTTCCACTTTATCTCTTCAGCCATGTACACCCCTTTTGGGGGGGGGGAAGACTAATCTTGAAAGTGCAGCACAGCCGTGCCCCCCTTTATACCTAAATTCATGCCAGGCCCTGGATGAATGTCCCCTCTGTGCCCCCTGATGGCGGCCCTGACCCACAGGAGTGTATGTAAACACTTATACACAGGGACAGTAGCCGGCTATATTGACAGTTTCTACTGCAGCATCAGTGAAGAAAATTGTGATATTAGCTTAAAGCAAGGTGTAATATAATTAAATTAAATATAATTAAATGTGCAACATTTGAAGCTGGTCGAGATGCTTGCTTTAAAACCAGTAACTGGTAAATGCTACTTTCTAACTAGTTGCCATGGTTTCATTTTTCTACCTGCAGCATGACTGATTAAAGTTAGCTGCTGATTAGTTGCTATGGGTTACTAGACTGAGGCAAAATTGCCCAGTGTTAATACATGAGACCCTTTAGTGCACTGGCAAAACATTAAAATATGTTATATGAGGCACTAGTAGCTTGCAAAATGTGTATATATATATATATATATATATATATTTATATATTTGTGAGATCTGTTATCCAGAATGCTGGGGACCTGATGTTTTACCTGATGATGGATCTTTCCGTAATTTGAATCTTCATATTTTATGTCTGGTAGAAAATCAAGTAAACATTAAATAAACCCAGAAGGCTGGTTTTGCATTGAATAGGGATTCATTATATCTTAGCTGGGATCAAATATAAGGTACGGTTTTATTATTACAGAGAAAAAGGAAATAGTTTTTTAAAATTTTGATTATTTCGATAAAATTGAGTTTGTCGGAGACAACCTTTGCGTAGGTCACAGCTTTCTATATAATGGGTTTCTGGATAACGGATCCCTTTACCTGTACAATATGTGCACAATAATAATGGTTTGAAAGTGAGCGCATCGTTCAGATATTTTACTTAATTACTTTTATTACATTTCTCATACAGGTTTTTATACTAATATGAAAGTATAGGTTTCCCCTTGATTACAGAAGTTCATTATGCATTTTATATAAATTTACAAATGCAATTTGCATATTCAGTTTATGTCTCTATATTAGTTATTGATTTCAAGGTGATACATCTTTCAAGCTGTATTATGGAAGTGCAGTGCCTAGTATTGTGTTAATACAAAGTTAGATAAAATTAGCACTAAATTAACTTTAACCTCTGGTTGACATGGGATTCTGGGAGATGTAGTTTAACAAAAGCTTAAGGGTTGCTGGCTTCAGGTCTAGAAATGAACTCCACACAAAGTTTATGTATCAGAATTCTAAAGATGTAATGAATATATCCGGTGCTGTCAGATCCATGGTTACCTTCAATTATCAGATGTTTTTTTCCCCCTTAATTTGCCCGTTTATAGTCTGTATAAAATGTGAAATGGCCTTCAAATCAATGCAATGATAACTCAGTATATTAATTTGTGGGCTTTTTTCCCCCTTACACTCAGCTATGATGATGATCATAATGATGTGAACAGGAAGGTAATGAGCAGACGTATTTCAGTCTGACATTGATATGAAGGAAAGACAATCTCAATGTCAGACTTAAAATAGTCAGCTGCGGGTCCAGCAAATATTTCACGTATAGGAAAGAGAATGGAGTCATCTAATATAGCAATGTGAATGACATGTTGTTAATGTGCACTCAAATGAATCATAACAGAGGTTCCACACAGCATAACATCTTCACTTAGGATTTGTTGCCTGCTGCAACTATCTGACTTAAAATCGCATACAATTCTATATTGTGTCACTAACCTTATCTAACCCCCTGCTCCGTATACAATTCTGTCAATTTAGGGGTAAATGGGGCTTGGCCTAGTGTTGTCAGCTGAATCTGGTAACCTGAAACATATTAAATCTACATCCTGCATGACTAATTAGCAAATATTTCATAAACAGTACATAAATAGTGATTTATTTGCCTGGGGTGAATTCCCGCGATTCGATGCAGGCGAATAAATTTGTGAAATGGCAGTAAAATGCCACCTTGCCAAAATTCCCTGGCGTCTTGTTTTGGACGTGGGCATCTGTTTTTGGACACCAGCGTTTGTTTTTTCGACGCTGGCAATGAGCGCCGGCATCCAAAAACTGACGTCCACATCCAAGATGAGATGCAGCGTTTCGCAAATATTTTGATGTTTCACAAATTTCTATAGAAATTTGCGAAAAATTCAGCAAAGCGAAACGCCCCAGATTCACCGATCACTATACATAAAAGATGAATGTACAAATAATATCACATTCTGTAGCTTATTAGCTATTAGAATAGGTATTTAAAGTGGATCTGTCACCCAGATAAAAGCTGTATCATAAAAGTCATTTTCAAATTAAACATGAAAACCAAATTCTTTTTTTTTATCAAAGCATTCATAGTCGTAAATTCATTACAAAATCTCAGCTGTCAATCAAATAATGCCTGCCCCTCCTCTATGCCTTAGGCATAGAGATGGGGCAGGCAATGACTTTCACTTTCCATTCAACACTTACTAGATGTCACTGCTCTCCTCACATCCCCCCCCCTCTCTTCACAATTTAATTGTGTAGCCAGTGCATGGGGATGGACATCAAGTCCCCCATTCTGGTGCACAAAAAAGATTTTGCGATGATGGAAGGCTTGCCTTAAAAACAGTGTCCACAAAATGGTTCCTGCCTCCTTGCTATAATTATGAATTCCCAGACCGAAGAAAACAAGGTTTAAATAATTATATAGTGTAATTAAGTTAATATTGTTTGACTTCTGAGATAAAATAGGATTTGGAATTTTTTTTCGGGTGACGGGTCCCCTTTAACAGGTATCAGTTACAATGCAGAATGGAGCTCCCCAGTCACAGAAAGGTTAAGGAAGGGGAGCCTTGCCCGGGTTAGGAAGGAAGAGAGGACAGTGACTGGTTTGGGTGAAGGCTAGGGTGTGGAGAAAGATGGGAATGCTTGCCAGGTGGGTAGGGGCTCATGTGCCCTGGTTTACTAGAATACTATTCAGCACCCTGGGTAGTGCTCTCAGTCAGTAGTGGTGCGGAGTAAGTTTTACCTGCTCCCACTTGCCTGTCAGAACATGCTGCATCTGTTGACCAGTGGTCTGTTCACTCCTGTGGAGTTTTCAAGCGGTAAGCATTCCCAGGGTTAGCTATATAATATATATATACTGTATGTATAATGTTATGATAATGTTTTTTGTAAAATAAAGCTGAGGCCTTTCAAATCCATCCTGGACTTTTGGAGGGTGATTTTCTGAGGTCAAAGAGCAGTTAATAGAAAAAGTGCATAATTTGGGGGGTGGGGACGACTGAAGACCTACTGTATAATAGTACTGACCTCACTTTCACTCGTGGCAATGTCAAGAGAACTAGAAACATATTTTCTAACATGATCTGGTTGTGGTAAAGGGATTACAATTACTATTACTCTGGGACCTGGTTATAGGGAAGCTTATAAAGAGAGACCAACATGGTAGCATGGAAATATATTTAGAAAAGAGATATTGACCCAATTATTTGGGAGAAAGGTCAGAACTAGGGTAGCACATAAATGGTAGCACATATTTTACTCTTTCCGTCATAGTTTAGCCCCAATTTGGGTAGTTATTCCATATCTTAGGCTCCAACAGATGTAGCACAACCATATTTCCCTCCTGGCTCCTGGATCAGTAATTCTTCCTACATGTTGAGTCTCATAGGGGCAAATTCACTAAGCAGCAAAAATGCGCTAGCGTTGTCTTTGCTAACATTCGCCGTACTTCGCCAAGCGATTTTTCAACATCGCTATGCAAATTCACTAAAGTGCGAAGTTACGTTCAGGTCGGCGAATGGTAATGTAGTTGCGATAGTGTTACTTCGCCAAGCAAAGCGAATTTACGCTAACGATGCCTAATTTGCATACGGCGCAAATTTCAAAGTGTAATAGAAGCATATGTTACAGCCACTACATTACACTACACAAGCCTAGGAAACCTTTAGTAAAAAAATAAAGTTGTCCTATTGCCCTAAACATGTGCCCACTGTATAGTTGAGTTGCCATATGTTCGGAAATGTAGGGGGGAAGGAGGGTAACCCCCCAAAAAAATTTCGCTCTTTTTCAGACTATCACCCTACAAAAGGTAAAGCACGCCAGCGTTTTTTGGGACTTAGAAAAAAATTTTCTTTTCAAACTCCTATCTATTGTATTGAACTTCGCCAGGTCTGACCTGGCGAAGTAACGTCTAGCGTAAGTGGTAACGTTCAGTAAATCTTAGTGAATTTGCGTAATTACGATCCTTCGTTAGTGTGCAACTTCGCCTGGCGTAAGGGTGCGAAGTTGCGCTAGTCTATCTACTTCACTAGAGAAAATTCACCAGAGTCAGTGAATTTGCTCGGTTACGAATTGACGTCACGCTGGCGAATTTGCCCCTTAGAGCATTCTAAAAGATATGTACCTTCCCTCTAGTGTTTTCAACAACACAGTGCTAAATAACATATTATTAAATATACTTGGAAGTGGTACAAACAAATAAAAGCCCAATCTCTCAATTCTGCTGGCAGATGAGCAGCTAAATAGTATTATGACTTTATAACTTGTATTCAATACGCATGAAGGGTAAACAGCTCTCAATAAGGTAGCATTTTCTTTGTGTTGATGAATTTTATACATTCCTCCATAGGATTTAAAAAGAATTACTGTCAGAACCCACATCGCTGTGGTTAAAGAGGGAGACTAGAGAGGGATGATGGAATGTTGTTTCAAGTGTGAGAACACCCACCTATGGGACAGTAAAATAAATGTAAAAAGAAACTGCAGTCTTAACCAACCTCCATATATACATACTGTAATTCAACAGAATGGATCTAAAACCTCCTTGCACAAAAAAATAGTTGTCGCTCTTTTCTTTATACCCTCCTGTAGATGCATTTAGAAGCTTTACTTTAAGTAAGAAAATTTTTCCCCCCCGAATGTTTGGTTTAAAAGATTTATGTTCATGTTGATGTTTTCCCAGCAGCTGCTGTAATGATGCAAGCTTATCCCAAGAGGCGAAAAAATCCTTAAAAGAAATTTTACTTGAATATAAATGCACCAACATTTTAATGTATACAAAAATAGCGTATCTATAGAACAGCCTCTGAGAGCTTGCCTGCATGTGTCCCTTTTGATTAATGTAAAGATCACATTCCATAAGCAGTACAAGGTTTAACAGTGAGCAGGGTTTTATGTTGCAATAAATACAGTATATGTTTTATGGATTTTGCGCATTGCATTCACTCCCTTTAGGAGAGACCATTAGAGCTGCTCGGGGAACGTTAACATCTGTGAATAGCTTTTTTATGCATCTTGTGGGCATAGAGGAAGACTTCAGGTAGAAATGTAGAGGATATTATAAGGCTATAGCAAACTAGATTTGTGTCAGTAGTTAGCAACCAGATGGCTGGTGACACTTGCATTTCTAGCTGGATATAAAGCCAACCAATAATTTGACTTACAAGTACTTGGAACTGATATTTGGTCTCACTCAGTTGACGCATATGTGTATGTAACAAAAATCATCACATCAAATCTGTTTTTCACAGGTAGTATACAGAAAATAGATCTCCTACTTACAGTGGTTTTCCCTCTGTAGTGTGGGCAGATGGGCAGAAAGCCCATATTTCACTCTATTTCATACATTATAAACCTTTATAAACAATATTTGTGTGGGCTTCAAACTTATATATAATGATTTTTGTTTATACTCGTGGGAAGATGGCTTTTACATTCTTCTATTCAGCTTTTGTTGTTTTCTATTTGTATTGTTTGCTTCAAACAAAAATGACATACTCCCCCTGGATAGTTTACTTTACTCTTGACTCTTGTCGGTCCTCTTTTTATCAAAATGTAATAAAATTAAGTACAAAAAAGACAGTCCTGCAGTACAAAATAGACCTCTAATGGTATGCAGTAATACTTGTGTCCAGGAAAGGTCTTATACCTACTGTATATATACAGGTTATTCTTTGTGATGGACCTCTGCTAGATAATCTGCTTTAATAGTTCCAGTAAATGTATCTAGTCAGAAGTCTTTGAAAGAATCTGTTCTGGACCTTGCATGCCTCTTGGCGAGAGACTTCTCCAGTCTAACGCTATACAGTATAACTTGCCTTGATTGGGTTGTTTGTACCAATAAGCCTAATAACCTAACTGTTATAGCCTGCACTTGAACCAGGGACCTGGTGTTGCTGTGCTGTCTGCATTACTGCTGCTCTGTGTGAACAGACAGCATAGACCCTGATTCACTCCTATGGCTATGCTTGTATTTGTAAATAGGCATGGCTTGTTTCACCTCTTGCCAATCTGGCCACAGATGATCAGTGTAAGATACTAGTCTGGCTATAAAACTCCCTACTCTGCTCTGACACATTGCCTGTGATAGGTCTATGTTCCATAGTTCCTGGGTGTGTTATCTTGTCTAGCACTGGCGGGGTTGACTTTCCCTTTAACCATACTCCTTGTTTCCCATCCTTTCTGTATACATTACAGTCCCCTTGCCTGCCCAAAGCTCCCCCTTGGTCCTCAAGTCTGGCAATGACAGAGTAGCGGTGGGCTCCTCCCGAAGCCAAAGGAGGCTGCTATAGGCAGAAGTGTTAGCCAGAATTGTAAGCCGGGACCTTGGGGTTTGCTGTGGGTTTGGGGATAGGATATTTTACACTAACCCTATGGTCAGTTAGGAGGGCCTAACATTTGCGCCATTGTAATATTAAGTTAAGACATTTTGTTTTATTATTCTAACTGTACTAGACACAGCGAACAGCAGTTTTCTTTTTCCTAGGGGTTACTACACTAGAGATAATTTAGACTAGGATTGGCCCTTCTAGGTCAGAACTTTCTCCCCCAATTACAGTAAGTGGACCAAATATGAACCCAAAATGGAGATATAGTCACTGAAAGAGGATTCCAGTAGGTCACCAGATGTGCATATTGGAAACAGTCATGTGAGCAAATCAAGTAAGTCCTGACCTGCTCCCACCTACAATCTCCTATAATGTGACAGGACAGCAACATTATTTTAGGCGTAACTGCCAATAGCCCTGTTGATATGTAGAAGGTCTAGAGATGCCTCCATTTAGTTTAAAAAGCTATTAAAAACTAATAGTGTGTGTATAGATTGCTCAATTTAAATATTTTTTCTTAAATTTGGATTGTTCCACTTTCTCTATGGGTTGACATGTATAATAGATAAAAAGGATGGAGTGCTGAGTCATTGCTGCGGATGTGCTTGCTGAACTATCACTTGCCGCCCAGGCAGTTGGTGGATTTTTTGTGTGCCTTCCTTTACTATGGTTTATATATTTACATTTGTTAAAAATCTTATCATACATATGTATGGCACATAACAACTCTGACAACATAAGACTAAATATACAAATTGATGTTTTAATCCATAGATTTGGGGAGAGAAGTTATCCCATACTAGTGGACAGAACAAGGTACTAACACTGCCCTGGGCTGATACACTAGCTGTACGGGAAGTGAGAGTCAAAGAAACTAACCAGTTGATATTCTTGACTACATTTGATCCACAAATTATTAATTTTACCAGAACCATACATGCCCATTGGATAGTACTTCAGGGGGATAAAACACTGCCTCCCATATTCAGGAAACCACAAACTATTGCTTATAGGAAGGGTTGCAACTTGAGGTATTTATTGGTCAAACTGGATACAAAGAATCAGGTCCTAGCTCCAGCACCCAATAAGTGCACACACCCTACTCGCACGAGCACCGGGATTACATGTAGAGGAGTACACATCCCCGGTGCTCTTTAGGTTTATTGCAGGGACAGACTCAGACAGGAAGTGATGTTGCAGCAAGCTTATATGGCAGCTGCTATCCTAAACAAGCAGCAAAAGTACTCAGGTATGGAAAAACATTCTAAAGAATGAAAATGGCATTCTAACTTGCACTGTTGTGGCTAATACATTGGCAATAAACTACCTAACTAGCTTTCTTTCTCCTTTAATGCATGTTACTTTAGAGCACCAATGCAGCTTTTTAGATGATGCCACTTTTGGGGATGGCATTGACATGTGCGCACTGTTTTAATAATTGTACTTCTTTGCCTCTTACTTTGGTGCAGGAAATCTATGTTTATACCGAGGTGCTAGTTCTTCTAGAATTAATTACTGTTGTAAATGATCAGACACCTGCTGTTTGTTGTATTAAGAAATTTGTGTGCATTAGCCCCTGTAAATTCAGAGTACCCTTGGCACATCAGCCCTTAGTGTCTCTGTGAAAAGAATTAAGTGGCACTTGCAGATTCAGTAAACCAATTATTTGTGTGCAAGATGATGAATGCAGCAATGTTTTCAGAAATAGTTGTCACTGTTAATTATTAGGAGTTAACAAACACAGCATTACTGTCACTATGCATATGTATTGTAAAATATATACAGAGTTCTAAATTATATATATATATATATATATAACAAACTGTAGATTCAGATGGTTAAAACAGAGAGTTCTCTGCTTGATAATGTTTAAGATCTGAAGTCAGAGGTCAAAAAGAAACATTTTTTTAAAAAATTCGAAATTCGACCATGTGAAGTAAAATCCTTCAGATTCCAATATCGAATTCGAAGGATTTTACCGCAATTTGATCAATTGAATAAAAAAATTTTAACGATTTTATCGATCAAATTTTTGTATTCAATCACATTTAATGGTCCCCAATTCGGCAGCTTGAATCTGGCGAACTAGGTGGGAAGTACTTCGACCATCGAATAGTCGAATATTCTAATAAAATTTTATTTGAATATTCAAATTATTTGAATTTGAATATTCGATGGTCAAATTTGCCTAATTTGCATATTCGAAGATTCGAATTCAAATTTTATACAAATTGATCGAACTTTGAATTCTTCACAGGAATTTTGTAAATCTGCCCCTCAATGTGTGGGTTGGTCAGTGGGGGCAGTCTAGAAAATCAGATATGTGAAATTCTGTAATGATGTTTTGTTGATGGTCAGTGTTTACTTCCCCTTGGCTTTTTTAAAAACTTCAGCTTGAATTGGACATACAAAATGTTGCAACTTATTAAATATTATATTTAAATGATGCTGTCTTTTTAAATTACATTTTTTTTTGGGCAAAACCCTCCAGAAAAAACATGAACATCGTAAGGGCTATTAACGTCTTCAAATGATTCAAGGGACCTCTACCATTGACTCCTACGTGACCTCGACAAGTTTCAGATGGTGTTTTCATTTGGAGGGGTTGAACTTTATGGACTTTGTCTTTTATCAACCCAATTTAACTATGCAACTATTTTCAGATTCATGCTATTTCCCGTGTCAGGGTATAATAAATCGCAAAAATGTGAGGTTTTTAACCCAAAAATTAGATTTTTGACCAAATAAAATAAACCTGAAAAACATTTTCATGGAAAAACAACACCTGCAGTTCCTGGCTGCCTGAGGACACCATACACACACTGAAGCTTGCCATCTGCTTTTTCAAATGTTTTTTATTTTGGTCAATAAACTAATAAGCTAAATCGATCTTTTTCTAGATTCACTGCATATAGAGCAAACAGAATCGGTTCCATTGGGGAAATTACCAGATTATACATAAAATCTGGACATTTGACTTAAAATTTGAATTTTAGAGTTGCCAACAGGATTGATTGTTGCAAAGGGGATATTTCCTTTCTTGGTTTTAATATCAAAGCAATGTTAAAGCTGAGGTGCCACCAAACTTAATGGAGTTATGGTCTTGCTAAACTTGTGCCAGTAATCATTACCACACTGCACAGGAGGTGGGATTACAGATAAATACAAGTAGACTGATAATGAGTTTAGCAAAAGGGGCCGTACCACCCAAATCATGCTACTATCATCTTTGAGACTGATATAAAACATATTTGCCACATGAATATTTCAGTAACAATCAGCGAAATCTGCATCACGAGAAGTTATAAAGACATAGGGCTGATAGAGGAATTGTTCATTTTGTTATATGCCTTGTGCAAACGCTCATTTTTAATGTCATTATCACAAAGTATCTTCTTGTTACACAGTCCTTGCAAATTGTTTCCATACACCTTTTTATGTATTAGATGCAGAGAAGCTATGCCTTATTTGTTCTGACCTTCAACTGTTCCTAGTGACAAGAGGCATGAGACAAAGTCCCTCAAAATAAACGTTGATGTTTTGAAAGCATTGACAGTAATGAATATGAGAATATATTGTTGGCACATGTATAATACAAAGTGAAACAGTTTAACCAAGGTCATATTCACATCTCTGAATGTAGGTTCCCCTCCCCCCCATACTTTGCTGGAAAACTATAGTATGTAAGAGTACAGCATTGCATTTAATATATTAATAAGTCACAGTGTTACAGTTTTTGTTGGAGAAACAAGCGAATATTGCATTAAAACAATTTCGTTTGAACACTGTTCGTGAGCAATTGCAAATTCCCTTGTTAATCAGATAACTGATGATATATAAAAGTTCTTTTTCATGTTCAGTTTTGTTAAACAGTTCAGTATCAGAATCAGAACATGATCTTGCTACCTATCGATGCTTTACAATATAAAAATACGTTTTTTTATGACTTAGTTCCTATATTCAGGTTTCTCAGTGAACGGAGGGGTGCATTCGACTTCGAATATTCTATGTTCGAATTTGCCTAATTTGCATAATCGAAATTCGAATCTTTGTGAAAATTCGATTGAATATTCAAATCCTTCATGTGAATTAATGTGAATTTAGTAAATCTGCCCCTAAGTGTAGTTAGTAATTTCCCATAATTTAATATAGACCTGAAAGTTGCAAAATTTTCTGGAATCTGGATGTATGAGAATCTTGTCTAGAGAGCACCATACTGTACTTAAGGACTTTGACAGAACAAAACAAACAAAGGGGTTGGTTGTATATAGAGATTAGTGGACTTCTTTGCCCTGGTACATCTTTGCAACAAAATTTGTTCTCGCCAGTGGTGAAAATTTTCATGAATCTGCATTTTTACCATGCATTATGTTCTACTGGGGAAAGAAAATCAGTATTGTGTTAGGGAAAATTCATGAGCATCATTATTATGCACCCCTTGACTTTCACGTCAACCAGATCAGAGCCCTCCCCCTGTATTTCTAAGGACCTGTCCGAGCATCATGAAGAAACTGAAAAACATGACAGGTGCAGTGTTGAGACAGCAACCCCTCCTCAATTCAGCCTAACAACCCACAAACCAATTTCTTTCCATACAAAGACTCGTACACTTAGCTGGAAAGAGAAGGCTGCAGTTATTATTTATTAACCATAACACTTTATAACAGTTAACATGCATAACATTAAAACTTATAGCAAACAGTTTGTGTAACAAACATTAAGGGGGTGCTTTACTAATACGGTTGCGTTTCACTGAAATGGCGAAAAATTCACGAAACGCCAGGCGCTGAAAACATGGACGCAGCGTCTGTTTTTTGGAAGCCGTCAATGGGCGCCGGCATCCAAAAATGTATGGCCACGTCCAAAACGAGACTCTGGTGAATTTTCGGCGGGCAAAATTTTGCTGGCGTTTCGCGAATGTATACGTCTGCGGTGAATCATGGGGATTCGCCTCGAATTCGCCGCAGTCGAATAAATTCGCGCATCGCTATTTACTAAACTCTGGTAGGGGCTTTTTGGGGCAAAATTCTAATTTGTTTTTAAACTATAATTTATGAGTTCTTTAAAGCCTGAAAAATCTAATGGAAGAGGTCCCTATCTTATTTGGAAGTTTCTTTGGACTGTGCTTTTGGGAAAAAGCCAAAAAAATCGAATGATTCTTTCACACAAACCATATATGCCCATATTGATTAGCTTTTTTCAGCCAGCTGCTGACTGAGCACTGAAAGCAATGATCTGATTGGTTGCCATGGGTTACTGCCCAGATGCAAGTTTGCCCACTGTTTATAAATGAGCCCCAGCACTATCTTCCCAGATCTGCCAAGCGACTCCTGCTCCATGTCAAATACCCAACAAAATAACAAACAAACATAGCCCCACATCTCAGAGGGAGGTTGAATCGTTGCGAGCTGCTGCTCCTTTCACCTACCAGGCCCAACTGCCAAGGTAAACCACGTCCCTTTGCTTGCCTTCCTATGTCTCCTCCTGACAATTTGAATTGGTTTTCAGTTTTTATTTTTTGTGATTTTTGAGTTATTTAGCTTTTTATTCAGCAGCTCCAGTTCGCAATTTATGCAATCTGGTTGCTAGGGTCCAATTTATCCTAGCAACCATGCATTCATTTGAATAAGAGACTGGAATATTAATAGGAGAAGGTCTTAAAAAAATAACAATACATTTGTAGCTTTACAAAGCATTTGACTTTTAGATGGGGTCAGTGACCACCATTTGAGAGCTGGATGGAGTCCGAAGAAAAACACAAATAATTAAAAAACTATAAAAATTACATAATGAAGACCAATTGAAAAGTTGCTTAGAATTGTTCAATCTATATCATACTAAAAGTCAATCACCCCTTTAGCCGCACTGTAATTTCAGCCTCCAATTCATTTCTGCAAAATTTCGGCCATCACTAGTCATATACATGCTTTTCAGGTTACATAACTAGCAGAGTCGTCGTTTCCTATGCTAAACTATAGTGTTCAACACAACAGCCATGTGAATGTATTTAAGAAATTCCTAGGTTAAAAAGCGAATAGCCATTGTTAAGGTTTGCCGTGAATGCTGTTTACCGGCAACTGCAAATGCCCTTGTCATATAAAGGACTCAACATATACAGAGACTTTTTTTTTCCATGTTCACTGTGGTTTTGTATCACAAAACAACCTTGCTGCACAGCAATGCATCATGGTACAAGTTTTTCCAAGCTCGAGTCATCAAAAGATAAAATGTCTCAGGAAGGATTTAAATTATGTCTACCCTTGTAACATGACCTCTTAATTAACTGATTGTCCTTTAAAGCATGATGCTAAGTGCTTCAAGAGTGAATTATACATCAGGCTCCAGATCTTTTAATTAAAAGCATCTGTTAATCCTAAAAAAAAAAACTCCACATAGTTATGTTACCATCGAAATGTCCTTGTTTTCACGCAGAGATTTATTCTTTTTATGGTTTAGGTAAGGAATAACATTTGCCGAATGCAAGAGCAAAAATGAGCTCATCACGGCAAAGCATATAATGTTATTATCAGTATGCTATTAGAATTTAAACAGTCATATTACTGCCAATGTCCCTGTAAAATAAAGATGGATTTATTAGAGCAGCACAACCCCAAGTAAACCAGTTCTTCGGAAGATTTAACTTAGAAAAAAAAAAACAGTGCAGAAATAATTTATATCTAAGTGTAGAGAATACAAATGATAAAGAGAGACAAAGGTTTATATTGTGAAGACACCTGATCACAAGGTCTCAACTAAATAATAAATGAATAAATGTTAGAAAAGTCATTCATTTGATCTGGTTATGGGGAGGAAGCCTTACCATTTTGTAGTATAACCCAGCAGTCCTGGACTGGCAATCTGTGAGGGCTGTTATAAGGTCCCATAGAAAGTCAGTATTTAGTGGGCTGGTGTGGGCTGATTGGGCCTCTGTGTACCTGAAATGCCAGGGCCTATTTTAATTCTCAGTCCGGACCTGTAACCCAGTGTCTGACAGGTGTCAGCTGATTCTAGGATCACCTGTAGCTAGGCAGATTTGTAAGGGGTGATGGAAAGAATTAGGGATAAATATTGCGACTCAATGGGGACCAAAAGTGACAGCAGTAATATTAGACTAACCACAAAACACAACGCTTGTGGTGGGGATAAAAATGAGAGGATCAAGCTTTGACCTTTATTAGTGGCTCAGGTGAGATGGTGCATATTGGAACAGGTTAAGATGCCAAGGGGTGGTAACATCAGCCAACAAATATTAAGAAGAGAAGCATTTTGGATTAAGATGGTGGATTCCCTTTGCCCTCAGGGTCTCAATGAAAGTTTCAGTTTAAGATGCTTTCTATAGTTTTTATGTATCTATTGTGCAACAATGTTTTTAAATGATATTCATTGTCACATTTTTTCAGATAAGAAACTCTGAGGACTACTTTTGAATCCAGATCATTTATATCTATGGTCTAATGTATTTTGTGATTACATGGTGTTGATGGAGTTAATGGGTCACATGTTTGTACCACATGGGCTTAGTGGTTTAAATTTCATCGTGTTCACTGGTGTGTATCGCACCTGAGGAAGGGGTTGGTCCCCGAAAGCTTGTGCACTCAGTATTTCTGCTAATAAATGCATTGAGGACATTATCCAAGGGTTTCAGAGTGCTCCTTCCATAACCGAATATTGCTGTAACATTGGACTTGGAAGCAGTCTGGATACGGATGCACCTGACAAAACGAAGTAAGTGGTGTGCGGCGAAAAACCAAGTTGTTTGACCTTTATTACCTAAATCTAGAGCAAACCCCTAGCAGAAGAGATAACAATTGCTGTCCATTTGTGCTGCTAATATTTTGATTATGTATTCCATAGACCCCCTTCCTCTATATTCATTCCACACCACAACAAGTAGGAGTAAGTACAGTCCTGAATATGGCTGAATATGATGAAACCTAAAGGACAAATATTTTCCTTTCTTTTCCCTCAGACATTTATTCTTGCCTATCTATTTGTCTCATTTTTTTCAGACCTGTTTCAGATCTGCAGTTTATTTAACAGCAATGCCCAGAGCATCAATTTAACATGTTTGTTTTTTTTTAGCACAAGTATTTTATGGAATCTTAGTAAAATATTTCACCTTTGCTCACCCATCTACACTCAGTAAATTACAGAACAGATGCAGTGTTGTAGTGCCATATGCTCCCAGATATTGTTTTTTTTTCCCACTTAAATGGCATTTATGAATAAATGGCACTACAGAGATTTCAATTAAATGCGTCCTTGTTTGTAATAATTTATTCAAGTGTTTGTCCACAGTTAAGTGCTTTATGACTGCTTTGTGTTTTTGTTGGTCACCACAGATTTATTATACAAATAAATTCTTTGTGATGTAGCTGAAGTTGTAACCACCTTGCTTTAAATTAAAAAAAATAAGCAAATCATGACTGTAGATCAAGCAAAATATAAAAACCTAGTAACATAGATTCATCTGATAATTAGCTGAAAAGCTGTTGTGTTTGCCCTCAATGGGGTGTCTGGCTTTTCTTTTTAATAATTTATATTTTAATGGGTTTTTTTCTGTTTTCATTTTTGGGGGAGAGAGTGCAAAAAAGGCCACTTATAAGGATGTATATAATTACCTTTTATAGCAGATGCCCTTTATTTGCATATCTTTATATTGCAGCAGCACAGATTTGCCCAATCTGAATTCAATTGCTCAATGCTTTGCATTTTGCTCCCCTGGTATGTGTGCTTACTGTTATGACAGCTGCCAATGGAATACAAACAGTTGTAACCTCTCATGTATAAAAATGTAGCAACAAGGCATACTACATGGGTAGCATTTAAATAAGACTTGGCATGCCCTGGCACACCTATACTTTGTGCCTTTTCCAGGATGCTGAAGGCCATAATTTAGTCACAGATTTGCAGTCTATCACAAGGCATAGATTGTATCTTTCACCTGCCAAGGGTACAGACACAAGTTATTTGTGTATAAGGAGACCTAAAGACCCTGCACCAAGGTTTCCCGTGTGGCTTTTGTTGCACTCCTGGATATTGCTTAACCTTTCCCGCAAAAGTAACAAATAAAAAAACAAACAAATGCAAAAAGTATTGTAGAGGTGATACCTATATTGGCTAACAATAAAAATGCATTGTGAGCTTTTGAAGCACCTGTTGTGTTTGGTAGCTGAGGATAAGGAGAGTATAACAGTGCTTTATTAGCAGCCATTACATAACAGCAGTAACTCTTGATTTCACTTTCAAGCTGTACAGAAAGTCCTGTGTATTCCCCCATAGTAGGAAAGCATTTGGGCAAATGCAATAAACAACAAAAATGCATCTTAAAGCAATAATATACATTATTCACATCACATAGTCCTGGGTCCATGCAGGTAGTTTTCTGATTCTCTCAGTACGCCTTATAGGTTTATTTTCTTCAGGCCTATTACAGTTGGCATTAGGAGCAGGACAATGTCCTTCATCAAATGGAATATCTCCAAAGTCATATCTAGTAGGAGCAAGACGACTTGCATTCCATATGCGTCCATCAGACAGTTCACATGTGAATGGTCCTCTCTGGCATCTCACTTCAAGTGGTGTAGTAAATTTAGATTGTCCTTGTTTCAGTATTCCTGGTTTCTTAATTCTGACTAAAGATCCAGGCTGAAAGTGCACTTCTCTTGCACCACGTTTTCGGTCAGTATAAGCCTTGCATTTGGCTTGTTGACGTTTGACAATGTCAGCAGTAGATTTGTAGAGTTTGTAGGAACAGTATTTGGTGGAAGTTTGATGTCTGCAACATGTAACTTAGTGCGCATCTTTCCCAGTAAGATTTGCTGTCCGTAGTGCTTTTTTCAGACTTCTGTTGAATCACTCGATTTCTCCATTTGCTTGTGGGTAAT
>CM044441.1:106404241-106420364 GCA_024363595.1 Xenopus borealis
CCAAACTCACAGGTAACAACCATCTCTCTTAAAGCTGCTACAAAATGTTCAGTGGATTCAGAGGTAAAAAAGACATCGTTGTCGCCATTTGTTGTGTTTGGTAGCCGAGGATAAGGAGAGTATAACAATGCTTTATTAGCAGGTCATGCAGCCATTACATAACAGCATAAAGTCTTACTTTCACTTTCAAGTTGTACAGAAAGTCCTATGTATTCACAGTGCCACCTGCAGGCCATTTGTATAAACACCACAGATCTGTGTTCATTATCCCAGAAATCAGAGATCTGAAAATGTTTAATTGTTTCCTTTATCTTATAACACAAATTTGATTCTAATACAGTATATCAAAAAAGTTCCGAATTAGGGGATAGCCATCTCCCACAGACCCATTTATATTATAATTATTATATAATAAAACAGTACCTTGTACTTGACAATAACTAAGCTGCATAAATCCTTATTGGAAGCAAAATAATCTTATTGGGTTTATTTAGGGGGCTATTCACTAAACCTCAAATTTATCTGGTCGAACTTTTTGTTGCAAAAACAAATTTTTAGTGGAAAGAAATTTTTTTTGAGATTTATTATACCCCAATGCTGCAAAAAACCCAAATCCGAAAATCCACTATCCCAGACCTGGATATAAGTAAATGGGAGAGGCATCTACAGTATCTCATCGTGGTTTACACTGGGATCCAATATGATTTGATTTTATTAAAGGGGAGCTCCACAAAAACATAACTTAAAGGAATTGTTCAGTATAAAGATAAAAAACTGGATAAATAGGTAGGCTGTGAAAAATAAAAAATGATTCTAATATAGTTAGTTAGCCAAAAATATAATTTTTAAAGGCTGGAGTGACTGGATGTCTAACATAACAGACAGGGGCTGCTGCCACCTGAGGCAGCAGCCCCGATGCCGCCCCCCCCCCATCTGATCCGCGCTTTGAACTTATTGCGTCGGAGCAGGTGGAGGAGGGGCCGCATCACTAGCTGTTGCGTTCGCTGCACTAGAAGAGCCGAATTTCTGTTTTAAAAAACGGAAATTTGGCTCTTAAAGTTAACTGGCCACTCCATGCCACCTGAGGCAAGGTTCTCACCTTGCTGGAGCAGCCCTGATAACAGAACACTACTTCCTGCTTTTCGGCTCTCTTGATTTCCACTGACTGGTTAACAGGCAGTAACCAATCAGTGACTTGAGGGGGAAGCCACATGGGCTATAACTGTTTACTTTTGAATCTGAGCTGAATGCTGCGGATCAATTGCAAACTCACTTAAAAGTTATGTCCCGTGTGGCTCTTCAAGTTGCTGACTAACTCTGAGTTATAGCGCTGAAAAGCAAGAAGTTCTGTTCTGTTCGACATCAGTCACTTCTGTCTTTATAGATAACATTTTTTCCTAACTAACTATATTAGAAACATTTTTTATTTTGCACAGTCAATCTATTTTTCCGGTTTTTATTTTTACATTGAACTGTTCCTTTAAAGGGATACTGTCATGGGAAAATGTTTTTTTCAAAAGCATCAGTTAATAGTGCATGCTCCAGCAGCTAGATATTTTGTCAATTTCCCAGCTGCCCCTGCCCATGTGACTTGTGCCAGAACTTTAGGAGGGAACTACTTTCTGGCAGGCTGTTGTTTTACCTTCTGAATGTAACTGAATGGAACGCTGTTTTTAGATCTGAATAGAGTACTGTTCCTAGATTTACCAGGCAGCTTGAGTTATCTTGCCGCCTGAGGCAGTAGCCCCGATGCTGCCCCCCCTCCCCTTACCGCTCTGCGCTTAAAAATTGCAATCTCTGCACTAGCGGAGCCAAATTTAGGCTCTTAAAGTTACAAGAGGCGGCTTTTGCCGCTACTTATACCTGGCTGCTCAGTGCCGCCTGAGGCAAGGTTCTCACCTTGCCTCATGGCCGGAACGGCCCTCTCTGGTTACCTTCCCAATGTTCTGTTGTTAGGCTGCTGGGGGGGGAAAGGGAAGGGGTGATATCACTCCCACTTGCAGTACAGCAGTAAAGAGTGATTGAAGTTTATCAGAGCACAAGTCACAAGATTCACACACGAGTCAGATTTCAAAATTAAATATAAAAAAATCTGTTTGCTTTTTTGAGAAATGGATTTCAGTGCAGAATTCTGCTGGAGTAGCACTATTAACTGATGCATTTTAGGGGAAAAGTTTTTACCCATGACAGTATTCCTTTAAGGTTTTTGAGAAGTAAACATAATTACAAGCAACTTTGCAATATACATCAATTATAAAATATGCAGACTTTTCATGGTTTTCAATGGTTTCTGACAGTTTCCTAAGCCTAGCCCCCTCCTCTCCTGCTGATCTTTCTGACTACTTTGCTTAGCTGACTGACTACTGTTACTTTGTAACAGCAGCCACCTGTCCTTAGCCTGCATCCTCCAAACCCCACAATTCCCTGCACACCTGATTTCAAGAAGGAATGGAACATCACAGTGCAATGCATTGTGGGTAATGTGGAGAAGTTTTTACAATTTTTAACATCAGTGTTTCATCCCTTCTTCCTTGCCAGGATTTCAAATGATGCAGAAAGAGAAGAATTGTTAAACAGCTGGATTTAAGCATAGAAAAAAATCATACTTTTTGAAGAAAGAGGTATCTGATGGGTATATTGGGGGTGTTATGTGGGTCTCTTTATCAAATTTTGGTTTGGAAGCTTTTAATAAATAAGTTCAGATTGGGCATGGGAGCTTGTTTGTGGTAATTTTAATATAATAAGTTAAATTCGGAGTTTAGTAAATAACCCCTTAATGTTTAAATTATTATGTAGGAGACTTTAGAATAGCAGTATGATGAACCAAATTACCTATGACCGGGAAAGACCACTGGACCATAGCATTCTGGAGAACAGAAAAACTAAAGGTCCTAAACATTCTGAAAAATATTTTCTCTCTCTTGTTTTTCTATATATTATTATTATCGGGTATGGGGTTGTTTATCCAGAAACTAGCTCCAAATTATGGGAAGGCCATCTCTCAAAAAGTCTATTTTAAGCAATTTATGACTCTCTGTAATAATAAAACAGTACCTTGTACTTGATTCCAACTAAGTAATGAATTCATCAATTAAGTAAGGGGTTTATACTATTGGCACAGTTGCCAGCAGTACACTAGAAAGGGCTTTCTCCCAAATACCCTTGTTGATTTAAAGAGGTGGTTCACCTTTGAGTTAACTTTTAGTATGTTATAGAATAGCTAATTCTAAGCAACTTTTTGCTAGAGCTCAATTATTTTCTTTTTTTATCATTCTTGAATTATTTGCCTTCTTCTTCTGACTCTTTCCAGCTTTCAAAGGAGGGCACTGAAACCCATCTTAAAGACAAAAGCTCTGCAAGGCTACAAATGTTTTGTTATTGTTTTTTTTGTTACTCATCTTTCTATTCATATTCCAGTTTATTATTACAATCAATTCATGGCTACTAGGTAATTTGGACCCTAGCTAGCTGAATTAAAAGCTAAAAGACTCAAAAAACACAAATAAAAAAAATTAAAATCGATTGCAAATTGTCTCTGAATATCACTCTGTACGTCATACTAAAAGTTAATTTAAAGGTCAACAACCCCTTTAATAAAGGGCCTATTTGGTGAATAAACAAATGATTCATGCTTAGTTCATGAATAGCTGAAAAACATCTGTACTGAAGATGCAATTAGTACAGAAATCTATAAACTGTTACCAGGTAATTAAGCAATGGATAAATATCATTAATGGGAATACTTATTTTAACTGAAATCAATTCTGTGTTATAGTTGTTGGCCATCAGGTTTCATCCGCATATCTGGTGTATTGTGCAACAATTGTCTTTATATACAAACATTAGGGCGATTTGCGAAATTCACGTGAAATGATCGAATAATGATCGCACAAATTTTTCGTGAAATCATAAAGTGAAATTTGGCCTATTCGATCATCGAATATCGAATAGTTATTCAACTGCCTACTTCGCCAGATTGAACCTACTGAATTGCAATAGAAGCCTATGGGAAGCTGTGCCAAATGAATATTTTGAAATAAAGGCAATTTTAATGCTACATGGGAGTGCTGCTATCTACTCTGGAAATTCCCTATGAGAAGCTCCCCATAGGCTTCTGAGGCTAAGTCCTGCTCGAATACCATTCGTACGATCGGAACGTTCGAATCGTACAAATTTTTCGGACTCTCGAAGGAAATTTCACTATTTTTTCCTGAAATCGAACGATCGGTATTGATCGGTATCGTTCGGATATCGAGCAAAATGATAGCCTAAAACAATTCACTGAGCTTTCGATAGTTGAATACTTATCGAATTGCGAATTTGGTCAAGTTAATTATGGGGAATAATAGTAAATTTGTCCCTTAATGTGGTTTTCACATTTTCTTTATGTTAAATTAACACAAATATGAAATCCTTAGTCCATAGTGTAAAAATTCTGTAATTGAGTTGCTCTACTTTTGTATCTTTACTAGTTTATGAGCTAATAATGTATTTACATCCTCCATTTTCTGGTAAACAATGGTGTAGTGGGGATTGTTCAACCATTATAGACACAATGAGATCAAATGGTTGAATGATTTTTTTTTTTTAATAATTTCAATTTGTAAATTCAGGGTGCAAGCAGAGACAAAATACTTTCATTGGAATAAGTTGTGTACTTTAGTACCTCAGAGAAGGTGAGCTACTGGTAACGTTAAATAAATGAGTGACGGGATGTGTTATTGAAAAATATCCGTAGTTTCTGTGGAAAGGGGTCAAATATGAGCTTTAAAAATAGTGAACAATTTAAATCAGGGCTTTATAACCTATTTTTGACAGGACTTATTAATTACCATTGAATAAAGTGTCAGAACATTTCACTTTATTTTAAATGAGTCATGGGGACCCACTCTAAACAATACAGGGACTTAATTTTGGATTCCAACCTATATGTTAAGAAACATTTAGTTCAGGATCCCTCTTTATTGTCCATTAATGTGCCCAGTGTCCTCCAGTTCCCTAATCAGTTTTATCTTCTATTTAAACTGTCGTGGTAAATGTAAAAATGTCATGCTATTTGCTGTGTTGTGGCCCATTCAGGGGCGAATTCGCGCGATTCGCCGCTGGCGAATAAATTCGCGAATCGCCAGAGAAATTTTGCTTTGCGAAAATTTGCCAGAAAAACGAGTCGCTCGTAATTTTTGACGCGACGCGCCTAAAACGACGGGCCACACGACGAAAACCACGTGACGAAAATGATGCGACGCGCGTCGGAAACGACGCTACCTGACAAAGTTAACGCGACGCGCGGCAAAAGCGCCCCGCGACTCGTTTCGCTAATTTTTCGCCAATTCGCTAATTTCTCTGGAAATTCGCAAATTTTTCGGCGAAGCGAATCTCGGGAGATTCGCCCATCACTAGTCACAGGTTTTCAGTGTATCTGTACTGGTTGCAGCAGTAATCTTCGGGTGAGGGTCAGTGTGCTTGAGCAGCTGGCCCTTAGCTGGGAGGGAAGGTTACAAGTGGTGCGCCCTTTGCTCTGGGATTTTTGGTGGTCCTCGCCTCCTTCAGTCCCATACTGAACATAATAATGAAACATTTGCTGTTTGGCAAACTACTAACACAGCCAATCTTTTTCTCATTTACAGGATAAATATTAAAAATAGAAAAAAGTGGACCGTAATAGTACAGTCTAGGAGTATGGCCCCAAGTTCTATCTTTTGTTGCACTCAAACGGTAGGTGTGTCATTCACCCTCTCAATAAGATGAATGGTAAACATTCCACCTATAGCAGATAACAGTGTTGTTAGGTGTGGATTGCTTGGTAATACTTAATGTTACATTTCCTACAGTGGCTGATTCTGCCATAGGCAGCACATCTCTAATTTATGTGGATGAGAAGCAGCTGCAGACAGGAATTAAATATACAATTTCAACAGATATATTCAATACAGATCATTTAAGGGGACCTTAAAAGATTTTGTTGTGGGGTCGGGTAACTTATAGTTAGTTGTATTTGATGCTGACTGTAATGAGAACAAATACATACAGTTGGTGCTATTCAGTACTGCAAAAAAAAATACAGAGATTGAAAAAAGAATGAGATTTCTCAACGAAATGAAAGTGCTAGAAATACAAGGGATTCTGTACCTGCAACTCAAAAAAGTATTTATATGATTAAGTGGCCATGTGGACAGCTGCACATTGGGCAGATGTCCAGGGCAGTAAAAGTAAGCCAGAATGAGCATAAAAGTGATGTACTATACTCACTAAAAAAGATATTCCTGTTTCCAGACATTTTCAGGATAAAGGGCACAGCATCTCCAGACTGAGATTGATGGCACCAGAAAAAAGTTCAGCAGAGAAAACATGGCTTTAACAAAAGTTACTGGATTTGGAAGCAAAATGAGTAAAAAGCAAAGGGCAATAAAAATGAGCATAGTTTAACGTACATATTGAATGATTTATTTCTACTTATGAATTTACCAACAACATGGTGTGTACAAATATGCTTTTGTATTCTTCTGCTATATTTTAATGTTAAAATATTTTTTGAGCAATGTTTTATATTTTTTCTCATTTTAAAAAGAGATAACATTAAGGGGGGTTATTTATCAGAGGTTGAGTTTTAGAGCTTTGAGTTTTTTTTATACCTCGAATGAACTCACAACTTTTCTGATTTAAGAAAAAGTTGAATTAAAAAAACTTGAATCAGTGGATTCAGGGTGAACAACCCAAAAACTCGAATGAATCTTGTTTTCTGTGGGAAAAAACTAAAATTGCTCAAAATAATAAGAGTTTTCAAGTGAAACCCACTGAAAAAAACTAAATTCATGAAGGCTATAAACATCTTCAAAAGGTTCAAGGGACCTCTGCCATTAATTTCTACATAATCTTGACAGGATTTAGCTGGAGTATTTTCAGATTCAAGCTATATCCAGCTTCGACATATAATAAATCTTTAAAATTGAAAATTCGAGTTTTGACTGAAAAAATACACTCAAAATCAAAATTTTTGGAGTAAAATACAACTCGGCCTTTGATAAATAACCCTCTAAATGTGATTATTAAAGGGCAACTATAAATGAAAATGTTAATAATAAAGTGTGTTTAGTATAGAGACATACTACTCCTTCTATATTTTTTAGTATCTCCCTCAAAGGCTAAAGAGTTGTTCCTGCTAATGCTATGTGGAATTATTCCATTACTGTGGAATTTGGCTAATAACAGAACTCGCCATTTGCAAGGTAATATTCACCAGAGAAACGTTTTCTAATTAGCCACCAAACAAGAGATGGAAATTGAATACATAGTAGAAAAAAACAAACAGCTTCTATCCAATTAGTAAGGAATCAGCGCTACACGGCTTCGGGAAAAAATGGTATATACTGTAGTGTAGTGTTTACACCCTTTTTTTGGAATTAGTTAGCCCACTTTCCAAATCATTTAATCAAGGATATCTTCCATTTCGCAATCAAGTGTCTTACATATGTTTAGGAAACATGTCCACCACGTGTGATTTAAATATACTCACAGATGTTCAAGCATTCTAAAGGCCCCTCAAAAAATCTGTAGTCGTAGCTTGCACGTCCGGTCTTGCTTTACTTTAAAACAAGGAGCAGCTAGATAGCATAAAATCTCTTTAATTATGAAAAATAAAACCATTTAAAATACACTCACATTTGTGAATACACAGGCATCAAACTTTAAAGGACACCAATCTTTAAAGGCTTTTCTCCGGCCAGCATTGCCTGACCACCAAATGTCTGTTCCTTCTGGGATGCTTAGATGTGACGTCCAGTGCCCATTCGTAGCTTCTGAGCAACAGAACCCAGCAGGGCATTCCATAACCTCACTGCCCTCACCATGAAAAACCACCTACATTGCTTCAAATGTTCCTTGAAGGAGAATTCAACCCCCTTGAAGTTAAGTCCCCATCGGCCCCCCTCCATTTGTCCCTCTACCCTGCCTCCCCCTTGCACAGTCTTACCCCTGAATTCTTCTCTCTCCAAAAATAGCGACCAGAAAAGCAGATTGAGCGCAGCGGAGCTCCCGACCTCCATCTACTTATCTTTGTAATCTTTGTGCTTCTTCAGCACTTTCCGTCTCTGGGTTTGTCAAAACTGGGAAATTTCTACAACTGCTCATGCGCCAAAACGCAGCTCCATTCACGAACATAAGAATATGGGGGCTGGGAGCTCCTCTGCGCTCACTCTGCTTTTCTGGTCTCTATTTCTGGAGGGAGAAGGATTCAGGGGTAAGACTGTGCAGGTAGAGGTAGGGAAAAGGATGAACGGAGGGGGGGGGCTTGTTTGCTTGTCTTCGTATGTTATCTACATTGGAAGAAGGATTGGGAAATAGTTGGTACTGAGCTGAAAGGAGAATATTGGGAGATGAATAAAAGAGAAGGTCAGCAATACTATAACTGCAAATATCCACCAGGGTAATGATTGTTGTTATCAGCATCTGATTTTAATGGCAACAACAATTAGAACAAGTAACTATAATTGCAATTTATTCATAAAAATAGTCATAATGATAATTTTATGTGCCTAATTTTTTAAGCAAAAAACTATATTGATGAGACCCAGTTACAATTCAGCTTCATTTCTAAACCAGTCATACACACACACACACTTCTATTCTAACTGGATTCTTAGCTTGCCCTCTAACACAACAAAAAGTGTTGAAAAAAGATTAATGGGAGATTAACTTAGTATATTATTGTTATTAGTATGAAGGATGATGGAAGATCAGCAAAGAAATATATATGAAATGAATATGGTTAAGGAATTAGTGCATATTAACTGCTTTCTGTAAGATAATAATATCTGACTGACACAGTAATAATGAGAAGGTTTCAGCAGCAGCAGCATCAGAGGATTAAGCCAATATGATCCACTGGGAGACAAGCCAACAATAGCAAATGAAGGGAAATGTGATGAAAACAGCTTATAAATGTGTGTTTGCATACTGGTAGCTATGTTGAGAAAACATGACATTTTAGGCAGCACTGTGCAAGGTAGCATCACAAAATATTAATATAGAACCCCGCAAAAACTTTCACACTACTGAAAAGTTCTTCTTTTTACTGCCTCATGATTAAAACAGCTTAGTTTGGGAGAACATCTAACTTTGTTTCTGTGTGTGATTCTTGTGGTGTTTATACAAATGTCCTGTAGGTGTCACTGTGCACAGACTTATACTGTGCACACACAGTACTTTCTTTACAGCTAAAAAGCAGGAGAGTTGAAGTGTAATGGCTGCATGAACCTGCTAATAAAGCACTGTTATACGCTCCTCATCCTTGGCTACAAAACACAACAATTCTGTCTGTGAGGAACTGAGAGTTTGTTTGTATGTTTGTGCATTGTATATAAAAATCATGGCTACCTGTGGCTGAGGGAACTGCTTCTGGTCAATTGTTTTAGTGGAGATTGTTTTCAATATTCTAGTTATGTACACTGCAGCACATTATCATGATTTCTGCTCACCACTTAAACAGCCCTGATAGTTATACTGTATGTACAATGTGCCTGACTTTATTAGCTTTGCCAATAAATTGATTTCCTACAAACTTGGCACCTAGTTATTGTAAATAGGCTTGGTCTAGGAAACACAGGATAGGCTAGGGACATAGTAAAACCTTCTCTATTACCTGAACTGTAGCCCAAACTGCACCCTCTCCCTTATCTGTAAGTTAACAGTTCTTCTAAATGGTTTTATTGTCAGTGATATGTCTTAAAGTAACAGTTCAGTATAAAAATAAAAACTGGGTAAAATAAAAAATGTTTCTAATATAGTTAGTCAAAAATGTAATGTATAAAGGCTTTAGTAATAGCCAGAACACTACTACTTGCTTTTCAGCTCTCTTGGTTTCCACTGACTGGTTACCAGTCAGTAAGCATTCCGTGACTTGAGGGGGGGCACATGGGTCATAACTAGGGTTGCCACCTTTCCTGGAAAAAAATACTGGCCTTCCTATATATTTCTCTTTTTTCCCTAGTAATAACGTTCGCCCAACCATCATACCATCATACCGGCCAGGTGGCAACCCTAGTCATAACTGTTTGCTTTGGAATCTGAGCTGAATGCTGAGGATCAATTGCAAACTCAGTGAACCGTTATGTCCCATGTGCTCTCCTTAAAGGAGAATTCAACCCTGTATTCTTACCCCTTCTTGCAGGTCCTGTCTAGCAGAGTTCACAGGAGCCATCTTGTCTCCTTCGGTCTTCATCCTGAGTTTGCACAGTTGGAGTAATCTTCAGATGCTGAGATACTGCTCATGCGGTCACGTAAGTTTCCAAAAACAATTTGTCGATTTTATCGGAAATTTTCATGACTTTCTGTGCTTTCCTGGTTCCGCCCAGATGCAGTGCAGTAACAAATGTAGGCATCGGCTTAGCTCTGGCAAGCTGTTATGGACAGCTCATTTACATTTCTAAAGTGAGTGGCTCATTTACATATTAAAGACAACCCTAATTAGCATTTTTAGGTGAGAAGCCAATTTACATTTTAAAGCAAGCAGTCCATCTGGCATTTGATTGTCAGTCCTGGCTTGCGCCAAGGAGGGGTAAATAGAAAGTTAGGGGCATTTGCCCAGGGTACCAGGTAGGCCAGGGGGGAGGGGGGAGGGAGTCTATTTAGGGTGGGGGAAAGGTTAAAATTGCTGACAAACTCAGAGTTAGAAAGCTGCAAAGCAGGAAGTCGTTTTCTGTTCTGTTATATTAGACATCCAGTCACTCCAGCCTTTTTACATTGCATTTTTCCCCAAACTAACTATATTAGAAACATTTTTTATTTTGCACAGCCTATCTATTTACCCAGTTTTTATTTTTACACTGAACTGTCCCTTTAAGGTTTCCCCCAAGGGCTTGAAGGGTTAGGAGTTAAAGCTTTTCAAAAAGGGTGTGGTCAGGGACAAAGTGGGTGTTAGTGGGATGTTACAAGGCACAGACAAGATACATGTCAATAGATATATTGTGTCAAGTACAAGACTTTACCATGTCTTTTTTTAGTGGCTACATTTACATTTCCCCCATGAATACTTTTCGTATTTTAAAGGGCAGCTAATGATATATGATGCTAGCTATCAAATTACTCACCATAATTATGGCTGATTGTCCCTATCACAGTTAGTGGAATTGTGTTTCTAATTTATAAAGGTGTGCTTTATTTTATGCCAAGCGAACGCCAGATTTGCTGCCATTATTTTACAGTGCTTCAGGCCTTTGTAAGTGTTGGAATACATGCAACAGCATTCATGCTTAAACACTGGAGTATTAAAATGGTCACAAGGTGGCGCTGTGAATATTGTTAATGTATAATTGCAATGATCTTTGCTGTTGTTTTTTTTTTCTGCACTCTGTTGTTTTTCTTCTCTATCCACCATATTGATTTTGATCTTTCACACTGTTAAATGTGCTCTGTATTATCCCTGACTGATTCACAAGTAAATCCTTTTCCAAGTTGCTGTGCTGAGTGTTCCCTGTGTGATCATCATAAAGACCACCTCTGCCAACAGTAAGCACGTTTCATAGGAAGTCACTCTAAGAAAAATGCGTAAAAAATGCACACAATTTTTTATACATCGAAGCCTGGTGATGCGTGGTGAATTATCCTGCCTCTTTTTACGCCACATAACTCTGCCCACAATGTGCACATATCTTTTATTTATGCACAAAAACATGCAGTGCAAGTCCTGCCCTGGCCAAGATGTGTCCAAATGAAATTCAGAATACAGAATTATCTAGAATGCTCAGGACCTGGGGTTTTCTGGATAAGGGATATTTCTGTAACTTAGATCTCCTTAAGTCTATGGATACCTATACCTATATTAAATTTATCATTAATTTGTATATGGTCAACACTTTCTGCATTTCATCCATGTTTAAATACATTCTCTTTCCTGAATACACTCTTCCTTTGGATTCCAGGATAAAGAGCATCCCGCTCACTGAAATGTTAAGGTAAGACCCTGTTTTATAGAAACTTCAATCAAAAAACACAACAGCACATCATATGGACATATTGCTAATTATTGTTTAGTGTCTATGGGTGCAATGTGTTTATCTGCAGCGGAATGCTAAGACTGTGATGCCTGTAGCCTTGTCTTGTGATGTCTAAAGACTTTGCAGCAATGCCATGCTCCAAGGACTTCAACAGAATGTTTTCTCTGCAATTATTTTATAGTCCATGCTCCACCTAACAGAAGCCTTCAGAAACTATGAATAAATATTAACGGAATTAAGAAAGTTGAAAATCTTAGCACTTCAGAGAGGACCATTCGATTAGTCCGTATACAATCCAAAATTGTGTGATTTTTCTTACATTAATTTAGCTGTAGCATGCAGCTATTTCCCAAGACTTCTTGTTGCTTCCTTCTTTGAGTATAAACTGCCCATTATATGGCCCTGTTCCGCTTGGCCTAGGTCTACACGAGGAGATTCAGCGGGGGTCTGGTTGCCCCTGCGACAAATCGGCTCTTCTTTTGGGTGACTAATCTCCCTGAACCACTTCCCCCTGTCTTACGCCGGCTAAAATGAAATCGCCTGTGGCAATTCACACGCGGTACTTCATTTTCCAAAATCGGGAGGAAAACAAAATGCCAGGTGTGACTTTCCGTAGTCGATTTTCATTTTAGCCACCGCAAGACAGAAGAGGTGATTTGTCTCTGGGGCGACTAATCTCCCCAAATCTCCTCGTGTAGACCTAGCCTTAGTGTATTATCAGCGTTTCATTGTTCTTATCAAGAATATGTCATCTCAGGTTATGTACTGCAGCCCTTAGCAAGGGGATATTAGACTTCGGAAATACAAGTATAGTTATTCAATTATATAAAGTGAGACTACAATATCATCAGTGTTCGATAGTTTCTCATTAATCTCAGAATACAACATAAGCTCTATGCTACTCTAAAATCTACAAAGTAAATTACTTCAAACTTGAACTTTAATTAGCTCTCGTCATATTTAATGCCAAATTTACCATTTATTTTTTGTATGATGTCAGCAATGCCTGTAAGAAAGCTCTGTTAGTGCCTGCTCCAATGTGTAGGAGGCAGGCTGTTTGCATATACACACACATCATAGAGGGACATCCACGAGGGGGCACAACCCTTATTGTTATTAGCCTGTAGTGGCTCCCTTCAGAAGCCTATATGAAGAAGTGCACAAGCTAGGAACTTTCTTTTTCTGAAGGAGACAGACATAATGAGTCAGACCAGGTGGGTACCTGTTCCTTGCTAGGTTTAGATAGACAGATAAAATATTGATATTAGTTCACTCGAGAACTGAGAAATATTTAGTGTAGCTTGCAATTGTATTTTGAGGTAGAGCCTGTAGATGGCTTTGCGCCCGTTTGATTGAGAGCATTAGGTTTATGGAAGCCTAGTGGAGAGGTTGGGCCGCTGTATGCTGGATACTGTGTAGTAGAGGGACAGTTTCTTGGGAGAGGAGGCCCCCTCATTGTCTAATGGCACTGTACCATGCACATGATGGTGTCCCAGAGGCTTCAAGAAAATCATGTTTTGTATGTGTAACATTGTGAGGATGAAAGAGATGGTCCTTGGTAGTCTACCCCTGTGAACCTGGTAGAGGTTGCTCAATTTTGCCTTGGTTGATTGCATCAAGTGTGCCATGTCTATTTCCTACAGGCATGGGTGGAGGGGGATTTTTTTTCTTTGGGAAGGCTACAGCATTTTAAGCCAGCACTCGTACTTTCTGATCACTTGAATTCGGTGCACATCCCAGAGAATATTTGTGTTGTGAATGGTGCTGTCCATCATGGAAAACAAAGGCTACAGGTGGCCACACATGGGCTGACCTATAGACAACCCCCCTCTGAGCACTTTTGTAATTTACTTCCATCTTCTTTTTATTGACTTCTAAGATTTTAGAGGTTTTATACAATTTTCAGTTTAAGCAGTATCGGTGACTCGAACTACATGCTGCACTTTATATGCAATTTCTTTATCTGCTTAACCCCAGGTTTGTTGAACCAGCTGATTCTGTTAAGCAGTATTAAAATGCAACTATCTCAGACACCATAGTATATAGATATAAAAGGTTGATGGGCATGTCTTTTTTCAACCTTTTTCAAACCACTAAAGTAGAAAAAGACTGTAAAATGCAAAAAATGCTCAGAGAAGCACCATGCATTTATTTTTGTATTTAGATTTCCTATAGCAACTACTAACTGACTAGTTAGTTTCATACATTTATGACTGATTTAAAGGGGAAGTTTACTCACAGATTAACTAAGTTCTAGAAAACGTATTCCAAGTATTTTTTTTCATTTGATATTTATTTGAATTGTTGACCTTCCTATTCTGCCTTTTCATAGGATGCAAGTAAAAATTCTGTTCTCTCTGGTTGCTATAGGTCATAGAACCTGGCAACCAAATGGCAGATTACCTGCAGGTTTAATTGTATTGTTATTTTTTATTTGTTATTCCTTATCTTTCTGTTTAAGAGTAGGACTGCTTATTCATCTTCCATTCTAGCAAAAAAAACATTAACCCTAATGTAACTGATGACAGTTTATGTGCATGTTAGGTATATTAGAGTTAAACTATGGATTATTTTCATAATATGAAAAACACATTTTAAGAAAAGCCATTTAGTGGCTATTAGACCAATACTTCTCCACATTTAACTTAATATTATTATTAAATATTTGAGTTTATTAAGGTCTAAAAACAAGTGTGATTAGCTTTTAACCCCTGCCATCCACCCCTACTATGTCACTGCCGTATTTCTTTCAACCCATCCTGGCCCAGGATTAAATGCACCATTAAATGAAAGACTTGCAAAATCTACACCTACCAGGCACTGGCAGACAGATTTGCAAGAAGGACAAGGTTCTCCTCAGCAGCTGTTAGGATGGCTGGAAGCCCAGCTTCTTAGCCACAGCTACTCCTTTATGGGAACTGCAAAGGCTTAGCCTCCCCACGGCTTAATGAAAATCTGGTAGTGTGCCAACTGTGGGTGCCCACTTTACGTTTGCAAAGGTGCAGTCCAAGCACTCTATAACTGCTGTTATTTGGTTTGTGTGTGTCTGTTTTAATGTTGTATAATTAATAGAGTTTGTTTTTAGGAAGAGGTGTCAACTTGGGCCATTTTCAGCAGTGTTTCAGCAGTGTTCAGTCGAATTTGAAGGATTTTACTTCCCCACTATTCCCATAGTCGAATTTCGATTTTTTTTTTTAATTGAAAATTCGACCATTAGTAAATCTGCCCCATAGTCTTGCTTGCTTGCTGTGCAGTTATCCAGATCCAGCTGTGTGGTGCTTAATGATCAATTGCACATAAATGGACACTGAGATTACAGCGTTGCACATTTTTCCATGTTTCCTAATCTAAAACAGCATTATAATCAAAGGCACAGTATTGGAGTATTACTATGTATTTTATTCTGTTGGGACAGCATTTGTGTGAACGATTTGTTTACATATTTCAAAAATGTGCTTTCAATGCATCCGCAACTAGATACACTTCACCAAGGATCATACATAAATCAGTTTCAAATTACAAGCTTGATCAAACAACACTATCTCCACTATACACATAAATTTAAATGCTATGCTAATGTAATGGCTTGTGGTATAAAATTTTAATAAAAACACATTTTACAATTTTCTGATACACGCTGTGGATTGATATTCCCTGAAGCATAAGTTTAACTGGTAACAGGATCTTGATATACTTATTTCCTTATGATTATAGGAAATTTCGATCCTCTAAGATAACTCTATTATAACTCATAGCCAGGAGACAAAAGAAAAAATTATTATTGGAATACAGCATTTTATTTTCATCTAATACACAAGTATTACATCATACACAAGTACATGTGTAAAAGGCCATTTCAGGCATTTATGGGGCAAAAGAGTCATTAGAGAAGTTCAGAGGCCAGAAGATCTTCAATGAAAGTCAATATCTCTTTAGGTTAAGCGTCATATAAACGTTTTGTATCTTTCGGTAGCTTAAGTACATGGCCCTCTGCATTCATGGCCCAATGCAAATCCCCGTTGCTTGTTTAAGTAAGTTCCAGAAAAAGCTTAATTTCATGTAGATGCCTTTTATAATCTCTAAAATGATTTTTTTACCTGCAGAACACACACTGCTAGTGATAGCAGAGTGTG
>CM044441.1:106420526-106438286 GCA_024363595.1 Xenopus borealis
TTTGTGCCTTAAGCTACTAAAAATGCCTTCCCCTTTAAACAAAACAGGGATTGTTTGTCCTTATATTGCAATATATTTAAGCTGGCGCCGATACGGCCAGTCCTGCACTCAACTTTCATCTGATTCAATAAGAGTTCTATTGCTTCATTATACATTTTACCAAGGGACTGTTTTACCTGCAACTTACTCTCTGCTTTCAAAGTAAAACTCACAAACTTGGTTGCCCTTTTATTAGCCACCTGTGGGATCACCCAAATATCGCTGGAATTGGTGGGAGCTACAACAGGGAGCTGGTCGTTGCTCCTATATGAACTATAACTTGCTATAATTTGCGGCGGCGCAAAGAGGTTGTGACCACAAAATTCACATAGACAAATACAAGAGATCCTCTGCACTCAACCCATTATTAATGAGATATATATATATATATATATATATATTAAGGACATTGAAACATATTGTGATTTAAATGAGAATTCAACCTGTAAGGAAAAAAACCCTCTCCCCTGTGTAGACCCCCCCTCCCTCCTGCCTACCTCCCCCCAGCCTACCTCCAAATGCCCCAAATGTTTTACTTACTCCTCCTGCAGATTCTTGCCACAGTAGTCCACGGTAGCCTTCTTCTTTCTTCTTCCTAAGTTTTGGCGCATGTGCAGTTGGAGGAGATTTCCAGACCCAAACCACATTTCTGAAATGTCTGTGACAAACTCACAAATAACACTTGAATTGCGTGAAGTTATTGTAGAGGTACAATAGAACCAGTTATCATCATACTTGGGACCTGGTGTTTTCCAGATAAGGGATCTTTCCATAATCTGGATCCCCATACCTTACTAAAAAAAATAATTTAAACATTCAATTAAATAAGATTGTCCTGCTTCCAATAATGAGTAATAATACCTTAATACCTTAGTTGGGATCAAGTACAAGGTACTGTGTTATTATTACAATAATAAAGGAAATAATTTAAAAAATATTTAATTATTTGATTACAATGGAGTGTATGGGAGATGGCCTTCCTGTAATGGATGCTTTATGGATGAGAACTTCAATGTTGCCAGCAAGCAAATTATTTCCAGAATATACAGCAAAATGCAAAGGAGATTTCTAAACCCTACAATGTGTAGAGGAAAGAAGCACAGTCTCTTTTTGCTGAGTTTAAGCATTGGCTTTCCTCAATTTGCAGACGTATTAGGAGATTCAGGAGTACAGAGAGAAGTATGGTGAAGCCTGTGTGTGACCAATGGCTGTGATATAGTTATATTAGTAGCATTGGTTGGATTGGTTTCTACAGCTGTGTAGTCTGACCCAAGGCCTGAGATCTTGGTCCATACTAAATAGGATTGTATGTAACATAAAACCACCAATTTCGTTTATTAGTTTTTTTTCTCATTTAAACAGCCTCCGCTGTAGGAATATAAACAAATACAAGCTGTACTCAACCCATTATCAATATATTTAGGACACTGAAACAAATTGTGCATACTAGGGATGCACCGAATCCAGGATTCGGTTCGGGATTCGGCCTTTTTCAGCAACCGAACCGAATCTGGATCCTAATTTGCATATTCAAATTTAGGGACGGGGAGGGAAATCACATGACTTTTTGTTACAAATCAAGGTTGTAAAAAATATTTTTCCCTTTCCAACGCCTAATTTGCATATGTAAATTAAGATTCGGTTCGGTATTCGGACGATTCTTTTGCAAATGATTTGGGGGTTCGGCTGAATCCAAAATAGTGGATTCGGTGCATCCCTAGTGCATACAGCTATTAAAAATGCCCTTTACATTTAAACAAAACAGGGATTGTTTGTCCATACAGTATGTGGCAAAATATTTAGATTGGCCAACTACATCAAATTTATACCTGGTATGGCCAGTCCTACACTCAACGTGAATCTGATTCATTAAGAATTCTATTGCTTCATTATATGTTTTGCACAGGGACTAAGTTTTACCTGCAACCTGCTTTCAAGGTTAAAACTCCCAAACATGGTTTCCCTTTTATTGGCCACCAGTGGGATCACCTGACTATAGCTGGAAGGGCTGGGAGTTAACAAGGATTTAGGAAATCTATAGACCTCCACTAAATATCCCTATGTTTTCACTTTCCGTGAAATGCTCCAGACAGAAGTCTCTTAATGCAAGTGTTGAAGGCTCCATATGGCTGTGGTTGAGTATGCTGTTACTATAACTGGTCAATGTGGTGTTTCCATGTGTGTGAGCATGTTTAATTTTGCTTTTTCATTTCTATCATATGTGGCCACTCCTTCCTACACAAGGCCCATTGTGAAGAAGCCCTTGTTTATAACCTGGGTGGTACCTGTATTAAGTTTCCTGCACCCACTGCTTTCATAACCATGGAAAAATATTCTCTTTTCTAACAAATTTAAAATTTTGCTGCCAAAGAGTACACATCTCAATCATTCCGTTAGCGAAGAGTTTATCCAGAGCTTACACGTATGGCCTCCAATAGAATTATATTTGTTTGCAATATTCATAAGCCTCTATGATGAGAAATTTCATGTTTTCGCAGACAAACAACTATTTGGCATTTTTCTTCACTTATCTCAGCTAATAGCATTGTGTTCCTGTTGTGATAGACTGTGATGTAGAATGAGAAATGGATGAAAAGGCTGTCAGGTGAAAGCGTACAAAGCACTTAAATCCGTGACTATGATATTATTGCACTGGGTGTATACTCGCTCTAGACACAAGGCAGGAATAGCTGGCTTACCTTGACTACTTTCTCAATCCATTACTGAGGCACACATAGTTGAGGAAAAACAGCATATTTAATTTGTCACTTTCAGTGTTTCAGTGCATGAAAATATTTGCATATATATTAGCAAATGTAACTTATTTCTCCCTTTAATTCGCTTCTCCCGGTTGACAAGGAAAGCCTGTTAGTGATCCTTGGTCAGGGCTCATAGAAATCAATGCACAGGCTCTTGCTATTTCTTTGGTAACAATGCATGCTTTTTCTTGAAGCGTATTTTAAGAGCCTGATATTGACCTGTCTTTGGTGGGCATTCTGGGGTAGATAGACTTGTTGGCTGATCTTATAGTGTATGGCCACCTTTAGACTTTAGAAAAACAGCTTTTAGGGTGATGTAAATGTCATGAGAATTATTGCCCATTTTTGTATTCAGGCCCTCTCCTATTCATATTCTGGGCTCTTATTCATATTCTAGGGTCTTATTCAAATCAGTGCATGGTTGCTAGGAGAATTTAGACCCTAGCAACCAGAAATTGCAAAATGGAGAACTGTTAAATAAAAAACGAAATAACTCAAAAACCAAATATAATAAAAACCAATTACAGATTGTCCCAGAATATCACTCTACATTATACTAAAGGTTAATCCAAAGGTGAACAACCGTTTTAAAATTTGTGGGATTTGTGGCTCCATCATCGAAAAGTCTTTTATTTTAGAACATGAAGAAATACATGAAATGTAATTTCAAGAGAAAGTTAATATTGTAAAAATTGTAGAATTAGCCCTTTATTCCAGAAAAAAATCAGCATATCAATGCAGCTTGCAGAAAGTTCTTTTTTTCCTATTGTAAATCATTTTTGTAACGTAAGCAAACCAAATGAGAAAGAGTAGAATGATATAATGAATGCGGGATGTCCTTTCGAAATGTTTAATGACGAATAATTGAAGCCTTAATGCAACCTATTAGTCCACAGAATTAAAGGGAAACGATAATGATGTCACTTTTATTCAGACACACATTATGATGCTGAGATTTCAATCACACACACAGCTAGATAAAATAAAAATGGGAAATTAAACAAGATCATCACATATTACAAAGTAATTCAAAAATGACTACTGCAGAATTCCTAATAACCCTTTTATTCATTCATTCCATCTTCTCTGTGACATTAGGATAATTTCCCCATGACCCACTATAGGTCTTTTAAAGAAAAAAAAAAAAAACACTGAATATTCCTTTCTGTTTGTCTGAAAGGTTTTCCTTTTCCTTAACGCCATTTGCATATGGTTTTCTGTAGTGGAAAGACTTCAGTGAAGCTAGAAGTGTGTGTGCAATTGGATATGAATAATTCCACTCTGGTGCTCGCTCTCCCAAACACCTTTGACTGTTTTATTTCTCGGTGCATCTCAAGCAGGGAACTCTCAGAGCATCTCAAGCAGAGACACTCCAGCAGTTTCTTAGATTTGCAGAAGTTGTGGGAAAAGCTAAGTGGTAAAGTAAATGGCCTGTGTCATGTAGATTAATGTGCTGCATTATCTGAGACAGTTCTTAATGTTGTCCATAAAGTAAATGCAGATCCAAATTACACACAAAGTGATTGGGACACAAATCGATCATGATGTGGAAAGCAAAAGTTTGTTTGGTTGGAACCAAAAAGTATATATAGAGAAGAAATAATTAGCAGCGTGCGTGCAGATATTGTGATTCACTCGTTAAAATAATAAACAACTTTTTGCCTGGTAAATGCTGCTTTGTTGGTTTTGGGCTCAGATCCCCTTACCATACACATGGTAGGAATAATGTTTTGAAATCAATACTGTCAGAGTGGAAAGAAGCATGGCTTACAACCAGAAATCATGTGTTGACCTTCTAAACCTCTTGTGTGGCCTTCGTCTTTTAAAGTATTGCCAGTAACAGCTAAAGAATCCTAATGTTTCTACAACTAAAGGATCTTCTGTGTAGGCTACTGATATTTGAACTCCCAATCGCTTTTTTTCCATTCATGGTATGGTTCAAAAGTTGCGGTTGGGATCAGGGTATAAAGTAGGCTCCAAACTTGTCAAGGAAACTGACTGTTAAGGTCACCTCCGCATAGTCCACTAAAGCACTCAATCCTGGTTTCACTGCTAGTTTTGCTTACTCTACATACAGTAAACCTAGTAAATGTATGTGTCTAATTCTCAACTGAGTAACTCCTTTAGATAATAGGAATGTGCAAGGTTGAAGGAAAATGAACTCAGCTGGTATAGAACAGCTAGCTCCTCAGAACAAAGCACAATGGTGAAGAAATACAATTATAAATGATATTCAGTGTAGTCTCAAAGAAACTTACCACCTTACCACTCCATGTTTTTCTGGTATTTTTTCAATTAAGGCATGCCTTTAGGACCCAATTCCCCACCAGACCCGTAGAATTAGAGGAAGAGATGTGGGTAGATGTATTGAATCAGGTTCCCATCCCGACATTACTGTGTTTACAGGTATGTATGTATAACTTTATTTGTAAAGCGCTGCTAAGGAGCTGAAGCTCTGTACAGTGCATAATAGTACAATATATATATATATATATAAAAGTATACATGATTGAGACAAATCACATAATAAATACATACAGAACCATAGGATAAAGAGGTTAAGTGCTTTGTGGTAAGAGACATAAGCCCAAATTCACTAAAGTGCGAATCTTCTAACGCTAGTGCTAATTCGCCAGCGTGACGTCATTTTGTAACTTTGCAAATTCACTAACACCAGCTCTGGTAAATTTTCGCTAGCGTAGTAGCTAGACACACCGACAAAGGATCGTAATTAGGCAAATTCACTAAGATCAACATTTTCCTGAACATTACCACTTACGCTAGACTTTACTTCGCCTGGTCAGACCTGGTGAAGTTCAATACAATAGATAGGAGTTAGAAAAAGAACCATGGAAAATTGTTCTGTCCCAAAAAAACGCTGGCGTGTTTTACCATTGTAGCGTGATGGTCTGAAAAAGAGCAATTTTTTTTTTGGGGGGTTACCCTCCTTCCCCCCTACATTTCCTAACATATGGCAACACAGCTATATAGGGAGCACATGTAGGGCAATAGGACAACTTTATTTTTTTTAATTAAAGGTTTCCTGGGCTTGTGTAGTGGAATGTAGTGGTTGTAACATATACTTCTATTATACTTTGAAATTTTGGTGTGTAATTGTAAACAACATTCTCCCTAGCCAAAAACTGACCTATATAGCCTGGGGTTGTCCTAAAAACCTGTTGCCTGTGGCTGGAAATGGAAGATACCCTCTCTGATTCCAACATATAACGCTGTTGGTCATTTATTTTGCTGGCTCTTATTTCTATTTCTCATTTTATTTTTACTTGTTTATTTAATTTCTCTTTACTTGTTAAAATTAAAATGTGATTCCCTTTTCAAACATTCTGTATCTCTTTTCTAATTTTTAATTGTTTATGCCATGTATTATTCTATGTTTTGTTTCATGTCAGCCTGCTGTTATTGTGCAGATGTATCCTTTTCTCAAGTAGATTGATGGCTTTTGTGATGACTTCTTTAGTCTGTGAGTATGTTCTGTATGAATCACATCTGTCAAGAATATGTATTTCAGGAAACAAAAATAGTAGAAAACATCCTTTTTTGTTCTTCTTGTGTCACCCACATGCAATGTCCTTGCATTTCATTGAGAGCCATTGCTGTCAAACCCATCCACTAGCAACAAATAACATCATTTTAAGATCAATCTGTCTTGCCTTGAGCCTATACACAAACATGCTCAGTTGGCAAGGCCTGAGGAGAGATCTGAGAATTCATGATCTAAAACGAAGAGCTCCAGGCGGTGCATCCTTTCCTGCCAGCGTTGCTCCCACAATGGCGGCGCCCATGGCCACCACGCCTGCGCGATGACGTCACAGTGGTAAACCTGAATATTATGTTTTACCATACCTTGCACACTATCTCACCCTGCTATAGCAAGAGCTGGTGACTCCAAAAGCATTGTGTTCCTTCTCTATGTGTGACACATATTTGCAAAGAAGAGTACCAGAAACACTCTTGGCAAAACAGTGATTTGTAGGTGCTTGTAATGAAAATGTACCTTGCTACAGGACCCTGACTGGCCAGGATAAATAAACAAATACTCAGCTATTTGGCCAACTGGGTTGATTAACAGCCAAGACCTAGAAGCTGGATACTTTCCTGATCTCTTATAACAAGAGAATATCTAAATGTACGACTGACTGATGTTATGTAGTTTGTTTAAAACCAAAACACAGGAGCTGTCACCAGTAATCAAGCCCAGCCCATATGAACCAGAATCCAGAGATTAGCAATGGAGATCATATCTCATCCTAGTCAGCCTTACATCCACCTCCTAGGTGAAGATTACTATATGAGGCTCATGCAAACTCCATGTTGCATTGGTGTTCCATTCAATGATGTACAGTACAGCTTCTCTATAAGCCATATGAGCCATACATTGTATTCACCTTAGTGCTCTATGGGATTCCTGTGGCCTACCTCTCAACTGTCCTGTTTTGAGTGGGACAGTCCCGCTTTTGACAGCTCAAACCGCAGTCCTGCATTTGCATTTGTACTGAAATGTCCCAACTTTCTTTCTTCGCCTGCACTGAAAAAAATACAAAGTTTCTATCATAATTGGCTCTTGGCAGAGCCCAGAAAAGCCACCAGGTTCACCAAGATACTATTGTTTAAGATAAGTAATTGTAACAATTAATTTAAACAGGGGAAACACACTGCTTATAGGGCAGTTCACCTTCATTAGAAAAACTAATAAATAAAAACACAAATGTTTCAAAATTTCATAACCTGACAAATTTTGTAATCAACATGGTAATTAGGGGGTGTGGCCACACAAATGGGCGTGGTCACAAATGCTATCTCTTTTTTTCCCCAAAATGTTGATTGGTATGCTGTGGTATTTGTTTCTGTATGGGATTGTCTAAGGCCTTGTTGCTGATATAGTTTGTCTTGTCTTTTTTAGTATCCTGGATTCAGAACAAAAGTTTGTTTTGTCCTGACAGTACAGACCATGATGCTGATTTGTTAGTGTTCATCAAGGAAATTTGAATGGGTGGGAATGTCCTCAGTATTTCTTTTACAATTAGTTTACATGATTTCATTTAATAGATCATCCCAATGTTTGTATATAGATGAGATATGTGTAAGTAAATACAGAATGCTCATTTAAAAATGTTTTGTATCAATGACACTGGTCATTTAGTTATAAGATATTATACTACATGTTTATAATATTGTCCCATAAACAGTAAGATATTTACAATTGAAAAAATCCAAGTCATTTCATCTCTGCTGCTTTGCAAACTATGAAACGGGTGCGCCACCTAGTGATTCTTTTCATTTAGAATCAGGAGCAGAAAACCTGGTGCTGCCAAGAGAAATAACTTAACATGACTTCACTGTTTATTTAAAGGAGAACTAAACCCTAAACATGAATATGGCTAAAACTGCCATGTTTTATATAATGAACTTATTGCACCAGCCTAAAGTTTCAGCTTGTCAATAGCAGCAATGATCCAGGACTTCAAACTTGGCACAGGGGGTCACCATCTTGGAAAGTGTCTGTGACACTCACATGCTCATTGGCAGGCCCGGATTTGTGGAAAGGCCACCTAGAGCTGGGCCTAGGGTGACAGGATTTTAGGGGGCGGCATGCTGCCCTGACACACCCACATTGGTTCAGAAACACTGGGGATACGCAGGAATAGTTTTTTAAATTCCCCATGCGCCAATCCCCATTGCTCCGGTCCTGATGATGAAAATATGGGAATAAAGGGCAGAGTATGGGGGCGACAAACAGCAGTGGGCCTAGGGGCACCCGCTATGTAAATCCGGCCCTGCTCAGTGGACTCTGAGCAGCTGTTGAGAAACTAAGCTTAGGGGTTGTCACAAATTATCAGGCAGAAAATGAGGTTGGCCGGTCATATAATCCGATGATACTGGACGGATTATTAAATTGTGATGCTAGTTGCACTGGTTTCTGTGCTGCCATGTAGTAATTGTTTGTATTAATTACTAGTCAGCCTTATATTGTGACATTTCTATTCTATGTGTACTGTATATTGTGAGTGGGTCCCTATGCTCAGTAAGTGACAGCAGCACAGAGCATGTGCAGTGAATCGGTAGAAAAGAAGATGAGGAGCTACTGGGGCATCTTTGGAGACACAAGGGCTCATTTATCAACACTGGGCAAATTTGCCCATGGGCAGTTACCTATAGCAACCAATCAGTGATTAGCTTTTTGAAGCCAGCAACAAGTAGAAGAATGAATGCAGCAATCGGATTGGTTGCTATGAGTAACTGCCCATGGGCAAATTTGCCCAGTGTTGATAAATGACCCCCAGTGATCTTTACTGCTAAAGGGCTGTGGTTGCTGTGGTTGCCTTGGGCTGGTGCAGAAGCCCAAAACATAATGTACAACATTTCTAGTCTACTTCTGTAGTTTAACTTTCCTTGTCCTTTAAAGAGATCTTTTATATGCACACTAGAGTATGTAACCAACAAGTAGCCCACACTTACATGTAATTCTAATAACAGAGGTATATGTATAAAAAATGGGCTATGTTATTAATACAATATATAGAGCTTATATTACAGGTATTGGACCTATTATCCAGAGTGCTCTGGACCTTTTTATTTTTTTTTACAAAAAACTTATCTTTCCATAATCTTCATAAGTCTACTAGAAAATCATTAAAACATTAAATACACTCAATAAGCTGGGTTTGCCTCCAATGAGGATTAATTATATCTTAGTTTGGATCACAAAAAATGTACTGATTTATTATTGCAGAGAAAAAGGAAATCATTTTAAAAAGTTGGTCTATTTGGATAAAATTGAGTCTATGGGAGACGGCCTTTCTGTAATTTTTGGATAACCGATAATGGATCCCATACCTGTATTTAAGGTTAAACTATCCAATTTTAAGCTGTTAGTGCTGGTTTTTCCTTGGTCTGTCCAAAACCAAGGGCCCGGATTTCACTGCTCTGAAGTCTCTACACTACAACCTTCAATCAAATTACCGACATGCCGAATCCTCATCCATGTGTGCCATAACATGGCTCCCAACACCACCAGAACATAAGAGCAAAACACATCCAGATTATGATAGTAACATGAGGTAACTAAAAAAATAGTATAATATAATTATATTGATAACAGTATATCTAAAAATAACTGTAATAAATACAGGGGGCTGCAAGGAGAAGTTGAGAGGCTACTAGGCTTGAGACACCAGTTGCCAACTTTCATTTCTAGGTTATCTTCCTAATACTGTTCTTGTTACTTCTGAGCTTTCCCATCTGGGTCTAGATGGCTCAGTCTTAGCTTCGCCTGCATTGTGCATAACAAAATACCTATTTGAACCATTGTTCTGCACTTGATAAGCAAATAAGTCATTATGAATTAAATAAGCCGCTAAGTTGATATATAAAGTAGACATCTTTCCCCATTGGAGTGATGAGTAACTGCATCAGGATTCTCATATAGCATTTTATTCCCTGCATTTGGCTTATTGCTATTGCTTTTATTACAGTAATAATTGGATCCTTTAGCCTGATAATGATTCCTTATATTGAAGCCATTCTTCATAACCATTATCTTGGCCTCAGTATCTTGTACATCTTTCTCAGATCTAATTTCTTTTATTGATCATTTCATCCTCTGATCTTTCCATTCTATTAAAAATATTATTATTCAATTTGTAAGTTCTTCATTATGGGTGACACATTTAGGTTTTTCTATGGTAGCCAATTAATTTATTCCACACAAATATACTTAAAGACTTGATTCAGGTAATAATCATACTATGTTAGACCCTGACAAAGCCCACATTGTCACCTCTCCTGGTGTATCTCAGTAGGCCCATGGTATGATCGAATTGTTGGAACAGGGGATCTGATTATCGGTGTCAAAATTGTTTGATAACCCCAGAAAGCAAGTGGATCTTCCCTTGTATGCCCAACTTAACAATCATATGGGGAGGGTCGCAAAAAAATCTGTTACTCAAAAGGTTTTAGTTCAGATGGGGCTGAGCTTTTTGGCCATAGTTAGAAAAATACTTGGGTGACAAAAACAACCACATTTAAATATATGGAAAACCTGTGATATGAACTGGGACTAAGGGGCAGATTTACTAAGGGTTGAATTGTCGTGGGTTTTTAGCCTTCGATTTTGACTGGCGAATATTTGGCGAATATATATGCCAAAATCTAATAATATTCGCCGGTTTTGAACGCGTTTTCGACTATTCGCCAGAATTGTACTGGCGAATGATTCTACAAAAGGTCACAGAAAAAACTTTGAATATTTGCTGTATTCGATAGTCGAAAATTGTCGAAAATACTTAATTTGCATATTGTGAAGGATTCGAATATTCGCTCGAATAGTCTCTATTCGATTGTGCGACTATTCGAATCCTTCACACGAATTTAGTAAATCTGCCCCTTAGTGTACATTTTCTACAGCTGCATAAACTTCGGTTCCCAGTATGCTTTATATTAGCAGCTCCCGTAAGGATTTTACCCAACGGAATGTCAGTATCCCTTTAAGGGTTGCTGAATGCAATGTAGCCACAACATAACCTTTTAAAGCAAATCTTTATGTGTATTTGTGTAACTTTATAGTTAACAAAAAACATTCCCATCTTTCAAGATCAGAACCTCAATTAGAGTTTTGTGATTAGCTATGGTGGGATCTGATTTACATCTCTGTTTCATAATTATTGGAACAACAGTTTTATAACCACATCAATTCTTGCAGAGAAAGTGCAAAGAGATGCACTTTACAGGCTCATAAGCACATTATATCTGCATCATGTGCAATTAATGTTGAGCATTACACCTAGACCCAGTGATAAATTAGACAAGTTATAATAATGTTTCCAAGAATGACTAAATATCTCATCTTGTAATTTAAAGGTACCTTTGATGAGGCAGCAGACTGAATGCCTGGAATAAACCATAAATTCTCAGCTCAGCTGGAAAGGCATAGATGCCTCTGTTTTGAAATGTTTGATTCCTGCTCACCTAAAGTCAGTGATTTATATTATAACCTCCTGGCAGCGTTTCTATGGCCTAATCAGACAAACTCTAAATAAGAAAGTGGGCACATTTTTACGTCCCAGGCACACTATCGCTATTTCTTATTTAAGATCATCTATAATTTACTGCTGTAATTTATATTAGCCTTCTGGTAATTCATGGTGTTTCACATGGCTTAATTTTTCTGTTTTAAAGGTGATTGATATGGTTTCTTTCCTGAGGAAGCTGAGTGGTTCCCTTTTATTTATTACCAAAGATGTATGTGTGGTTTATTTCTTGCTGAATGACCTTGTTATGGATGTTTATACATATTTTCATGAGTTATTTAAAGTCGTCCAAAGGACGTAAGCGTTGACTAAATATGGAATTGAAAAAGGATTGTGCACAAATAACCCAAAATTGATTCAGTCACAAAAAATGAAATACTTTAAATAGCTTCCAATGAATTTATGTTCAGAAAACTCTAGTAACAGTAAAATGTGCATATGAAATAACCATTTTGGATGCATTGCACTTCATTGGTGATACTTAGTAAAAGATCAGAGGGCTTATTAACTATTGAGATGGTGCAAATACTTGAGCACCCCAATGGGGGGTTATGTAATAAATGGCACTTAGTTTACCCAGGTGCATTAACCCAAAGCAACCAATCAGCAGGCAGTACATTTTGGTCACCTGTTTAAAAGCAAATGTCTTATTGATTGATATGGGTTACTGCTCATGGTGCCTTTTATTAGATATGGGGGGAGTTCTATACATTTAGGGGCACACTTACAAAGGGTCTAAGTGAATTTTCGAATAACATTAAAATTTTTAAAATTCGAATTTTGAAGTAAATTTGGGCTACTATCGAATAGCTCAAGTCGATTTGAATTGAAAAAAAACGAAAATTCAAGTTTCAAAGTAATGTAATTTGCCAACTTGCAAGCTGCTGAATTGCCATTGTAGCCTATGGGGGAACTCCAGGAAGCTCCATTCAAGATTTTAAATATTGTCCAAATTATTAGCATTCAGCTCAACCAAAGCCTAAGCTTTAAAAAGACAACTAAACCCTCCATACATAGTTTTTATGAAAGTATCCATAGCCCTCTCCCCAGATGCTTCAGTCATAGGGGTAGATTCATCAAAGAGTGAAGTTAAGAGTGAAGTTCTGCCACTAGAGGGTAATTCCACAGCTCTCAATTCATTTCTATGGGATTTTTAAAGGCGTATTCATCAAAGGGTGAACTTTCACTTCACCAATTGATGAATACGCCTTGCAAAATCCCATAGAAATGAATTGAGAGCTGTGGAATTACCCTCTAGTGGCAGAACTTCACTCTTTGATGAATCTACCCCTTAGTGCTGTACCTGCTCTAACTTAAAATGTGTGCAGCTGGCTAGCTGGCTACCATCTCTGGCTGCGTCACTGTCATCTCTGGTGCTCCTATCAGGCGAAATCTGCACCGGCCCCGGGTTATAGAAGCGAGCACCACGAAGATCAGGCCGGTGCAGATAGGAGTACCGGCCCTGGGTTTGAGGTACATCAGTTAAATCACTTGGGGGTGCCTTACATTTGGCACCCCCAAGTCAATTTTGCCTTTCTTTCTCCTTTAAAGGGGTTGTTCACCTTCCAAACACTTTTTTCTGTTCAGTTCTTTTCAAGTTGTTCCCCAGAAATAAAGACTTTTTTTCAATTACTTTCCATTATTTATCTTTTACTGTTTTTCCAAAATCTAAGTTTAAAGTTGAATGTTGGGGTCTCTGGTGTTTGTGTGGCAGTTCAGTAATTCAGGCGCAGACTCTAAACTGATACAATTTTGCAACATTTAATTGATACATTTCACAACAACAACTCTGAAGTATCAGCAAATATTTTATCAATTCTAACAGCTGCCAGTAATGAAACCCAGAGATTGTGCTCAGCAGGGACAAAGATAAGAAATGTATCCATTAAATGTATCAGTTTAGAACAGTTGGGGGGTCGGCGACCCCCCCACTCCCAGAGCTGCTTTAGAAGGTGAAAAATGACACTTTACACTTCAATATTAGAAAAACGGTTACAAATAGAAAATAGACAGTAATTGGAAAAAAACGTTATTTCTGGTGATCTATCTGAAAACAACTAGTTGTTTGAAGGTGAACAACAACTTTAAATCTGCTAAAAATCATTTAAACATTAAATAAGCCTAACGGGATTTTGTTTTACCTCCAATATGGATTCATGCAGCTTAAGGCCCCCATACATGGGCACATAAAAGCTGCCAACAGACCAATTCGGCAGCTTATTGGCCCATGTGTGGGGCTATATGCAGAGCTTCCCCAATCGATATCTGGCCAAATGTCGGGCAGATCCTGATCGGGCAAGTTAAAAAATCCCGTCGGATCACAGCCGCATCTATGCGTTCTCTACGTCTATGGCCACCTTTAGTTAGAATCAAGTACAGAAAGAGAAAAAGGAAATCATATTTAAAAAATAGAAAGTTTTAGAAAAAATAGAAAGTTTTGCTGAAAATGAACTCTATAGGAGTACTTTAATCCAGAATTTTATGGATAACGGATTTCTGGATAAGGGATCCCATACCTGTCTTTTCAATGTCCCTGCTCCTGGTTGGCAATCACTTGCAGGAATGTAGTGGGAAAATTCAAGCGGGGCGAACCCCTGCAACTTTATTCGTCACTTGTAACGTTTCTTGGGGAACCTCCTTCATCAGCCCCCTTCCTGATGAAGGGGTTTGCCCCCAAAATGTTACAAGTGACGAATAAAGTTGCAGGTGTTCGCCCCGCTTGAATTTGCCCACGTGTTGCTGGCATCTACATTTCTAAAAAAATTTGAAGAGCGGCTGATTTCTCTAGCCAGCTACCGGTCTCACTTATCGAAGAGGCAGTGTGAAAGTGGTTAATTCTATTTGTGCAATCACTTGCAGGAAGCCATGTGACAAATCTGCAGCTAAAAGCACGTGATGTGTCCTGCACTTTTACACCCTTGTAGATGGGCAGGATCCCATCTTTTAAAACTTTTGTTTGCCTTTAAAAATACAGTAGGTGGCTTCAAAGCACAGGAAGCAGAACGTTCTAATTCAGATGATGCAGTTTCTGGATCTTGCAAATAACTGGAAAATACAAATATGGGTTCAGATTCACTCTGATATTTAGCAAAGTCTTTTGGTATTTGGAAAAAAAGATTAATCTAAATGACCATTGTTTCTCCACCAGCTGAAATACATCAATGGATAAACATGACATAACCCTAAAGGATAGGATTCATCTGAATAATTTTATTTGTTACATTTTTCAGTCTATGGTCTCCAGTTATGTATTACTGAATGTTTCCTTAAAGGGATACTGTCATGGGAAAACATGTTTTTTTCAAAATTCATCAGTTAACAATGCTGCTCCAGCAGACTTCTGCACTGAAATCCATTTCTCAAAAGAACAAACAGATTTTTTTATATTCAATTGCGAAATCTGACATGGGGCTAGACGTTGTCAATTTCCCAGCTGTCCCTGGTCATGTGACTTGTGACAGCACTTTAGGATGGAACTGCTTTCTGGCAGGCTGTCGTTTTTCCTTCTCAATGTAACTGAAGGAGTCACAGTGGAACATGGGTTTTTACTATTGAGTGCTGTTCTTAGATCTACCAGGGAGCTCTTATCTTGTGTTAGGGAGCTGTTATCTGCTTACCCTCCCATTGTTCTGTTGTTAGGGGGGAAAGGGAGGATGATGATTTCACACCAACTTGCATTACAGCAGTAAAGAGTGACTGAAGTTTACCAGAGCACAAGTCACAAGTGACTTGGGGCAGCTGGGAAATTGACAATATGTCTAGCCCCATGTCAGATTTCAAAATGAAATATAAAAATATTTTGCACTTCTGAGAAATGGGGTTCAGAGCAGAATTCTGCTGGAGCAGCACAATTAAGTGATGCATTTTGAAAAAAAAAACATTTTTCCCTTGACACCATCCCTTTAAGTAATGTGTACAGGAAAAGGGATGTTGCCATCAGCAATCTTGTATAAGCATCTGGCAGAATATTCAGAATTTCAGTATGTAGCCCGGATGGAAGGCAAAGAAAGCTCACTCAAAGGGATGTATGTGCACTACTGCATGGCCTTTGAGAATTAGACTTTTTTATCTTACAGCTTTCATTCATATGAAATAGTTCCTGTATGTATCATACAGTGGAGGGTTATGTTTCTTTTTTTCTACATGAAGTACTAGTTAGAATGCAGTACAGGCATGGGACCTGTTATCCAGAAAGCTTGGGACCTGGGGATTTCCAAATAATGGATCTTTCTGTAATTTGAATCTTCATACCTTAAGTCTACTAGTAAATCATTTTAACATTAAATAAACCCAATAGTCGGGTTTTGCTTCCAATAGTTTGTATCAAGTACAAGGTACTGTTTTTTTCTTATTAAAGAGAAAAAGGAATTAATTTTTAAACATCTGAATTATTTGATTATACTGGAGTCTAAGGGAGGCTGGCTTTCCATAATTCAGAACTTTCTGGATAATGGGTTTCCATATAACCGATCCTATACCTGTATAACAGAAAAGCTACCAATATAGTTACTGGAAAAAAATGCAAACAAACAAGAAAGAAAGGTTGTGGGAGCATAGGGGAAAAAGAGGAGAGATTGATCAAAGCACATTCCCTGGTCCCCTGTCATATAAGTAATCTATTTACCTCTGGTCATAATATCAAATGCTATAGCCTCCCGGCATAAGAGCATTACCTGAAATAAAGGTCTCCCGACCTGGGCATTGGTTTCATCCATTGGGCTTAGTCCTCCTCCTAATATAGTTACTTACAACTTTCCATGCAGTACTGACCTACTGACCTTTATTGGGGCTAAAATGTTGTGACCTGGCGTCACAGTGACACTTTGAGTATGACAGTTTGTTTATGTGACAGTAAATATTTGCCAGCCCCAGGGGAGGTAGTCATTGGACTTTGTAAAGAAGGCAATCATTTGCCTCAAGTGCTCTAACTGGCATCTCTTCAGCAAGTCGTACCCTGCCCTATGAGCTTGGTGTATGGCGAGGCTTGTAGTAATTATAAAATAATAGTACAGTACATCAAACTATTACATTTTCATCATTCCCTTATAATTGTATTCCCTCTATAGGAATGCAGCGCAAATACAGGTATGGGATCCCTTATCTGCAAACCTGTTATCCAGAAAGATCCAAATCACTGGAAGACCATCTCCCATAGAGTCCACTCTAAGCAAATAATTAAAATATTTTAAAATAATTGACTTTTTTCTCTCTAGTAATAAAACAGTTGATGGTAAATAAGCTGCACAAAATCCATATTGGTGGCAAAACAATTGTATTGGGCTTATTTAATGTTTAAAGGTTTTTTTTTTTTTAGCAGATTTAAGGTATGAACATTATTCAGAAACCTCCAGGTCCCAAGCATTCTAGATAACATATCCTATACCTGACATGTTATTTAAGTGATAAGTAATGTTAATAGAGAATTGACATTTGCAATGCATTATATATTACATATTTAGTAAAAGAATGCCATATTTAATATAAAAAAAATAGGCTTCTACTGCATTCATCATTGAACTATAAGTCCCAGAATTCCAGCTTTCGGCTAACATTTAGATACTTTGAGCTTAAGCCGTAATAAAAACAGAGGGCCAAAAGATGGATATTATCTATTGCCCAGTATAATTATATCCCATAAATAGCTTTACCAATGATATTAGGATCCGTCTGGATTCTAAGGAAAAATGCTTCCTCTGCCCTGTCCTTCAAACATCACTAAATGCAGACCAGATATCTTATTTAAGTTATTATGTAATAGAGAGGGGCATCAGAATATAGACACACAAGACAGCAGCTGCTGGAAGTGCCAGGAGTATTTCTTGCACCGTTACTGATGCCCAATTTCAGCTGGATTATTCTCTTTTTCTCTACAGGTCACTATTCCCATTTTCAGTGTGTTACAATCTGGTAAGGGA
>CM044441.1:106440475-106461873 GCA_024363595.1 Xenopus borealis
TTTATATTCTTCTCATGGAGATCTGCCAGCTCAAACCTAATGGCTCTTGGGATGATCTCGGAGACTGAGTTGTTGATGGAGGAAAATGAGAGCAGAAGTGAAAATAGAAGAAACATGATTGCAAAAAATGCCCACCAGGCCCATGCAGTCTGCACAGTTTCCTTACTGTGTTAAAGGCAAAAGTGTTCTAATAGGTTTTCAGTACAAACTTTCTTAGGGCAGTGGCAGATGAGAAGATTCGACAACCACAGAGAATCTGTACTACCTGCAGGCGACAGATCTCTGGTGATCCAGATCAGGTGTGGAAAAATGCATTATTTAACTGGCTCACTGCATGTAAGGTGCTTTATATGTAACGAAGGTGTTTGCAGGAAATTTGTCTCCTTTTGTTGCACCGATATCCCTCCAGTGACAAATCTCCTTGGTCCTTAACAAGGATCCCTTTCTTTGACACCGAATTTGCTGCTACAGGTATGGGATCCATTATCCACAAACCCGTTATCCAGAAAGCTTTGAATTATGGAAAGGTTGTCTCCCATAGGCTTCATTTTAACCAAATAAGCCACATTTGTAAAAAATTGTTTCCTTTTTTCTCGGTGATAATGAAACAGTACCTTGTGCTTGGTCCACATTAAGATAAGATTAATCCTTTATGCAAGCAAAACCAGCCTATTAGGTTTATTTAATATTTACATGATTTTCTAGTAGACTTAGGGCCCTTACACACGGGCGTTTTTCCCTGCGCTCCGTTTTGCTGCATTCAGCCGCAGGGGAGCGCAGGTATAGACGCACTCAATTATTTTCAATGGGGCTGTACTCACACGAACGCATGTAGGCACCAAACGCAGGAAAAATGCAGCATGTTGCGTCTGAATCTGTGCTCGGTGCTTACATGCGTCTCGTGGGTACAACGCCATTGAAACTAATGAGGTGCGTCTAGACCTGCGCTCCCCTGCGGCTGAACGCAGCCAAACGCAACGCAGGTCCAAAACGCCCGTGTGTTAGGGCCCTTAAGGTATGGAGATCCAAATTATAGAAACATCTGTTATCTGGAAAATTCCAGGTCCCGAGCATTTTGGATAACAGGTCCCATACCTGTATAATAGTAGCAACACACCACACTCACCACAGGTTGAACATGACAGTTTATAATGAAACCCATGATGATCTGTGTTATTCGTGCTGTTTCCCATTGTAATCAATGGGAAGTGACCTGTCAGCTCTGTTACACCTAATTCTCAGGAAGTGTCAGACAGTGGAAACAGGTGCACAACAGACACCTTAGAGTTTAGACCATATACAGGCATGGGATACAGTATGTTATCCAGAAAGCTCTGCATTATGAGAATGCCGTCTCCCATAGACTCCATTTTAATTCAATAATAATTTTTTTTTACAAATTCCTTTTTCTCTGTAATAATAAAATGGCACCTTATACTCAGGGCCGGATTTACATAGCGAGTGCCCCTAGGCCTGCTGTCTTTTGTCACCCCTGTCCCCTCCCTTTTATTTGCTCAAATTTTCATCATCAGGACAGAGCAATGGGAATTGGCACACAGGAAATTTAAATTTCTGAACCAATGTGGGTGTTGTTGGGCAGCATGCCGCCCCCTAAAATCCTGCCACCCTAGGCCCGGGCCTAGGTCGCCACAAATCTTGACTAAGACATCATTAATCCTTATTGGAGGCAAAACTATACTGTTGGGTTTATTTGGGTTTAAAGGATTTTTTAGTGGACAAAGTAAATACAAAATACGTAAGGACTCCTTATGCAGAAAACCTGAGGTCCCAAGAATTTCGCAGGTTTCATACTTGTCCTTGCTCTTCCAAATATTTTCCCATTTCTCTTAACTCACTGGGACCAGTGTGAGGTTTCCTGATATCCAAGTCAGCAGTGGCATAACTACCAGTGGTGCAGGGGGTGCAACTGGACCAGGGCCCCCACCCCCTTGGGGCCAATCGGAGCCACAAAAATGGTTATGGCAGGTGGTTATCTAGGGGGAGATTTTACAGCACAAATGCTATCAACACTCCAGCATGCAATTTATGGAGGTAAGGGCCCCACAGGGGGACCCAGGTGCCAATCCTGTGCCGGGGCCCACCAGGGAGTAGTTACACCACTGCAAGTCAGCAAGTCCAACACTGTTCTTAGCTCATGTGCTCTATGATCATTGAAAGCATTTTCTTTCAGTTATATTTGTGTTACATATTTAGTACTTATTATTTTCAGTTTGCATTTCCAAGCCTCGCTTGCCTTTTAAACATAAATAATTTGTATAGTGCTTCAAGCTCCAAATTGTACATTTTTGAGGGTTTAATATGCGGGACTTGATATCACTTGTTAGATAGTTTGGGCAAAGTATTGGCTACAGCAAAGGCAAGCCGGCGAATAACTTCCAGAACTATATCTGCTTTGACAGAGGTGAAAACATTGTTGAAGCCAGTGCACTCACTGCTTTAAAGGAAGCAAATTCTTATAAATAATTCAATATAAATGATTAAATAAAAATGAAGCCATTGCTGACTACAATAAATACCCAAAATGCAGACATGGCATGAACCATACATATTTATTTTCTGATTTAGCCAGTAGAAGTGTCAAAAAAGGACTGTCTAAAGCTGTTATACTATTAAAGTATTATCCTATTTAAGTATATCTTGTTTTTCAAAGCTTATTTTACTCTTATATTCTTAAAGGAGAAGTTCAGTGTAAAAATAACAACTGGGTAAATAGATAGGCTGTGCAAAATAATAAATGGTTCTAATATTGTAGTTAGTTAGCCAAAAATGTAATTTATAAAGGCTGGAGTGACTGAATGTCTAACATAATAGCCACAACCCAATTGCCTGCTTTTCAGCTCTCTAACTCTGAGTTAATGAGCAACTTGAAGGGGACTTACATGGGACATAAGTGTTCAGTGAGTTTGGAATTGATCCTCATATTCAAAAGCAACAGTTATGACCCAGGAGGCCCCCCTTCATGTCACTGATTGGTTTCTGACTGGTAACCAATCAGTGAAAACCAAGAGAGCTGAAAAGCAGGAAGTAAGTTCTGGCTATTATGTTAGACATCCAGTCACTCCAGCCTTTATACATTACATTTTTGGTTAACTAGCTATATTGAAAACATTTTTTATTTTGTGCAGCCTATCTGTTTACCCAGTGTTTAGTTTTATACTGAACAATTCCTTTAAAGGGCTGCTACACATTGTGTTTTCACTTTGTTTTTATCTTAGGGAAATATTAAGAGATGTACATTATCATTAATTTGCTCATATCTTTACTATTGTTATATAATCCCCTAACAAGAAGCCTGGATGGAACTCTTCATTGAATTGCCTGAGTATTCTCAGGATACTACAAAGCTATGTCCCCCCATTAAATTTCCTTATTATACTGGTCCTTCCCTACTCTTCCTGCCGATTACTGCTGTGCTACTGGCCCCAATTATATGCTCAGGTTCTCACCTCTATTTGCATCTTCCTAGAGGGAGCAGTGTATATGCTTTTCTACTTGATTCTGCCTATGTTTCTAAGCAACTGGAAGGTTAGCGGAAATTTCCAAAAGGGTCATTATCATATATTTAATATATTTGCATGCAGTGATCACTTTAGTCCAGAAGATGTCGCTAAAGTACATATACTAGCTGCGTGATATGTAAAAAATCTATCCTATCCATACAATTATTGTGTTTGGCGATGAAATATCTTTGCAAAGATTCAGATTTTGCCGTTTAGGAGTGTTCATTACACGTTGCATTTTTTAAAATTTTGCAGGGTAACAAAACATATTGAACACGTGCAAATATTGTTTCCATCGAGCACTTCTTTTTTACATTCCCTTATTTTCTGTTAATATATTAGATAGGTGACCTTTTAAAGGGGTTGCTCACCTTTGAGTTAACTTTCAGTATGATGTAGATGGATGTAGAGTGATATTCTGAGATCATTTTTATTCTTTGTGGCTGTTGAGTTATTTAGCTTTGTTTTTAGCAGCTCTTCAGTTTCAGTTTGATTTGAATAAGAACTGGAATATGAACAGAATATTAGCAGAACTAGAATATGAACAGAAGAAGGCCTGATTGGAAATATAAGTGATAAAAAGTAGCAATAACAATTAATGTGTAGCCTTACAGAGTAATTGTTTTTAGATGGGTCAGTGACCCCAATTTGAAAGAAGAAGAAGGCAATAAATAATGTCAACCAGTTAAAACTTTGCTTAGAATTGCCCATTCTATAACATACTAAGGGGGTTATTTATTGAAGAACTTAAGCTTTTTTTTTTGTTTTTTGAGGGTAGTATCTCTAAAAGCTTAAGTTTTTTTGGGATAAGAAAAAACAAATTTTTTTTCAAGATTTATTATGCCCAAAGCTGCAAAATCCTGAATCCAAAACTACACCAGCTAAAACCTGTAGTGGACATGCAGACGTCAATGGCAGAAGTCCTTTAAACCATTTGAAGAAGTTTTTAGCCTTCCTGATTTTCGCTTTTTTTGTGCTCACGTTTTTTTTTCACCAATAACTCGATCAATTAGAGTGTTCAAGTCCCCTCCCCACATGCTTTTATTCGTGTTTTTTACATTCAAGTTTTTTCATCAATAAGTAAACATGCCAGTTGTGAGTTTATTTGAGGTAGAAATAACCCCTTAAAAGCAAATGTTCACACTTAGGATACCATGGCACAACTCAAAGTTGATCTTTAACATGATATTAAAAGGGGAATACCTATTTTCTGTTTGACCTTTGTATTTGATGTAAGTATATTTTCTTTTGCTTTGTTTCCTCTAGCTTACATTAATGTATGTGCAGTGTGTCCTGGGAACCTGGGCCCACCGGGAGTTTTCCTGGTATCCCGGTGGGCACTGCCCTGGATTTTCACCAATCACACCCTGTTATGGTCTTACCATGATCATCACTGCGCCCAAGCGAGTTCTATAACTATTCGATAAACATTCGAGGGAATCCGAGGGATTTTAGGGAATAATAGTAAATTTGCCCCCATATCTTTGTATTATTGCAAATATAATACAGGTGTGGCATCCGTTATGCGGAAACCTGTTATTCAGAAAGCTCCAAATTATAGGAAGGTCTTCTCCAATAGACTCAATTTTATCCATATAATCCAAATGTTAAAGATGATTTCCTTTTTTCTCTGTAATAATTAAACAGTACCTTTTGCTTGATCCAAACTAAGAGCTAATTAATTCTTATTAAAGCCTATTGGGTTTATTTAATGTTTAAAATAATTTCCAGTAGACTTATGGTATGAAGATACAAATTATGGGAAGATCCTTTATCCGGAAAACCCCATTTCCAAAGAATTCACAATAACCGGTCCCATACCTGCACCGACATCTATTTATATTTGTGATTTAAAAGTGCAAAGTCAGCAATATCTACATTAAGATTGTTCATTTGGTATATGGTTTAACATTTTTAGCATATTAACTGAATTTCGGATCTAAAAGTGATTATCCCAGGAGAAGCATTCAGTCCAGTTTGATTTTGTCCTCAAGGTATGCAAATAGCATATTAAGCCCTCCTTCAACCATAGCCAGCAGTGGCTTGGCTAAGGGGTTATTAATTATATGAAGACCTTTATCCATTGGATTTAATGCGATTCATTCAGCTTCATTAATTTATACAGATCATCAGGAAGCATTTGTATGCAATTGTAATCCACATTTAAATGTTCCAGGGAGGTCAGCAAGCAAATAGATCTGGGTAAAACATGTAAGATGTTATTGTCAATAACCAGTATCTTCAGTCGTTCCAAAAACTGAATACTGTCAGCTATAGTCTCAATCCTGTTGGAACCCAAATGTAGAAAATCCAAATTCTTCATTTGAAAAATGCAAGAGGGAATGTAAGTAATCCAGTTGTTGCTTAGATTCAACTTTTTAAGCAAAGTTAAATCACTGTATGATGCTGGAAGTGCTGATAGGTAGTTATGTGAAAGACTCAGGACTTCCAACTTCTTGCATGAACCCAGCTCCTCTGGAAGCTCCTCCAAGTAGTTCATGTTCACAAAAAAGATCCTAAGGTTTTTCAGTAGACCTATCTCCTTGGGCAGGGAAACAATCTGATTCTGGCACAAGTTCAGCACTACTATATGTTCCAGCTTTCCCAGTTCAGAGGGAAGTCTCTCCAGTCGGAAAGATTAAGTTTTGTAACATTAGTCATATCCCAGATGAAGGTAGGGATTTCATGAATATCCTTCACTGTGAAGTTGAAGGTGGAATTGCTTGCTTCTTTTTGATGATCATCAATCACTCTTTCTGCAGAATTCTTTCCCTTCCTCTGCTTGCCTTTTGAAAATCTTATTGAACATTTTGCTCCCATTTCATATCCAATGAAAGGTCTGTGAGAGAATATGGCAAGGCTCACTGGACAAAGTTAAACTACTGGCGCTTGAAACAAGTTGTCTATAAATAAAGAGTCTTCTGAGATTGCCTGCCTTTTGGCTCAAAGCTACTTAGGTCAGCCTGACTGCTGAATAGACAACTACAAGTACAAGCTGCCCCTGTCATTTTATGGATTACGACAAGGCAGAATAAAGGTTTTTTATTGTGTTTTAACAGACACTAAGTCACACAGAGTGTATCATATTTCTGTGAATGTGACCTAACAGCCTATAAACTCAGCACTTAATAAATATTCTAATAAGGCATTAATGAGTATACATCAAAAATTAAAACTATATATTTTATTAGCTAGGTATTTTTTGTTTTAATGACATTATTCAAATTATTTAGAAGGGGTCATAACAGAAGAGTTTAGGTGTCAGACATTCAGATTACATACAAATACTTGCCAATACAGAAGGTATATATGGCCATGCTCATTAAAAAGATTTTTCACCTTAAATTCACTTTTAGTATGATATAGAGCAGTGATCCCCAACCAGTAGCTCGCGAGCAACATGTTGCTCTCCAACTCCTTGGATGTAACTCCCAGTGGCTTCAAAGCAGGTGCTTATTTTTTAATTAATGGCTTAGAGGCAAGTTTTGGTTGCATAAAAGACAGATGTCCTGCCAAACATTCTCTCCTGTAGGCTTCCAGTCCATATAGGGGCTACCAAAAAGCCAATCAGAGCTCTTATTTGACATCCCCATGGACTTTTTCATGCTTGTGTTGCTCTCCAACTCTTTTTTAAATTTAAATGTGGCTCACGAGCAAAAAAGGTTGGGGACCCCTGATATAGAGAGTGATATAGTTGGTTTTAATTTTTTATTCTTTGTCTTTTTTTGAGTTATTTAGCTTTGTGTTTAGCAGTTCTCTAGTTTGCAATCTGGTTGCTATTTTCCAAATTACCCTAACAACCATGCATTTAAGTAAGAGACTGGAACATTTAATAGGAAATTTCCTACACATAAAGATGAGTAATCAAAAGTAATAATAACAATACATTTGTAAAAATTGCAGAACATTTATTTTAAGATTGGGTTGGTATCTGCAATTTGAAAGCTGGATAGAATCAGAAGCAGGCAAATAATTAAAAATAAAAAAAATGAAGGCCAATTAAAACGTTGCTTACAATTTGCCATTCTATAAACCTGTCTCCAATACACTTTAGTTAAAAAATGTGTACAGTTTCTATAGGAAACCTGACTGTATGCAGTGAAATTCCCCCTTCATTTTTTGTTCTGACTGCTGCGGATAGGAAACTTTAGACAGTCCCTAGCTGCACTACAGGGTAAAAATCGTACTTTCGAACTACATGGGGGAGCAGCAGGTCCGGACTGAGAATGAAAATAGGCCCCGGCATTTCAGGTACACAGAGGCCCAGTCAGCCCACACAGAGGCCCAAACAGCCCCCACCAGCCCACTAAATACTGACTTTTGATGGCACCTTATTGCAGCCCCTCTGGCTGTTACCAGTCCGGGCATTGGGAGCAGCTTTGTTTGTTTCCCTGTAGAGCAGCTGGGTATCGTATAGAGATTTGCATCCACAGACCCAGTGCAGTCTGCATATTCTGATTATGAATCAGTCCTGCTGTATTGGCTTCTATGGCAGAAATTATTTGACTTGTGCTGTTTTCATAATTTATGACGATCCCTAAGCTTAGCCCCCCAACAGCAGTCCAGACCACACTGAGCATGTGCACAGTCTTGGTCTTGCAAATATGTTTAACATAGTTACAAGATGATGACCCCCTGCTGCCAACTTTGAAAGCATAAATCATTTATTTTATTAGGCTTCTGGTGCAGTAAGTTCATATAGTTACATAGGGTTGAAAAAAGACAAAGTCCATCAAGTTCAACCCCTCCAAATTAAAAACCCAGCATACACACACACACACCCCTCCTCTCTCTCACACAAACCATATATGCCCATAGCTATACTAACTGTAGAGTTTAGTATCACAATAGCCTTTGATATTATGTCTGTCCAAAAAATCATCCAAGCCCCTTTTGAAAGCATCAACAGAATCAGCCATCACAACATCACCCGGCAGTGCATTCCACAACCTCACTGTCCTGTCCTGACTGTGAAGAACCACCTACGCTGCTTCAAATGAAAGTCCTTTTCTTCTAGTCTGAAGGGGTGGCCTCTGGTGCGGTGATCCTCTTTATGGGTAAAAAGGTCCCCTGATATTTGTCTATAATATCCTCTAATGTATTCATGTTTAATATACAAAAATCCAACATTTCTAGCATTATTCTATTTTAGACTTTAGATCCCATTTAAGGTTAAATATCCAAAAGTACAATATGTAATTACATTCTGCTGGAATGGAATCACTGGGAGTCACTCCATTACTGTTCCTTTGAATATGGCACAATATTGGTAAGCCTTGACACCACTAAGGGGAGCTTTAATAATTAAAACCTTTGTTCGGTGCCATTACAAGTAAACACACACTGTATGCAGTTCATAGTGTATAAAGTGCAATAATCAGTTATTTGTTATATCTACTACAGCACTGTATACATTTGACATTCTACCACATGGTGGTCTGACAGCAAGCCTGCTAGTGATACAGCTGTTATGAAATATGCAAACACAAAGTACACCAGAGTTTGTCCAATTTCAGGATTCAGTGAATCTGGCAGCTTTAAAAGTTTCCCAATGCAAAAGTCTTAAAGAAATGTAATTCAGTTCATTATGTAAAATAGATGCTGGGGCACACCTAGGGGCAAATTTACTATTATTCCCCAAAATTAGTTCGACCAAATTCGATTAGCATTCAATCGTCGAATGCTAAATGAATAGTTCTAGGCTACCTTTTATTCGATATTAGATCATTCGACGATCGAATAAAAAATTTATTCGATCAGTCGAATAATTTATTCGATCAGTCGAATAAATCATTCGATCATTCAAATGATTCGTACGATCGAAGACTTTGATCGTACAAATCCTATTCGATCAGGACTTAGCCTCAGAAGCCTATGGGACAATCGAAGAAACTTAAAAAAATGAAATCCTTCGCTGATCGAATGATCATATGATCAAATATATGTTCATTCGACTCTATTCGAATGTACTCGATCATTCGCTATTTGATGAACGAATATGCAAAAATTTGCATATTTGACCAAACGAATAAATCCTACGTTCGAATTCGTTCGAACTTCGATCTATTAGCGTGAATTTAGTACATCGGACCCTTAATCTCACAGGGTTTAGCCATCTCTGGTAGTAACATGATATATAATTCAAATAAAATGCTCTTATTCTAAAGAACATATTCTAATGATGGACCATATGAGCACTCATCCATATTGTGCTTAGCAACCCGGGAAGTCATATTTCTTTGCACATATACAGTATGTGTCAGGATAGTGACCATGAAAACTGAATATCTTTCAAAAGAAGATGTCTTATACAGTATTTTATTTATGCATGTTTATGTGGCAAACATTTTAAATAGACAATTGGAATGTTCATTGCAGGAAATTGAATGCAGCCAACAGAGAAGGGGGAAGGTACTGGTGAAAGAATCTCATATAGGAACAAATTCACTAAAGCGCGAAGCATCTAACCCTAGCGCTAAATATCTGTGTGTTTTTTTAACTTTTTGAGTGAGAAAACACTATTTTCAAACACTGATAAATGCAGTCCTGTGTGTCAGCGGATACAGGCATTTAATACTTGGTGTAAGTGATCACTTATATGTAGTGTTTTGGACTCAAGTTCCCATGGAAAAATGTGTGCTTATGGAAAACTTGTCTCCACTTCTCCAAAATCACTAATAAATGTCAGCTTAAATGTCATTGGGGCAAGTGTACACTTTCTGGGATTTACATGAGATAAATATTTATAAATGTTCTTGCTCTATACTGAATGTTTGTGTAAGCATCTAGATGATAATTAGAATAAGCACTGTGATGAAACATAATTAATGATGCTTGAGGAAGAAAGAGCCACACTACAGCTGCTATTTCTTCCTGACAAATGGAATGAAATATAAATATGAGATATAGTGTAACACCATCAATGCACAGTTGGGGGAAAAACCTTGAATACTAGCAAAAAACATCTTCAAATGGTCAAAGGGACCTCTGCCATTGAATTGACAGGATTCAGCTGGAGCATTTCATGCTTTAAGCAGCTTCAGGGCATAACAAATCTCGAAAAAAAATCGAGTTTTTTTTAGCTTGAAAAATTTTAGTTTTCAGTGAAACTCTATTTTTTTGAGGGGGAACACAACACAACTTGAACTTTAATAAAAGTATGACTACTACCCGTACTACTACTACTTAAAAAGTGCTTGTTTTATATTGCTTATTGTATATACTGTTATAAATCACAAAAAAGGCAAAGGTGAAAAAATTCCAATGAACCCAGAATGAAAGACACAGCTGCTAGAACCCTGACATATGCTACCTCTTTCAGTTGCAAAGATGTGTGTGTTTGCTCAAGCTTGCCATGTAAGAGTGACTTCCTTAAGGGGATCTCTGTATAAACAATGCTATTGACTGCCTTGGGCATAGACTGCAACCTTTGCTTAGAAAAGATTAAAATAGTCTCATATACGCCTTCCGGGGAGTGAATGTTAGAAATAGCAGTAAGTGAATTGCATCATAGTACATAAAGGGTTAATGCTGTTATTTACAGAGCCGGGTTTGCCGGGCGGGTGCAGCGCGTCCCCAGTGATCCCCATAGAGCAGCTAGGTGGCATGCCACCTCTAAAAGTTTGCCGTCCTAGGTCTTTGCGACCTCGCCACAAATCCGGGCCTACTTATTTATGCTATCTAGGTCTGGTTTATGTATATATAATGTAAGAATGAACAGATCTGTGTAGGCGGTATACAAAGTGGTTATTGTGGTGTTTATACAAATGGCCTGCAGGTGGCACTGTGCATACATAGGACTTTCTGTACAACTTGAAAGTGAAAGTAAGACTTAATGCTGTTATGTAATGGTTGCATGACCTGCTAATAAAGCACTGTTATACTCATCCCATCCTCGTCGCCCTCACGTCATCCTCGGCTACCAAACACAACAGTTATTAGACCAGTGTAATCGTTGACCTCTGTTACTCTGTATCCACAAGCTCCAGCTTATGGTCAGAACATAATGTTTCTGGCCTGTATAGCAATTACTGTATATACTGCAGTATTTATGAGTTGAAGATGTTGCATTTACTATTTGGGAATTTTCACAACACTGAACTGTGTCCCCCATCCCTCTTAAAGAATATCACACATGCGTTCTTTCACCATGCTGGAGCACTTGGTGCTAGTGCTCCAGTAAGAAGAAAGGATGAGCATGTGTGCTATCTTTTAAGAGGGAGGGAGTGTCCTCAGGGTAAATCCTGTGTGTAATATAAATATGTATACAACACGTTTTATCAAACTGATTGCCCATGAGGCTGGGCCTCATACCACCCCTTAATTTATGCCATCCCAGGTCTTTGCAGCCTCACTGTAAATCTGGGCCTGTAAATACATATTTATTTATACAGTGTGAACATATTCCACATTGTTGTACAATAGATGAGCGTACACATAAATACAGTACAGATTACATACACATATACAACCAATAACCAGTTCAAGAGGGAAAACTCTGCAAAAGTTAATATATTCATGTTGTGTTTTGATAGCCGAGGATGAGCAGGGTATAACAGTGCTTTATTAGCAGGTTCATGCAGCCATTACACAACAGCAGTAATTTGAACTCCATCACTCTCAAGCTGTACAGAAATTACTGTGTATATGCATAGTACAAGTAATGTGAACAGTGACACCCGCTGGCCATTTGTATGAATACCACATTCCCCCTATAGTTGTAAAGCATTTGGACAAATATAATAAACAGTAACGATTAAACAGTAAAGCAATCATTTACATTTTTCACATCACATAGTCCTTGGTCCATGCAGGTAGTTTTCTGATTCTCTCAGTATGCCTTATAGGTTCACTTTCTATTGCAGTTGGCATCAGGAGTAGGGAAATGTCCTTCATCAAATGGAGCTTCTCCAAAGTCATATCTAGCAGGAACAAGACAACTTGCATTCCATATGCGTCCATCAGACAGTTCATCTGTGTATGCTCCTTGCTGGCATCTCACTTCAAGTGGTGTAGTAAATTTAGATTGTCCTTGTTTCAGTATTCCTGTTTTCTTAATTCTGATGAAAGATCCAGGCTGAAAGTGCACTTCTCTTGCACCACGTTTTCGGTCAGTATAAGCCTTGCATTTGGCTTGTTGACGTTTGACAATGTCCGCAGTAGATGATTTTGTAGGAACAGTATTTAGTGGAAGTTTGATGTCTGCAACATGTAACTTAGTGTGTATCTGTCTGCCATGTAATAATTCAGCTGGAGATGATTGGGTCGTTGCATGGCACGTTGCTCTGTAGTTTTGTAGTTCCTGTGAGAGTAGGGCAATCACCTCAATTTCTGGCGTACTGGTCTTATATCTGGTCTCAACTTAACTTTGTGTACAAAGTTCTTTGCACAAACCAATGAAGTGTCACTTTGTGGTGAGGCAGGCACTGTTGCTGTAATGAGACCATCAACTAATTATAGGTTTAATGCAGCATAGAGAGCCCTTCCCAGTATAGCAGTACCCTTATTCACTATGTAAACGTCACATTTTGCAGTATTTGATTCAAATTGTACAGTCATTCACAAGCAACCAAGCACAGGGATTGGATCCTTTAAGTAACTAACCAGTCTCAGGGCAGAGTGTCCCTTGTCAGCAGAAGCAGTATTGACATTGAAAGTGCATATAAACTTGTCTGGAATAAATGTACCGGCTTTATCCACACTGACTACTGTAACATTTGTAGTAGTGACTTCATGAAAATCTTTAGCAGAACTATGGCAGATCTTAGCAAAGTGAGGCACTGTACAGCTTTTGTAGGACATGTAGCATAGTTTGCAGTGTGTTGTGTTGAACCACAGTGGAAGCAGTATTTTTTATTTGTATTTGCTGCACGGATTTGCAGTGAATCCCTTTCCTTAGCACTGTATTATGCCTGTGACTTTGCATTATTAGGCCACAGTGCTGGATTCACCGCCTGTACATTCCCAGCAGTTCCCTGACTGAGAGTTTTCACCTCTGCCACTGCTGTTTCAATTTGGCTAGCAACTGTAATAGCCTTTGCAAGGGTTAAATCCTCCTCTAGGAGCAGTCTCTCTCTAACACGATGTGAGTTTGTTTTTTCCACTATTTGGTCTCTTTGCATTTCATCTCTTAGAGTCCCAAACTCACAGGTAACAACCAGCTCTCTTCAAAATACTGGCGTTTCTATATATTTATCTTTTTTTCCTATTAATAACATTGGGATCAACCATCAAAAATACCGGCCAGGTCGGTAAAATACCGGCCATGTGGCAACCCTACATGCTCCATGTATCTGCTGTTTCCCGTGGCTAATGTAAAAGGCTCGCATTTATTAAGATGACTATGTAACTTGAAGATTCTGCAGACTTTGTTCATGCTAATCCTTTTCAGAGCTCTACAAAAGAAATTAGCGATCTGACAATTTTTCTTTTACAGTAAGAACTTTTTTTTTACACAAGAAGCTTTTTTTGAAGAAAACAAATGAGTGAAAACCACAGAAATAATGACCTATTTCATTCTGAGGCATGTCTGAGCATCCTGATCATGCCTCTGGAATGGCGTTCAATAATATCTTTTCATCTATGCCCTTTTATCTCTGTGCCTTCAAAGTAACGCATAATATGCAGGATCACATATGTTAGAAATCAGAAATCAAACTCTAGAAGGCAACCTCCAGTGAATTATATGCCCTGTGTATAAGTCATTTGTCAGATGTGACAACAATAATTAGCCTATAATATATGGTCCACACATAGAATAGAGGAATAAATAGGAATAAACATGCCCTCTTTTGTTCTTGTGTGCAATAAATATCAGTTGTGGGCTTTTCTTGCTAAAGTGTCCCAGATGCAGAAATCAGAACAGCAAAAGAAAGGTAAAACAATATGTCTGCATGAATGGAATAACATCGCACTGAGACCTTCTGCCTTCTGGCAACAGCTTAATCCACAGGAATTCTGTCCCTATTTGCTTACACAGCACTTGGACTCCAGGAAATTATTGACAAAACATAACTTCTAGGCATAGATTGATAAAAACATTTCTTAGTTTGCACACAGTCTCCTTTAACCCTTTAATTGTCGTGACACAATTCCAAAGATTCCGGTTTGGCTCTTTGATCTGTGTTGTGCATTTGTTTACATGGCAATGAGTGCATAGATCAAAGAGGTAGCCACATCACTGAAAGTTATGCTACCTAAATCTGTAGTTATTAGTAAAAAACAAAACACTACAATCACTGGAAGCAGAAATAATGGGACCAAAAAACTGAGAAAGCACTTGTGAGCCCTGTTAGAAAGAGCTCTCTAGCAAAGGCTTTTGGGAGATATTTCACATACGTTTGATATACAAATATAAAATAGGATGCATTCATTAAAGCTACAAAGAAACAGCACAATATGCCATGTTTTACCCTCAATGGAACACTCGCTCCTTCAATCGAAAGGACAGTACTCTTTAAGGAAATAAGTTTATACATCCCATTCAATTCTGTGTGTGATTATCAGACACTGAGGGGCAAATTTACTATTATTCCCTAATTCGAGGGCTAAAAGCCCTCGAATTTCGGCCGAATTCGAGGGCTTTTAGAAGAGTTTTAGGCTATTTTTACTTCGCTATTCGATTTCTCGATAAAATCGTACGATCGAATACCGATCCTACGATTTCACGAAAAAATCGTAAAATTCGATCGAGGCGTTCGATCATATGAATTGTATTACAGCAGGTGATAGGAAAAAAAGTCTATATGGGGCTTCCCATAGGCATCTATTGCAATTTGGTAGGTTCGATCTGGCGAAGTAGGCAGTCGAATAAAATTTTAAAGTTAAAGTACTTCGAACATCGAATGGTCGAATTATCGAAGATCCGATCATTCGATCTATTTGATACGATCTAATTTTGTGTATTCGATTATCAAATTTGCATATTCGAATATCCGATAAAATCGTACGATCAGCATTCGATCGAACTTAGATCTATTCTCGTGAATTTAGTAAATCTGCCCCTGAATGTCTTCGGACACAACATGCAAACAGAGCCCTGCACTTACCACCTGATCAAGGTAAGTGTTAGGTAGAGGGACCCCTTTCAACAATGAGCACTGCCCCTTGTGTCTCAGCACAAAGTAGGAGAAACTGTCACATGGCAATAATATAGATGCGAGCAAGTAGGCACAGGAGCTTAAAAGAGAGGTTCACTTTAAGATAAGTTTAGTGTGTTTTAAAATGGGTAGTTATGGTAGAATGGCTAATTCCTAGCAACTTTTCAACTGGCTTTCAATTTTTTATAGTTTTTGAATTATTTGCCGCCTTCTGATTCTTTCAAATGGGAGTCACTGACCCCATCTAAAAACAAATGCTCTGTAAGGCTACAAATGTATTGTTATTGCTACTTTTTATTACTCAGCTTTCTATTCAGGCCCTCTCCTATTCTTATTCCAGTCTCTTATTCAAATCAATGCATGGTTGTCAGACTAATCTGGAATTGCAGAGTTGCTGAATAAATAACTCAAAAACCACAAATCATCAAAAAAAGAAAACTAATTGCCTCCAAATATTGCTCTCTACATCATACTAAAAGTTAATTTAACGGTGACCAACCCCTTTAAATAAGCCCTACTATATGGTTAATGTGTAGGTTTCACCATTACCGTTGCATAAATCTAATTAACAAGTTCATATACTTTCAGCAGAATAATTGAAGGAAAAGGTAACTTTAGACTTCTAGAAAATATAGAAAATCTGTTTCTGAGATATCTGTCAGGTTTCTCATGCACCAGAATAGTGGGCAATACTAGATACAAGTTGGTTTGTTGTTATTATAAAGCCAGTCCTGCTTATGTTTCTTTAGCACACACACTGGAAAGTAATTCCCATTCACTTGCTGCATTAATCCCCCAGATTTGCTCTTCCTTTCTGTCTCCTGCCTCTTCAGTTATCACAGAATGAGAATTCCAGGGATGCACAGAATGAGAACTCCAGGCTTTCTTCCTCTCCTTTTAACTCTTATACTTACCTTGTGTGCGTGCAAATGTTTTCGATCAATGAACCTATTATTTGCCTCTTTTTTTTTTTTGCTATTGGTAAACACTGCGAAAGAGCCAGAATAGTTACAAAGATTCTGTAAAGGGGGGCTGCAGTTAGGACTTTCAGTTGCAAACTAAATGATTCTATTGTGTAAGGCATCAAATAGGGGTATATGTGGGTTGGTATGTCTGGCATTTTAACAGAAGAAATACCAATGAATACAGGCAGGAGGGGGGCTATGATAAGCTGTACAGTAATATGACACCTGCATTAAATTATCTGGTGTATTTTATTTAATAACATTAACATAGAGTACAATGCAAAGTACTGGCCAAAAAAGCTTAATGCTACTCCAAGGATAGGAAACAGGGAGCACTCCACATCCAGTGCAATGCTGGGAGTTGTCCTATCTTTACTTATTGCGTTGAGACATCTGGATGGTGGTAATTTCACTCCGTGTTTCCTGACGATCAAACCAAACCATAATCAGGCTGACTAAAGCCTTGGGATGAAAGATATAGTCAGCAGGATGTCTCCAGGCCCACTAGTCACAACAAAACATTCTAGCTGCATATACATAAGCAAAGACCTCGGAACAGGGCAAGCGCTGCACTAACTCATAGCAGATGTATAAATAAAGGAACAAATTAGTCCTGACAATAAAAGACCTACAGGACGGTTTAGTAGAGACAAAAAAAATAACATATTTCACCAATATATTGGAAGTAACAACATTTGGAACTAAGACTGAGGAAACTACAACGTACAAAATTGTTGTTTTAATTTAATTTAATCTAAAACATGGTGTTCTTGCCAGTTGTCTTTTATCTCTGATCTAAAGAGACTAAAGAACTAAAAGCTATGTCTGTTTTTTTTTTTTTTGGAAACAAAAAGGAATTACACTTTTTGAACCTTTTTTAACCCCGCTTCAGAATGATGCTGTTTTTTCAATCACTAAAAGTTAAACCTACATAAACTACTAATACAAGTGGCCCCTGGAGGTTTCCTGCACCACAATAGTTATGTCTAGTTACTCCATGTACTTAGCAGCCAGGGTTTGCCTAGACACCTCTGTAGATACTGTTTAAATAATCTGGACACACATGGGCTGAGTTACATTATATCTGATGATTCCCTGGTTAAGGGTAGGGACAGACAGGGAGATTCGGGGAGATTCTGTCGCCTGGCGTTTTTAGCAGGCGACAATCTCCCCGAATTTCCTTCTCCCTGTCTGCCGCTAGTATAAGTGATAAAGCGCCAGCGCCTGTGCACACGCTGAGCGGCGATTTCCGGAATCGCCCGAAGTTTCCTCACGAAGTATGTGCACAGGCGCTTTATCACTTATACTAGCGGCAGACAGGGAGAAGGAAATTCGGGGAGATTGTCGCCTGCTAAAAACGCCAGGCGACAGAATCTCCCCGAATCTCCCTGTCTGTCCCCAGCCTAAACCAGTGCATAGGTAACCCAAGTACCTCCTTTCACTGGGTGGAATGTGTGCTTCCTTTTGTGTTCTCTAATTGCCACCCACAGTCTAAAAGCATAATTGTAGTTTAATTAGCTATGGGGTAAGTGAAGTGTGTGGGTATTTTCCCCAACATTCTACATTGAAAATGCTGAATATTTTGGGCCAAGCCTGCAACCTGCCTTGGCCACACCCAGACACTCCCCAGATACAGATGAAGCCATTTCTAGTTTGGATTGTCCTGCTTAATTAAAGGGATACTATCATGGGAAAAATTCTGCACTGAAATCCATTTCTCAAAAGAGCAAACAGATTTTTTATATTCAATTTTGAAATCTGCTTGCAGTACAGCAGTAAAGAGTGACTGAAGTTTATCAGAGCACAAGTCACATGAATTGTGGCAGCTGGGGAATTGAAAACATGTCTAGTCCCATGTCAGATTTCAAAATGAAATATAAAAAGATGTTTGCTCTTTTGAAAAATGGATTTCATGCAGAATTCTGCTGGATCAGCACTATTAACTGATGCAGTTTGAAAAAAATGTTTTTCCCATGACAGTATCCCTTAGTAACTTAGTTTCAGTGTGCATTATTTGCTTCTAAATGCAATGCTCCATTCTACATTGCTCAACTGATATTGCCTGAGAAATGGATTTCAGTGCAGTATTCTGCTGGAGCAGCACTATTAACTGATGTGTTTTGAAAAAAAAAACATTTTCCCATGACAGTATCCTTTTAAATAGGGTGGTTCTGTATATGTGTGTGTGGTAGAAAAAATATACTATTAGGCTGCTGGCACATGGGGCATGTTCTCATTTGTCTTTTTTTGGGTAGAAAACTGCCTTTCATTTTAGGCAATGTCAGGCAGCAAGAGCAGTTTTGGACTGTGGAATATATGCCCTGTGTGCCAATATAAAGTGGTATGGCACATGTTAGAGGTATAATTAATCATTTATGATAAATTTATAATAATTACAAGAGTTTCTGTATATTTCCCAGAGGAAGAAAATTACAAACACTGTTGTTCTCTCTGCAGTGAGGTCAACTTTCCGCTACCCTTTCGGTAAAATTATGCTTTCTGTTCTCACATCTTAGTCTCACTTGAGTTCTTCGCTATACACCCACTTAACCTACTTTCTCTAACAGTATATGCCCCTCCTTAACATCAATACTTCTAACATGGAGTTCCTGCACATCCCTCTTTTAAAAAAAATCATAATGTGGTGCAGGATTCAAAAAAATTGCGTTTCAAAAATTATAGAACATTACCAGCAGGTACTGGTCATACTCTTGGGAAGAAGATTCACCCATGGCTTCCTGAACATGTTAAGGGTACGCTATGCAGAGTCACCTCAGGACCCCCTTCATGGTTCAGGTGTTGTCATTAACTTAATAACTATTATGATCAAATCTCAACTAAATCGACCTTTGTTTTTAAAGCTAATAAAAGAAGTTCCTTGTAGGGGCTCACAGAGAACAAAGGAATGCTGAGAAAAGTGTTATCTTCTCACAAAGAATTATGACATTCCAAAAAGGAATCTCTCTCCTAATAAAGAAACCAATTAATTCCAGATTCCATAAACTGTAATTGCAGCAACATCCCACAATAGTTATTCTATTCTTAAACAGATTATCTTGAACGGTTCATTGAGCAAACACACTCTTCTGAGTCTGGCAACCCTTTTGGAGTATGACAAATTATTTTTTAAATAGGGCGTTAAAATTTAAAAAAAATTACCTCTATTGGGTCTATTATAGGAAGCGTTTGTAAGGGTGATCTCATATTTATCAATTAGTGACGGTTAGGATCAGGTACCTTCACGTCTTTAGAAAATTTGAAAAAATTGTTAATATATTTCAGCTCATTTTAATTTTTAGGCTTTTATTTGCTGCCTACTGGGGGGTGTAGACCTCACCTTGGACCCCATGCATTACCAATCTCTTTATGGCAGACTACAGGGTAAAAAGTCCAGGTTACATTGTCTTCCTCTAGTCTTAGAAATCATTACTGGACATTCTTGTAATTATAGAAAATAAAAACTGGAGAGACTGGTGTAAATTTTAATCTGGGTGTCATTATTTTCTCTAATTTTTACTATCCGTTGTAAAAGATGCATTTTTCTAGTGATCTTGAGGAAGGTTAGCATGCTAGTCCTTAGTATATCATGACTGACACCCCACTGGGAAGTATTGGTCAGTCACTGAGTAGCTAATTGCTCTTTCTGACATAGAGTAGTGGCTAAATCTTTGAGATACAGCTAGGAATCACCTAGCTACAAGGAGATGAGCAAAAGTGGGTCATGCAGCCAATAATGTGGGTGCCTTCCCCTTTATTATTGTTATTATTAACATTTATTATATAGTGCCAACATATTTCACAGCACTTTTATATAGCCCCTTAATACCAAATATCTGACTTATTGGCTGTAAGGCCACATGGGACATGACATATTTGTCTTGACATTCAATTATGTTAATTTGCTAATTTATTGAATTCAGCCAATTGCTTTTAATTTCCATACAGATAAATGTCTTTTTGACAAAAGAAAGTATTGGTTATAATAGCCACCAAGGTTGGCTTTTTGTCATTCTAAGGGCTAGTCCAGACGGGAAGATTCAGGGAGATTCATCACCTCATGACTACCTCCCCGATACCGCTTCCCCCTGCCTTCCAGCTGCTTCAATGGAGAATCGCCTGTGCCTATTCACACGCGGCGCTTAGTTTTCCGAAGTCCCTCAAAGATACAATTTAGAGTGATTTCAGAAAACGCAGCGCCGCATTTGAATAGGCACAGGCGCTTCTTCATTGAAGCAGCTTGAAGGCAGGGGGAAAAGGTTCGGAGAGATAGTCGCGAGACGATTAGTCGACGATCAGGCAACGAATGTCCCCGAATCTTCTCGTCTGGACTAGCCCTAAGTTCTTTGCCCTGACTAAATGGTAATGATATTTAGAGTTTGGACTTGGCTGAACACCAAACATTTAACTGAATCCAAATCTTCTAGAGAAGTGCTGGGATTTAGCCAAATTGTGAACCAAATCCTGCATTTGTTGCTTCTCTACCAAACTGACTTCCAGTAGATCTAACCTTTGTTATCTGATGTACACATATGGATTATATTCAGTGATACAGTAATTTTAATTAAAGTATAGGTACTTAAACCTACTTTATCCTGCACTGTAATTCTGGCAGATTTAACTCACAGCGCTGTGGAACTGCTGCCTTCATTAATGCATTGCATCCTGTGATAACGACATGAGAACAGTTTGTTAATCTGAGTTCTCTCTAGAATTCAGTACAGAGGGGTGACTTTTGTCACCCAGTTTGACCCTATTATGCAGATCAAACACAGGGTGCTTTGTGGGGTCAACAGACAAGCCTGCATAGCCATTAC
>CM044441.1:106464672-106501090 GCA_024363595.1 Xenopus borealis
CTTTTTATTCGACAGCTCTTCAGTTTGCAATTTCAGCACTCTGGTTTCTAGGGTCCAAATTACCCTAGCAACCATGCGCTGATACATGGAATATGTATATATAGCAGGAGAGGGTCTGAGTAGAAATATGAGCAATAAAAAGTATCAATAACAATAAATCTGTAGCCTTGCAGAGCATTTTAGATGGGGTCAGTGACCCTCATTTCAAAGTTAGAGAGAGAAGAAGCTAAAAAAATGGACGATTGTTGCTTAGAATTGGCCACTCTATAACATAATAAAAGTTTACTCAATGGTGAGCCACCCATTTATTAATCGTCATAATAACTGGAGGGCTTGGAGTGCTACATCCCTGGAGAGGCATTATATAGTGAACAAAGTACCCCCTTCTTGTAAATTATAAGGATATTATAAGTAACAGAGGAGTTTCATGACCATATAAAAATACGAGGCTGATGGCCTTATTTTATATAGTGAAGTAAAATAGATTAATATATATAAAGGCCGAAGTGAGTCATGTGACAGAATGAGGCGCTAACTTTTTCAGCGTCGGACAGGGGTAGGGGGTCCATGGTGCTAGTGCAGAGCATGCAAGGGCGCGCTCGTCACTAGAAGAGCAGAATTTCTGGGTTGAAAACTGGAAATTCGGCTCTTAGTTATGAGGAGCGGCATTTTTGTCGGCCCTGGCAACCAGGGGGGGGGCTGCTGCCTGAGGCGAGTGTCTCAACTCGCCTCATTGGTGGAGCACCCCTGCATTTCTGTCACCAGACTCGCTAAAACTTGTATATTATAGTAAATAAAGTACCCCCAGTTGGACCTGTATAAATATGTCCATGAACTGTATAAATATTATATGGTCATGAAACTCCTTGGCGACTTTTCCTTATATTTTCCATTAGGGGACACTTTCTTCACTATATCTTTATTACTGTTTCACAATTACACTCATTACAGTTACAATTCCTCATTTTACGGGGAAATTCCCTCTCTGAAATATTGTAAATCGGAGGTACCGAGTTAAAAGAGCCTCTGTAGCCTTGCCAACTCTATCCAAGCCAAAGATAAATGCATCCCTAGCAGCAGCAGCACGTCCCTGATACCCAATTCCCAGAGCCCACATTCCTCCTCACAGCTTTCTGCTCCTCTAGCTACCCCGGACACTACTGCTCCGCGCCACTGTTTTAATAGGGGACACATAAAATACCTACTTTGTGCAAACATTTCTTCCAAAAAACAGCAGAGAACGTTTTGCTTTTCTATGTTTGGCTTGTAGAAAAACTACTCGTTTGAGCGATAGTAAGCAGACAATTGGATAGTGGAGTTCTAATGAAATGGCATGCTGCATGAGACACCCCTCCCTCTTGGGCTGAATGGTTTCTCCCCCTGCCCTCTACTCTTCCTAAGCGGTTTCCACAGAGCCCTTTGGATGAGAGAAGATCCAGAGTGAGACAAGAAGTTGCAGAGTGGGGGGTGCAGCACAAACCCTCTTAGCACGGATGCCAAAGTTATAACGTAGAGCAAATTACCGGCCCCATTCACTGTCCTTCATATCAGAACATCAGAGTGAGAAATGTTCTGCCGGGTGCTGCTGTTTCTACTGCTGGGCGCTGCGGTCCGCTGCCAGCTCAGAGGTGAGTTTGGATCAGTCCACATCCCAGATGGGCCGTTTTATCTTATGGGGGGGGGGGGTAAGTTAGATGGCTCTCTGCTGGACTCCCTACTAGAACTTCAGCAGATATCAGTGAGAATAAATTATAATATGAATGTGCTGTGATTATGTTGTAATCCTTTTGCTTTGACATTAACTGTAGAGTCTGAATGGGAACTAGCGCCACAACTCCCCTGCAGTGATCCCTACTGCACACCGGGCAATCATTTGCTTCAAAAAGGGCCATTGTCATACAGTTTTATTCCTCCTAATGATCTTTCTCAGTAAAAAATTGCTCAGCCATTGTCCCAGCAATCTCTCAGGATCATTAGTCTGTGAAAGCAATAGAATTTCACTTAAAGGATTGGTTCACCTTAAAGTTAACTTGTAGTATGTTATAGAATGGCCCGTTCTAAACAACTTTTCAATTGGTCTTCATTTTGTTTAATTTTTGAATTATTATTATTCAGACTCTTTCCAGCTTTCAAATGCGGGTCACTGACCCGTCTAAAAAACAAATGCTATCTAAGGCTACTCATGTATCGTTATTGCTACATTTATTACTCCTCTTTCTGTTCAGGCCACTCTTGTTCATATTCCAGTCGCTTATTCAAATCAATATATGGTTGCTAGGTTAATTTGGACCTTAACAACCAGACTGCTAAAATTGCAAACTGGAGAGCTGCTGATTAAAAAACTAAATAAGGCAAAAACCACAAAAAAATAAAAACCAATTGCAAAATGTTTCAGAATATCACTCTCTACATCATACTAGAAATTAGCACAAAGGTGAACAACCCCTCTAAGGGGCGTTAATTGTATTATTGAAATAAAGCAACATCCTCTAACACAGGGGTCCCCAGACCAACGGGCCAAGGCCCAGAACCGGGTTGCGGACAGTCCTGAACTGGGCCGCTGAACCCTACCTGCAAATTAATGAGGGAGGCCGAATTGGACGCTAGTGCACCCAGATTGGACACCAGCGCGCCCAAATTGGACATCGATTCCCCTCCCGACCCCCCTGACCTTCTACCACCTTTGTCCTTGAAATAATTTTTGCCTCGACACCGCTCCCTGAACCAAAAAAGATCGGGACCCCTGCTCTAACATGTCTCTCCTAATTATGAAGCATTATTAATAATAAGCTGTGTTAGACTACACATTTTTAAATACTGCAGATAGCTTGGTGTAATGGATTATTATGCATGGTGTTCAATACACTTTATTTTACACATTTTATGAATATGAAGTTAACCTTATGCTGTTCTAGGTGTAGTTTAATGACAACTACAGGATCATAGTGGAAACATACTAAAAAACATTGAACCAGAGATTTTGGGGAAGGTTATTTCCATTATTGTTCTACAGACATGCCAGGCAATAAGTGCATGCCTGGAAAACTAGATCACTCTGGTCTTTGCTGCTTATCAGACATGCTGATTGACAGAGTTTGGGAGCTAATGGGGGCACCTCCGTCAGGCATGAGTTACTCCTAAGTGGAGGCATTTTGCTGTCCCTTCAGGCCATTCTGTGACTGCAATAAGAGCAGAGCAAAAGCCTAGGAGATGCAGGATGGAAGGATAATTTACTCTGAGTTTTGTATAAAGGCTTATTGTTACCATATGAACTATCATGTTATTAGCACCTGGCAATGGATGATGGGATATGTCGGCAATACAACCAGAAGGAAGATGTTAAGTAGGGGTGGGGTTGTTGGAATTAATACTTTAACAACAGATAGAAAGATCTTGAGAGCAGGGCCTTTTAATACCTAATGCTATTCTATGTAAATAATGAGGATAAATGATAATGAACAGACAGCAGAAATTTCGAGCGACTTAGAAAAATGCATCGCCACGTGTGAATAGGCTCAAGCGACTTTACATTCTAGCGAGCGTGAGAAATGGGCAAGCAATTCAGGGAGATTAGTCGCTCCAAAGAAGCTGCGATTAGTCGCCAGGCGACTAATCTCCTGAATCTTCCCATGTGGCCTAGCCCTTACAGTGTTAGCTTTCATGCACTTATTATGTACATCCATTATGTAATATACATAGTTCGTTACATATTGCCATGCACTTCTTTTCATTGGGCCTGTGCAGCTACCTGGTAAAGCACTACTGGCCACCCAATGGGACCCAGGACTCAAGTGTTGGGAAGCTGTGTGTAATTTCCATTTGGGGGCAAGGATTTAACTGTCCTTTAATTCCCAGTAGCGTCATTGTAGCTGGATTTGACTTGCTGCTGAATTGTTGGAATGTTCTATATTGATGTCACATTCTCATTATCTTCAATATTGTGGTTTGGCAATTCTAGCTGTCTGGCTTTCTTGCTGTTTTAGTAGATAAATCCCAATTTGACCAATAACATCTGTCCAGATACACTCACTCATGTAACTGTGACTTGCAAGTGTGACTTACTCATTTTGCTTTTGTGCTAGTACAGTACTGTAGTATTATTGATAGGGATGCACCGAATCCATCGTACCTGGCTGAACCAAATTCTAATTTACATATGTAAATTAGAGGTGGGAAGGAAATTCACGTGACTTTTTATCATAAAACAAGGCAGTAGAAACAATTGTTTCAACTTCTTCCTTCCCAGCCCCTAATTTGAATTCTGTTCGGTAATTGGCCGAATCTTTCATGAAACATTTTGGGATTTGGCCTAATCCCAAATACTAGATTCAGTGCATCCCTAATTATTGATGATGCTTAGGTGTTAGATGTCAGATATGGTCAATTTGCAGACCTGGCCAACATCTCTAAGCATGTCAGATCCTACACATCTAATGGTAGTCAGTGCATATGAGTGTCTCGGTATAGATAAATCTCATTTAAACTATAGGCATTAGGTCACCAGTTGCTCAGTTAAAGGGAACTTAAACCCTTTTTTTTGTCAAAATGCAGCTCTATCTAAATTGTACTTCAACAGAGAGAGTCCATTATTAGTTATACTACAGATGTTTATGGTTCAGAACATGTTGAAAGAAAGCAACTTAGCCAGTTGCATGTAGCAGCTTCAAGTCTCTCCAAGTGATGTTACCATATGGACTATGGAATCCCACATTTTGTACGCATTGTCAGGCAATAATCATGGGTCTTGGGTTTCTCATGCTATTTCCCTTTTGTATCAGAAACTTGCTTTGATCTATAGGCATTTTGATTTACTGCTAATAGAAGATGCTAAGTTTCCCCCAGCTGTACTCCCCCACATCAGCAGTGTTGCCTGACCACATAGTGCACAGGCATATTTGTGGATGAATAGAGAGGGAAACATACTATATTCTGGCATATTCTTTCTTGCACTTAAATTATAAAATACATACAAAGAGTTCCACTGCATGGCAAATAATGTGTCACTTTGTCCCATTCATATAGATAGGTCAGTTTTCACCCAGGAAAATAGGTCTCTGTACTTAAACACACAGATCATCAGGGATGGATGGAAGCAAATCAATTAGATCTTTCAGTCTGAATTGCACCTCTGCATGAATGCAGGAGGTCAGTTTACTAAAGAGACCCGAGGAGATAACTTTGTAGTTATGCTTCTGAGAATGACCTCACCTATCTGTAAAATGTGCAATTTTTTTTTACTGTATGCAGTTGGCTATTTAGGATAAACGCAGGGGCGTAACTACAGAGGAAGCAGACCCTGCGGCTGCAGGGGGGCCCAGGAGGAATAGGGCGCCCATTAGGACCTACTTAATGAGAAATTTCAATATATAGTGGTAAAACAGGACAACCTCTGGATATTTTGGGGGCCCTAAAATAAATTTGCTGTGGGGCCCAGTAACATCTAGTTACACCACTGGATAAACTCATGTGTCTTTCAGGTTGATGGCACATGGGGTGTTTTCTGCCCTAGTATTTTCAGCTGAGATGAGCCCAAAAACAACCCTGCCACCTTTCTCTGACTTCATTAGGGACTTCCTGGCTTTACCAATGCTATAATTCGTTTTTTTTCAGATGTAATTTTTCACATGTGCTACCAGTTTTAGATCATCAGTTGGATCCAGTTGATATCAGTGGGAGATGGCAGAGGAGGTTACAGAAAAGTTACTGGTGCCTGAAATACATTGGCAAGGAAGACAGCCAATATGTTCATTAGGTTCTCGTGTCTAGTTGATATTTTGAAGTTTGAGACACATTTTATTGTACCAGGTTGCAGTTAGCACAGTTGAGTTTCATTGTATTTTTTTGAAACACTGCTGCATGCTTTATTTTGTAGTGTTAAATATATAGAGACGTTTGTTACAAATACTTGCTTGCTTGAGAATTATGTGTCCATTAGGGCACTTACTACTTCATTTAGTAATATTAGAGGTGGTGATTGGTGGATGGGATGATTCAACCTCCACTCTTCTTCGCTACAGTCTGCTATAACATCATTATTAACATGCTATGCCCTTATAGGAAGGCAAACTTGAAATTCCCATACAACCCTGTCACACTGCTTGGCCCAACTCTTTCCTTAGTTGTACAGCATGAGATAAATGGTCCTTTGTGACAAAGTGTTGAATACTTGAGTGCCTTTATTTTACAGCCAATCTAATAAACTTTCTTTCAAGTGGAACCAGACCGTTAATCTGCTACATATTGCCAGGAAGGATGAGCATTTGGGGGCAGATGATTTACAGAGGCAACCCCCACCCTCCCCCTGAACATTAACTTCTGTCTGAAGTAGGGTCATCTCTACTTGAGAACAAAGAAGGACTCATCCACAGCTGTTTTATGTTAGCGATACTAAGTACTGCGTCTGTTATTTTTTTCTGAATTCATGATAAATACTGTACATGTTATACTATGGAATATTATAATAATAATGTATGTACAAAGCACTGGCATAATTTATCTTTGCTCTGTTATTAATGGGGAATTAATTTTAGACTTTTATTTACACATATAGTCTTAAGGTGGCCAGTGGTGGAACTACCGGGGGAGCAGAGGGTGCAATTGAGCCAGGGCCCGCACCCCCTAATGGCCCCCTTGCAGCTCGCTCACTGCTCGAAGCCACACTGAAAATCGCGTGTGGGGGGGGGCTGCACGTTTCGCACCAGGGCCCGCCCCCCTCTAGTTACGTTACAGAAGGTGGCCATGCTCGGATTTTGTCCTGTAAAATGACTGAATTCAGGACAAACCAATAAAATAGTCTACTTATTGTTACATTAATACAGTGGAATGATGAAATCTCTCAATGGATGGAATCCTATAATAAAAAAAACCCTACCACTACATAGACCCTCCTACCCCCAGCGTAGCTGCCACCCCGAGCAAATGCCTTTACTTACCCTTCCATGCAGATTCTGTACAACAAAGTTCACGCCTGCCTTCTTCAGCCGATTCGGTAATCTCTGGAATGAGACTGGCACTTCTGCAATTTTTTGAGTTTCGGCGCATGCACAGTTGTCTCGAAAAATTTGCAGTGATTAGACAGACAAGGGCATGGAATATTTACAGACCCCAAAATTCATGTAATCTGTTATAAGGGAGACCCACAGGTATTATAAATTATGATAATTTAGATAAAGAGCAGGGGCAGGGCTAGCTAGTGTTGAACTTTTTTATTAGAAATTATTAGAAGTGCAATGAAACCTCAATTTTATTTTCAGTTTTCCCTCATTTTAATGTGCTTCCTTGATTTACAATTCCCCTGAAAAATTTAAAACTCACAAAGCCCCAATAACAATGCACTGATTATATGGAAGTCTTTCTGCTGAATAGAAGATTGTATTTCAGACCTGGGTGTTGAGGTCCCTTGTTCCTGCACAATCTTTGGTGAGCATTTTTGATGACATCATACCTGATACTTTTCACTCATTTCAGCAGGCTAAAACTGATAGTGGGCATATTTTAGGCCCAAAAAGACTCGGTACTGGTCTGTGAAGCATTTCCCAGTTAAGAAATTGGAGGTGGTGCCTGGCTAAAAAGCACCCTGTTTGTCAAAAGCCCATGGGAAGACCCCTGACAATGTTTGATTGTTGATACACATGGGGGGAAATTCACTAATTGGAAAATTCGCTAGCGTTGCCTTCGCTAACGTTCACCGCACTTTTTCAATTTTCGCAAAGCGCTACTCAAATTCACTTAAGTGCAAAGTTACGATAAGGTCGGCGAACGGTAGCGTAGTTGCGCTAGTGTTACTTCGCCAGGCAAAGCGCATTTACGCTAGCGATGCCTAATTTGCATACGGCGCAAATTTCTAAGTATAATAGAAGTATATGTTACAGCCACTACATTCCACTACACAAGCCCAGGAAACCTTTAATAAATTAAATAAAGTTGTCCTATTGCCCTACATGTGCCCCCTGTATAGTTGTGTTGCCATATGTTAGGAAATGTGGGGGGAAGGAGGGTGAAAAAAATGTTCGCTCTTTTTCAGACTATCACCCTAGAAAGGTAAAAGACGCCAGAGTTTTTTTGGGACTTAGAAAAAATGTTAATTTTTTTTTCCAAACTCCTCTATCTATTGTAGTGAACTTCGCCTGGTCTGACCTGGCAAAGTAACATCTAGGGTAAGAGGTAGCGTTCAGTAAAATGGTCATCTTAGTGAATTTGTGTAATTATGATCCTTCGTCAGTCCGCAACTTCGCCTGGCGTAAGGATGCGAAGTTGCGCTAGTCTATCTACTTCGCTAACGCGAATTCACTAGAGTCGGTATTAGTAAACTTGCGTATTTGGTAGTAGTAGATTTGACGTCACGCTGGCGAATTAGCGCTAGCGTTAGACGCTTCTCACTTTAGTGAATTTCCCCCATGGTGTTTTGGTATGCCTCACTTTCAACTCCCCAGATCAGTTAGGACCTTTCCATAGTAAGATGTCTATCAGTTGTCACCTCCAATTTTACATCAAATTTGTCTGGGCCTATTTCTTCTGTATGGAATGGTATTAGAGAATGATTCTACACTGTATAACACCCAGGTGTGGCCTTGGGAAGTGTTGGTTCATGGAACTCAATACTGGTAGATACATTGTGCTAACTATTAAGTGTTAGGCAATGTTTAACTTAATTTTCCTGCATACATTATTTTCCATTATTTCTAAATTATTTTCTTATACATTTCTAATAGTAAGCAAATGTTTGGCTAGTTCTTGTATCCCACAGCAGGTTGCATTTTCTATTCACCTGTTTGAAAGCAAATATGGATTTCTACAAGTTATACATGGTGCAAACTTTGTACCTATCTCAGTAAATTATCTCTCAATCATTTCTTGTTTATGGCTCTTCTAGGAGATCACTGTAATGTAGATATTCTGTCTTATCTTGGTGCAGGTTTGACAGAGCCATTCAGCTAGATTAAAGCAAAAAAAGGACTTAAAGTGATACTGTAATGGGAAAACATGTTTTTTTTTTTTTCAAAACGCATCAGTTAATAGTGCTACTCCAGCAGACTTCTACACTGAAATCCATTTCTCAAAAGAGCAAACAGATTTTTTTTATATTCCGTTTTGAAATCTAACATGGGGCTAGCCATTTTGGTAATTTCCCAACTGCCCTTGGCACTAACTTCCAGTCTGTATCAGAAAGGTTTTAAAACCATGTAGCTAATGACCGCTTTGGGCTTTTGGTGCAGTCCATTTCAGACAGGTCTACCCTCGTGACAGCCGTTGGATCAACTCAAGCCTATTAGCCAAATAGCTGCTCTTCTAAAGCTGGCCATAGACGTAACAATTACGATCTTTCTCGGAAAAGATCTTTCCAAGAAAGATCGTTCGTTTCAACACACACGTGTAGAGCTGAATCGTCAGATATACAGGTAGAAACAATAGAATTATACTTGTATCTGACGATTCAGCACTAACAATGGCCGATGTTCAGGGTGGTTTCAAAGGCATCCGATCAAAATTTTCCGTCCAGTCCGATCAACCAGCCGACCGATATCTTAATCCTCTGACGATATCGGTCGGCTCATTTCCCACCATACACGCACCGAATATCGTACGAAAATTCGTTTCGTACGATATTATCTGTGCGTCTGTGGCCACCTTTAGGCTCAGGCCAGATGGGAAGATTCAGGGAGATTCTTCGCCTGGCGACTAATGTCCCCGAACCGCTTCCCCCTGTCTTCCAGTGTCTTTAATGAATAATCGCCTGCGCGTATTCACATGCGGCGCTGCTCTTTCCCGAACTCGCTCGAAATTGCCTAAGGAGGCAACTGCAAGCAATTTCGGAAAAGCCAGCGCCGCGTGTAAATAGGCACAGGCGATTATTCATTACAGACGCTGGAAGACAGGGGAAGCGGTTTCGGGGAGATTTGTCGCCCCAAAGAAGAGGCGATTATTCGCCAGGCGAGAAATCTCCTCAAATCTTCCTGTTTTACCCTAAATAGGAGTATCTCATTTCCATCTTAATTTAAACTTAATTTCTAATTGATCCAGAGGTGTCAGTCAGAACACGGGCTAGTGTGTCATATTCCTAAAACAAATCAGTGTAATACACATACGTGTGAATGAGGCCCAGCATGGAGTCAGTGTCTCAAGTGTGAATCACTGATTAGCTTGGGAAAGTGGAAGATGTGACTCCTGAATATGTGCCACTGTTTGCTTTCACACTCGGGAAGCATCTTTGTTCTTAGGGTGCTTTTTGTTTACTGTGGCTAAACAGCTGCTCTTCTTTAGACATCCCTGCACCATGCTGTGGCAGAACAATGCACTATAGTTTTAATTTCTACGGCAACCTCTAAAGAACGTAATTTCCTTTGTTTTACTAGCCATCTAGCTTAGCTCTGCTATGCTGTTGAACTATAACATGATGTTTGTTTTTTTTTTTTTTACATGGAATAAATGTATATTTTTATTTTGTATATATATTTTTTGTATTATATGAACCAATAGCAACAATCATCCAAAACTTTGATTTATCACCTGATTGACTACTGGGATACTGAACTTGTGCAAATTTGTTCACCATTTCGGGCCACTTAATTAGGGGCATGAAGTGACTCTACAAAAACAAGTCAGGGACCCCTTTATAAAAACACATAGTTGCCCTGCTTGCTTCTCCCTGTGAGCATACATGGCATGGCATGGGCAGAGGTAGGAAGGATCTGGGGAGGAATGTGCATGCACTGGGCTCAAGCTATGCTGATCCACTATATTAATGCCACTTGCCACATTTGTTATGTAGCTCACATATATAAGTAAAGGTACAGGATCAATTATTTGGAAACCTGCTATGCAGAAAGCTCAGAATTATGGGAAGTTTGTCTCCCATAGACTACATTTTCATTAAATAATTAAAAATTTGAAGACACATTTTCTTTGTAATAATAAAGCAATATTTAGTATTTGATCCCAACTAAGATATAATTAATTCATATTGGTGAAAAAAATCCCTTTGTGTTTATTTGATGTTTAAATTGACATTTTAGCAGATTTAAGATATGGCTATCCAAATTACAGAAAGGTCCCAAGCACTCTGGATGACAGGTCCCATACCTGTAGACATTTCTCCTCTATTGCCCTTTTACTTCTTCTTCTTATCTGTGACATTAGTTTTCTGCTCTCCTGGGGCCCAATGAAGCGTCTAGGGAAGCAGGGCTTGACGGGGCCTAGGAGGGAACCTGCTGGCTACTGATTGGTGGTCGTGACCCAGGGGCGGGGCGTAAAAGGGGACGCTGCGTGGGTACTTGCCATTCGGCGCCGGGACGAGGAAGCAGCAGGACGCAGCATCCCACCCCCCCCTCCCTGTGTTGGCACAGGGTACCTTGGTACGGAGCACCAAGGGAAGTTAAAATGGGAAGTAGCCTGGTAGGACTGGGTCCCCATGGGGTGATATGCAGACCGGTTTAGGGGCTTGGAAAGGGAACACAAATCAAACCTGGTAGTTGGGGCACAGTTATCCCATCCCAAACCCCCCTTTTATACACCCCTGGGGAACTATATGTTAAAAAGTTTGTTATACAAACGGTTGTTAAAAGTTGAAATATATATATGCATACATGTTAAAGTTATTGTTACTTTGAAATTAAACAGCTGCGGCCGTCTCTCTCCAAACCAGCGGCGTGGTGTGTGTTATTGGGTATGGGGTTGGGCAGAAGGGAGAGGTGCAGACTCGACGCTGCACCCATCATGCCTTCAAACTAGGGATGCACAGAATCCACTATTTGGGATTCGGCCAAATCCCTGAATCCCTGAAACCAAATCCAAATTTGCATGTGCAAATTATTGACAGGAAGGTAAAAAGTGGAAAAAACAATTTTTACTTCCTTGTTTTGTGACAAAAAGTTACGTGATTTCCCTTCCTGCCCCTAATTTGCATATGCAAATTAGGATTCAGATTCATTTTGGCCAGGCACAAGGACTTGGCCGAATCCTGCTGGAAAATGCAGAATCCCAAACCGAATCCTGGATTCTCTGCATCCCTACTTCAAACTATTGCGTGTCATAACCTACTCTTTTCTAGTCCTGGTGATAAGGCTGCCATTTAAATTTTGAGCATCGGAGGCTGGATAGTGGTGATGAAATAATTGAAGGGAAGGTGAGGAGGGTTGGAGTGTAGGGGAAAATTCCAGCTGACCTTTAAACTGTTTTATGTGAAAGAATGCGCATCAGTCCCAAGTGGGCTAAGAATAAGCATTCTATTCTTTTTTTAATAACTTCTTTTTGTTCTTTCATGTGGTCTGCACAAAACCCCAGATGACAATATAACCAGTGTTAACCATTGGTCTCACAGATTTCCTCCATGTGTTTCATACTATAATCCACTCAACATGCAGACTATTCATGCAGCATTGCTCTTTGCTGAGCAGACATATGTGAAATGTGATTTTTGAGGAACTAGAACTGTCATCTCATCATGCCAAAGTGCTTGGAAAATTTTAAAAATAAACAAATCCTGCTATTTTGTTTAGAACGGCTACAGCAAAATAAAAAACATTTTTCTTTTGTTTCAAATCATTAGACCTCATTTACAGTATGCACAAAGTAGCACTTTTTTTTTGCACTTTGCACCATGTGCACTTAAAACCCATATAATGAGGGGCAGGCTGGTGAGCAGTATGTGGTCTTCCCTTTATATCTACCCCCCCAGCACATGTATGCCTCTGTTATTGAATATATATATATATACGAATGAATGGGGCAAATTTACAATTCCATTATTTCCCTTGTACAAAAGCCCCTTGTTGACGTTAGGTAGCCATACAAAGGGTGACCTTGGTGTAATGTAGCTGTTCAGCCTATGTTTTGAGACTTTGTCATGGCCAAATGCCACTGTTCCATTTGTTTAGGCTGATGGCACACAAACAAGCACATCTGAGTGGAATTGCTCTCATTTTTGCATTTGTCAGTGCTTCCTCAATGATAGAATTTTTGACATTGGCAAATTAAATTTTAATTTGGACAGACTAACTGCAGTCCAATAGGATCATAGGACAGCCTATCAAAACTGCTGCTTCCCAAGATGCCATAGATAGGCACCCATCTTAAGGCTGACTACAAGACTTAACATTCCAATTGCAATCTATAAAATCAACTACATATATATATATACATATATATATATCTCAAACTGTATACAGACCAAAAAAACCCACTCCTAGGACTTGCATAACGAAAACCGAAAACAAAAAAATGTGTTTATTTCAATGTTTCGGCACCATCACCTTACTGAAGACGGCTGGAGTGATGGTGCCGAAACGTTGAAATAAACACATTTTTTTTGTTTTCATTATGCAAGTCCTACGAGTGCGTTTTTTTGGTCTATATTTATATTTTTATATATATAAATATACCTCCCTATGTACTTTCATCATGTTGCAACTGTCACTGCATCTTAGGGTGGCAGTGAGGATAGGGCCTTTGCAGACATGTCAACTTACCCAGAATTTTTGGGAGTCACGTGGATAAATACTCGTCTACATAATTACTATGTATGTATCAGTGTGATATATATGTAACTGGTTCTAGATAGGATTTCTATATACATCGCTACATTCTCCTTGCACAGAATTGGCAAAAAGGGCCAGGCAGACAACAGTTAACTATATTACGTCTCCTCCTACCTACCTCAGGTTTATGGGAAAAAGTAACAGTATTTTAATTGTTACTATTTCTTATCCCAATACCAAGACTGAGGGGAAAAAACCCAGAGGATAAAAAAGGGAGGCAATTTTATTTTTATTGCATTTACTGTGCTGATCTATGAAAAAATTTCCTTTAAAGCTGCTTGAAGGAACAGCTGAAATATTAAATGCAATTTGCATGTGCTAAGCATTTTCAGATGTCCCTGTGGTGTGTGGTACAGTAATAATGCAACTTCATTCACTTAGCATTGTCCTGGATTTACAGCTGTTTGCCTTTGGTAGTTTTCTTTTGTTTGAAGACAATTATGAATAATCCCAGTGTTACCCAGAACATCTGAAATTGTGCTGTCTGCAGAATTAATATAGTTAGGTATTTAAGGGGACTTAAAGGGGTTGTTCACCTTTGAGTTAACGTTTAGTATAATGTAGAGAGTGATATTCTGAGACAATTTGCAATTGGTTTTATTTATTGTTTGTGGTTTTATAGTTATTTAGCTTTTTATTCAGCAGTTCTCTGGTTTGCAGTTTCCAGTCTCGTATCCAAATCAATGCAGGTTTGCTAGGGTAATTTGTTCCCTAGAAACCCTGCATTGATTTGGATACGAGACTGGAATATGAATAGGAGATGGACTGAATAGAATGATAAGTAATAAAAAGAGGCAATAACAATAAGTTTGTAGCCTTACAGAGCATTTGATTTTAGATGGTGTCAGTGACCCCCATTTGAAAGCTACAAAGAAACAGAAGAAAATTAAAAAACTATGAAAAATAAATAATGAAGACCAATTGAAAAGTTTCTTAGAATTGGCCTTTCTACATTACACTAAAAGTTATCTATCTACAGTTTCTATCATCTATTTGTCTGATTATCTTTTGATCTATCGTCTATCTGTCTGTGTCTTCTGTCAGTCTGTCTATCATCTAAGTAATCCATATATCATTTTTTTAAAATAATTTTTAAAGCACTGAAACCCCAAATAATTTTCTTTAAGAGGATATTCACACATTGTCTGAATTGGTCTGAAAATCACACAAACCTTCATTTTGTACAATTTGTTTCTATGGCCAGTTTAAGATTACAAATAATCTTAGAAGACAAGGAAAAGGTTAATCAAAGAGTGGGGCAATTGGTGAGGCACACTTATATAAATATTCAGTAGTTGATAAATAGTATACAATTTCATAGTATTTAAACATTTAAAAGGACAAGTCAGATATGGCTACACAAGCACATATATATATTGAGGTTAGATGGTTGTATGATGACTGTATGAGTGATTTGGGTAAACTTTGGAGTGATCATGGTCTGATCTGTAAGCTGCCTCGCCATGTGTGTGGCCAAATTTGAATATATCTGGGCCAACTGGTTGGTTGCTACAAACATCAGTTGATGTGAGACCAGCAGTAGGGTACCACTGATGTTAAATCTTTTTTTCATTCTGTCAAATGTATAGTGTGACTTTACCAACTCTTTGTAGTGTAATCGGCCATTGTTTGTGCACAGCCAATGTGTGTTCTAATGTACATCTGATAATTGACCTCATTTCCTGCTGGCACTGGTATCCAGGTGTGCTTCTGCTATTTGGAGACTATTGTTGGTTTATGGTTAGCAGTTATCTCCTAAAGAGGGCTGTGAACCTGCATTTGTGACTTCTGAAGACTGTACAAGGCACATTAGACAAGACAGTTCATTTATGATTATTGAGCTGGTTTAAGGGACTTTGCCCTGTGAACAGATTGCAGTCATGCACTAACTTTCTTACTCTTTCGCATATTTTTATAGCTTTCTGCTGTATTAAACATGTAGATTTGTTGAGTGTTTGTTTAAGGCAATATAAATTGTCAGATACTGTTCACACCCTGTGAACACGATACATATTTTCTTCCTATTATTTATTTGTTCTAGGCATGCACCAAATCCAGGATTTGGTTATGGATTCACCCAGGATTTGGCCGAATCCTTGTGCCTTGCCAAACCAAATCAGAATCAAGCCTAACTACTATGTTCAGATTCAACAGGAACAACCAACTAAATCTGCTTATACAATGTGCACAAAGATACTGTAAAACTTGTGCAATGCAGATGTCAGATGTCAGAAGGAACATTTCAGAGCTCTATTAAAGGATCTGATAAGATTTTATCTCCCACTATCTACATTTTATAGTCCTGGTGTACAGTTCATATGCAATTGAAAGGTTTACTAACACAAGTGCAATGAGTAAAAATAGATGAATATCACTCTCCTTTGGTTGTGACTGAGCAGCACACTGTCCCTAAAACTTGCTGCCAAAGGACTGGGCCTTTGTGGCCTCACTACAAACTCAGGCCTGTCTGCAGTTCTTACTAGTGATGTGCTCTGCGCAGGTGGCGGGTGCGGGTTGAGCTCTTCTCCTGCTTTTGTGACATCATCGGCAGGGCGGGTCGGCACGGGTCTATAAAAGGAAGTGCAGGTGCATAGGATCGTATTTAGGTAGGGAAAACCCAGACCCGCACATCACTAGTTTTTACATCTATGCTACAGTAGCAGTCTGCAGATATCAGGATCAGAGTATTGAAGTCTATTTAACACAGACTACAATCTGTTGGCTACTCCCTGTTGCTCTGTAGTAATTAACAGGCTTGTTCCCTCTCAAGGTTTGAACCGGACAACTAGTTTTTTAAGGGGCTGCCAGTTTAAAGGGGGTTGTTGACTTTCTCTGCTATATTTGCAACTAATGCATCAATTCTAACAGCTGTTCAGCATGGACAATGATAAGAAATGTATCAATTAAATGTATCAATTTACAGCAGTTTACAGAGTTTCCTCGACTAAACTTCTGGCAACTTCAGAAAACCAAAGAAACACTTATGACATCCCGCCACCGATTCCCATTCTTTCTTGCGGGAAGGCTTTTCTCGGAGACTAGTCGTCTGCAGTGCGAAGATTTATTGCTTGGCGACTATCTCCCCGTTTACTATGGTCCTCTATTTACATTACATACCAAGGTCTATGCAATGTCAAAGTTTGACTGTGCATGTGATGGAAAGGCTGCATAGATACTGGCTGATGCGAGTACAGGGTGAATACACATTTTAAGATAGGGCCATACGGGAAGATTTCAGGGAGATTAGTCGCCTGCCGACTAATCGATGCGTCTGATCTCCCCGAATGGCTTGCTGGTATCTCGCACCCGCTAGCGCTAAAGTCGCCTGCGCCTATTCACACGTGGCGATAAACGCGTTGCCACGTGTGAATAGGCGCAGGTGACTTTAGTGCTAGCAGGTGCGAGATACCAGCAAGCCATTCAGGGAGATAAATCGCTTCAAAGACGCGGCGATTAGTCGCCAGGCGACTAATCTTCCTGGATCTTCCTGTGTGGCATAAGCCTAAGAGAGTGAGCTTTGCACTATATAAATCTGAAATTCTGATTAATATCAATTTTAACGGAAATTATATAGCACAGAGTAGTATGGTAGATATACAGTCACATCTGGTTAGTCACATAGAAAACAGATGTACATCCAATTTTCACGCAAAGTCATTTGAGGTGTGGGAATACCTGTAATTATGGATACTTATTATCATCTAGGAAAGCTATAGAAGAAATATCAATTACCATTGTTAGTATGGAACAAGAGTCAGTGATCTTGCCTTCCAGGTGTTTGACATAATGGGTTAATCCCTAGAGAATTAGAGATTAGATTCTGTGAGTGAATTCCTTCTACATTCCAATAGTAATTAAAGTAAACTTTAGTCTTTGATGGTTTATAACCATTGCCTATCGCCTTCCACTGTCACTAACTGCTAATAACTGGAAAACAACATTTTCTATAGCTTTGTATCTATGTGTAAGAATCCAGTTTTGTTCTTAGCCAGTTCATGTGCAGAAACACCTTCCACAAGTCTCTGTAGTATTAAAAATGTTTCTGTTGTACTGACTCCCTGACTACTAGGCCTTGAAATCTATGTAGCAAAGGCTGCTGTCCATGGTGCTGCACAAGCAAACTATCGGAACCCCCTCAACACTCAATATATAAAAAATTTACCAGTTTGCAAACTATGAATAAAGACTACATTTATTTTCATAGAAAAAAACTTGATTTTAAATACTGAAAAACTCATAAGCCCAAGTTATAAAGTTGCATCACCTAGGGATTTTACATGCCATCATGCCACTGTATATGCTCAGCACATCACTTACCAGCTTTTTTTCTGGAACAAATGGTCTGTACAGTGCTTTTCCCGCAAGGAGCACTATACAAATAAAAATATACATACATATCTACATACTTACAGATATGGGACTGATTATTCAGAATGTTTGGGACCTGGGGTTTTCCAGATAAGTTATCTTTTTGTAATTTGGATCTCCATATCTTAAAGGGGTGGTTCACCTTTAAGTTAACATTAATATGTTATAGGATGACCAGTTCTAAGCAACTTATGCAGAGCAACCAATTTGCAATTAGACAGTTAGAATAAAAAAAGCAAAGATCTGATCACTGATAATGTTTAACTCCACTTTTTACACAGCATGATAAATAGAATCATAACGGATCAAATGTAAATTGTCTCCTCAACAAGAAACCTTCCCAGGGGCCTCACGTTGCAAGCCAAGGGTATGCTGAGAGAGAATCAAATCTGAATGTTCATAAAGAAACTCCTGCAGGAGCCAACACATTTTCATGTTTTGCCATCTCTAGCTTCTTAAAGTCAGAACACATACATGTGCCTCCAAGCTCGACATAAATATACTCCATATAGGAGGTTTCCTTATGTACTACCACAATTTCAAAACCTTTTCAAACTTTTTCAGTATCCGAGAGACATTGATTGCCCAACATATTTAGGCCCTATTCCACTTTAAGGATGTTACAGATACATAAAAACTTAAAGGAGAAACAAACCCTAATGTAAAAAAACCTCTACCCCCTTCCCTATATAGACCCCACCCAGCCTAGCTGCTACGTCAGGCAAATGTCCCTAAAGGTGGCCATACACGGGCAGATAAAAGCTGCCGACAGACTGTGTCGGCAGTTTATCTGCCCGTGTGGGGGGCCCTCCGACGGGCTTTCCCGATCGATATCTGGCTGAAAGTCGGGCAGATGTCGATCGGGCAGGATTAAAAATCCCGTCAGATCGCGGCCGCATCTGTTCGTTGATGCGGTCCCGCGATCCGACCGCCCATACTGATCCGAACGTTGGGCCCTAGGGCCCACGATCAGATCAGCCCGATATCGCCCACGTCAAGGTGGGCATATCGGGGAGAGATCCGCCAAACGAGCGGATCTCTTTGTGTATGGCCACCTTAAGTCTTTACTTACCCCTCGGTGCAGATTCAGGTAATCGGAGTTCACGGCAACCATCTTCTTCTCTTCGGAAATCTCCGGGTCTTCTAACAGCGCTTCGGCAATTTGTGTGCCTTTTGGTGCATGCGCAGTTGTCGCGAACGGAAGATTGCTCCACCTGCCCATGCACCGATATGCCACTCTCATTCCAAAGATTACAGAAGAGAAGAAGATGGCTGCTGTGAACTCCGATGCCTCGAATCTGCACTTAGGGGTAAGTAAAGACTTAGGTGCATTTGCCTGGGGGGAGGAGGGGGGGGTCTATGTAGGATATGGGGTAGGGTTTTTTTTACTTTAGGGGTTATTTCTTCAGTAACACTTTTAGGAGTGTGCTCTGTAGTAAAAATGGAGGTGCCCATGGGCACATTGCTAGCATATTGGAACACTGGCATGCTGGTTATCTGGGTTCAATGCTGAAGTAAAGGTTCTATTCCTGGGTGCGCTACATTTAACATTTTGCTGATTTCTGGTGACTACAATGATTGCTGCTTGCCCCTGACTGTTTGCCTCGACATCAACCTTGTACACTGTCTATTGGACTATTTCCATCAGTCTGCACACCAGCTTCCTCCTTGGTCCCAACTCTAACCTACTATTTTGACAAATAACAGCTTGATTGTAGCAAAGAGTTATTAACATACTAGGGAATGGTGTTTCACACGATCACACAAGTGCCTTCTATTTCTCTTGGGCAAGTATAATGGCTTTCATTCTGCAACAGTTGGCTTGCTTTCCAACTTCCAGTATTTTAGATTAGTCTTTAAACAACCATTATAGGTTTTGTGAATTGTGCTTGTTTCAAACATCTTTTGTTTATGATGTCCCTCTATGCCAGTGATCCCCAACCAGTAGCTCGTGAGCAACATGTTGCTTTCCAACCCCTTGAATGTTGCTCCCAGTGGCCTCAAAGCAGGTGTTTATTTTTGAATTTCAGGCTTGGAGGCAAGTGTTGGCTGCATAAAATCAGATGTACTGCCAAACAGAGCCTCAATGCAGGTTGACAATCCACATAGGGGATACTAAATGGTCAATCACAGCACTTATTTGGCACCCCAAGAACATTTTTCAGGCATGTGTTGCTCCCCAACTCCTTTTACTTCTGAATGTTTCTCACGGGTTCAAAAGGTTGGTGATCCCTGCTCTATGCAGGACATAAGTAAACTTAGAGAGTTATCCCTTTTATGGATCGGTCCAGCTGTGGCTCTTTTCTGCAGGCCTTCTCCCAGGGTTATACCCTAGGTCAATATTTCCATTAGACCGATAACATATCAAGAAAACAAATTTGTATTTCTGAATCAAATTTTCCTGTAATATCTAAGTGTGTTTCTTAAATACAGCAGGTATTCTGTTTGATATTTGTAATAAATTTGTATGGCATGCTAAGTTCTGATGCAGGCTCAAGCATGCCTGACAGCTATGAGTTAAAGAATAGGAATTGTCCCCTGTTATTAGTACCCCATGCCCAGTGGCTAAATTATAATAAACAATACATGTTTATGTCGCTCTACCAGGTAATAACTTGTTTCAGAGTCAAACAAATGTCCAATTCTTGTCTGGCTGCAGCCTAGTTGCGGCACATAGGAATGCAGGTAATGTCTGCAGAGTTCTTGAGAATTTCCTTTGATAATGGGAACAGTTTCCCAGATGCTTCCCATTTTCTTTGCCCATTTATGTGTTTACATATTGTTATCTGATTCACTTGGAATTTTTATTATGTTTCTTAGCTCTCTTGCTTCACAGTGGCCTGCTGGTGGTATTCCTGATTATTTCACTGTTCTTTCAGGAAATCTAACTCTTGCAACAGTTCTATGGTTTCATGAAACTTTGAACTAGATCTTTACACAGATGTGAAATAGAAGTGAGAAGCAAAAATTTTAGAAAATTTCATTCCTTGTCCTGCTGTGTCGTCCTGTTTTCATTTGTCTTGGCTCAGTTCATCGGTGTGATATAAAGTTGTTCTTCTTGGTTTTAGTCACTAATACTTCTATATTTATTATCTGTATATTCTTCCAAGAGTTCCCCTAGGATACTAGTGGCCTGGCCCAGGTGAAATGAGCAACCTTAGATCTTATATCCCACTCTCTATATAATACTAAAAGTAAACTCAAAGGTGAACCACCCCTTTAAGGCAGGGATCCCCAACCTTTTGAAACCATGAGCAGCATTCATAAGTAAAAGAAGTTGGGGAGCAACACTAGCATGAAAAATGTTCTTGGGGTGCCACATAAGTGCTGTGATTGGACATTTGGTAGCCCCTATGTGGATTGTCAACCTACACTGAGGCTCTGTTTGGCAGTGCATCTGTTTTTTATACAACCAAAACCTGAAATTCAAAAATACACTCCTGCTTTGAGGCAACTGGGAGCAACATCCAAGGGGTTGGAGAGCAACATGTTGCTCACGAGCTACTGGTTGGGGATCACTGCCTTTAAGGTATGAGGATTCAAATTACAAAAAGATCCCTTATCTGGAAAACCCCAGGTTATTTTTTTTCCTTTATTCTGAATAACAGGTCCCGTATCTGTACCCATTTTTCCAGAAAAAAAACTGAAAAGTGATGTGCTGAGCATACACAGTGAAAATGTGTGTGGCACATGGAAAATATCCATAATCTGGAAAACAGCAGGTCCCACACATTCTGGATAACTGGTCCCATACCTGTACTAATTAATTCACTATGTAAAAATAGTTAAACAGCAACATATTGGTGCATGTCTTTTAGAATGGCCTTATGTCATGGTTCAATTATTTTGATTAAACTGAATAGATCATTTAGTTGGACGTTTCCATCAAATCTGATTTCATTTTTATCTGGTTGTCAGTTTAATATCTAAATGAAATGCAACAGACAAATAAAGCCATCCTAGCAGTAATAAATATATCATTGTCTGTGTGTATTTTTTTGCCCAAACCAGGACCAATCAGCATAAACAAAATGTCATTCGCAAATGTGCAAAGGGCTGGCTGTGTTACTCAGACCCTCAGAATGATGGATATTGATTGAATAAAATACAAACATTGCTAAGAAAACTGCCTACCGAAACATGAATAAAGTTCTAAGTCAAAGTAAAACAACTGACAAGAATTTAAATACAGAGATTAGGAAAGTAAACTTCCTCTGTCATTTTTCTTACTAAACCAGGCATGGAAATACACAGAGGCACTTCCAACTGTCTTGTGTGTAGAGAGACAACCCGTGTTCCAGAATCCCTCTCATTTCCTGCCAGAGGAAGAAGAACAAGGCCTGTTTTGGGCCAGGTGTTACGAGACCTGGAGGCTACTGTTTCACCCACAGCACTTTTTTTCTCTTTCATTACATTAGTTTAAAAAGCTGTTTATTGCTTTTCTTTGTTTTGTTCTTTATAAGCTTACAGCCTGGGATAAGGACTGTTGACTTTTCCAAGCGTGTTTCCCATTGTGGGAAAATACATAAAAGGTATAGGTATTTGTGTGCTCTAAGCACATTTGATCCTTCTGGAATCTGTCATTACCTAGCCAATGTGAAAATGGGAAGAGAGAGTGCTCTGGGTAACATTTCTCAGAATTGGTGATTGGCTCATTAGAAAAACAAATGTACTTGTAAAGTGTAATCATGTCCCCTCGCAAGTGCCTTTTTCCCAGAGCAAACAACCCAAACCTAGACAGTCTAAAGTCATAATTTAAGTCTTCTATCCCTCTAACCGTTTAGTTGCAAGTCTCTGCATTCTCCAGCTCATTTATATGCCTTTTAAGGACTGGAGTCCAAAACTGCACTGCATACTCCAGGTGAGGCCTTACTAGGGACCTATAAAGAGGCATAATTATGTTTTCATCCCTTGAGTTCGGTCGAGGTTTGTGAGATTTTTTATACTTCGAATTAACTCACAACTGGAATGTTTTCTAATTTATGACAAATTTAATTTTAAAAAAAACCTCAACTCAGTGGACAAAAAACTTGAATACTTAATTAAATCGACTTTGAAATACTTGAATCGATTGAATTTGTTGAATTTTGTAACAAAACCCACTAAAAAAAACATCAACTACAAACATCTTCATATGGTTGAAGGGACCTCTGCCATTGACTTCTATATAATCTCCACAGGTTTTAGCTGGAGTATTTTCAGATTCCAGCTATTTCCAGCTTATGGGGTATAATAAATCTTGAAAAAAAAATCGAGTTTTATGGTTATTTTTCAGTAAAAACTAAAATTTTCGTGTTTTTTTTTAAAAAAAAACAAATTTTCAAATAACTCATTTTTTTTTTTTTTTACCAAACTCTGCTGTTTATCTATCTACTTATCTACAGTATGTACATTAAATCAGCTTGATAACTTGGAACTGATACAATGAACTGATCAATGAAAATCAGTTAGGTATCATACTTACAAATAGTGAGAATGTGTTATTTGTACTAAAAACAAAGATTTATAGCTTTTTTTTTAGTTATTTATTTTTGTTCTTAGAACTGACGAGGGAAAACTATTTCAGTACAATCAGTACAAACAAGTTGCTTGAGTTTATTGTTCTTTTCTTTCTGCACCGTTTCTTTTGCAGTTGAAACATACCATATTTTGTTACACAGGGATACTTCTTACTTACCATGCATGTGATCTACTTTGGGAAGCAATCATGCAGTTCACTTGCCAAAAGCTTAGGGATTTATCGGTTATCTGTGTTCATGCTCCTAGAGCTGAAAAACTGCTAAGCTTGCAAATTCCTTCTTACTACACGGAACAAATTTGGCTCTCACTCTCTCTTTTCTTCTGCTCTATTGTTGTCTGCTCTGTGCTGCTAACTCATCTTTAGCGCATTTTTCCAATAGTCTGTACAGAGATTAATTTACAGGGTTCTACTTGTGTGAAGTTAGCTGACCACACATATTTGGGACATGACTAATGTATTTTTTTTTATAGTTCTTTTATTCGAAAAGTCTCAAATACAGTATAACTTAACAGTTTGGGTATATGCATAATGGAACAAAATCCAGAACCAGTAAAATAAACATAGAGTGCATTCAACCAAAGTTGTGTCATACTTAGTAAGAATTGTAGAATGTGTATTGTGTTATTTAGAACAATGGCAGCTATGGCTATATAAGTTACCACACCGCCTAGTGTGGGGTGTAGGAAGAGGGAACCCTGGAAAAAACCCTTAAACATTGTTCCAGCCATGGACCCCAGATCTTTTCAAATTTTTGTAAACAGCCTCTTCTCGTGTATCTCAGTTTATATAGAGGGTAGCCTTGTGGATGAGTTCTTCACAGATGTGGGCCCTTGATAATGTTCCACCTCCACACAATAATTTTCTTAGCATACATACAGAGAAGGGATAGGAGGGTTTGTACAGATTTTCTGGTGGCCAGCTCTTCAACCTAATTGAGCAGCAGTATTATCGGGTCAAGGGGGATTGATATGTCGAGTCTGACCTGGATTTGTGGTGCAACCATAGACCAGAATTGGTGGGCAAAGGGACACAATAATTTAATGTGTACGAAAGCTGCTGGACCCCTCTGGCATCTGGTACATTCCTCACTTAAGGTTCAACTTATGTAGGAGGCTTATCTCTTCTTGGTATTATTTTTGGAGGAGAAGAGAATATTAGGCCAGTTATGTGTCCTAACTTGCAATTCACAAATTCTTTTCTGCAATATTAGTTTCTGCTGAGCTATTTACACAATTTCTTAATATTCTTTTTTTGAAGAATAACTTCCATAAAAGACAAAGACCATAAAGTAATTTTGCTGGAGATCTAAAGTTAGCAATGACCACTTTCCCTTCACCCCATTGGATTTCAGTGTGTTTGTTGTTTTTTTGTTTTTTTTTAATATATTTGTTAGGGTAAGGACGATTAAACTAAACAAATGGGCAAGGGAATTTAGAGCATTAATTAAGTGCAGTTCAGAAACCACATGCATTAATATTATATCAGTCACTTAATCTTGCATTACATTCAGCAAATGGCTTAAATAAGAATATACAGATTTAGTTTATTTTGCTATATATTATTCTTCAAAGCATATTGTAATAGGATATCATCTCCCACAAGCCTGCATCTTCATGTTTATTATTTATATGTGCTTGTTTATTTTAATTAGTGTGGCCTACAGTATACTGAACTGTTCAGTTAAATCTCACCAAGAGTTGATGGTGGCCAAATGGTCTTGAAAAATATTCAGGAACTTTAGGTTTTAGGTAATGGAACAACTGCTTTTATCAGCTGGATATCCCTAAATTAAAGACTTTTAATATAAATCCCAGGGCTTTCTCTTTGTTTTTACAAGTGATAATTTTCACCTTAATACTTAAATGCAGTGACAGATATGCTGTTGTTATAGGAGAAGCTGCTACTCTACATTGTATTGTTTCATTATTTATAACTACTGAGTAAAGCTTCCCCATAAGTTTCCATATGTTGTAAAACAATTGTGTCTAATGGCAAATTAACTTCTTTTTAGGCTTGTTTCCTGCCATTTTAAATCTTGCAAGCAATGCACATATTTCCACTAATGCTACCTGTGGGGAGATGGGTCCAGAGATGTTCTGCAAGCTTGTGGAACATGTGCCAGGAAGGCCAGTTCGCAATGCACAGTGTCGTATGTGTGACCAAAACAGCATCAATCCTAAAGGTAAGGCTGGCTGCATGTTTCTTAACTATAAATAGTATGGTAAGTCTGCGTTTGTGGTATGGGGCACTTTAAAAGGCTAAACTACATCGGATATTTTGATACAATTTTGTGGGTCAGATCTTATCTGATCTTGACATGCAACAGCACAAGATTTTGTTGGATCCTACACAATCTGATCCCCATAGCTGTAATTTTAAGTCAACACCATCAGATTTTATCTCAAGATGCAGCATACAGAAGTGTCGTGTCAGATGGCAAATCTTCCATTTAGTTTACACATCAGATTTCAGTCCCGGTATATTTTAACCTGTGTGACTACATCCAACTTGATGTGATCTTTCAATCCGACACATCCTACAAAATTTACCATGTAGTATAGCCCTAAGGCTTTGAGACTATAGGGAATGTGTAAAAGTCTGAGGTTATCATCGGCTCTATTTAGGCTTTTATAACTTATTTTCTGACTGTACTTGTTGAGTTGGAGAATATTAAAAAAACAGAGAAAGAAAAAGTGATAGAAGTCAGACAGGTCAGTGCATTGACCTTCAGGAATGGGAGAAAACATTGGGGTAATTATCAAGGAAAGTGTGACAGCTAGATGGGAGTTCAAAAGGGTAAAAGAAGCTAAAGACAATGGAGCATTAAAGAAGTAAAAGAGGGATGAGAATAAAAGAGAAGGAAAAGTGTGGAAAATAATAATGCTGACAATATGCACAATTGATTTCATAAAATTCAGTGTTTAACCAGCATGTATGATCTGTGCATGTCTTGCGAAAACTAAAAAAATTTAGTTTGGTAATTATATGTGTTCATTGGCCTGTATTTTTGCAGAATTATATAATTAAATGATAAAACTGATTTGCCCGTGGAAATGAATAAGTGGGGGGGGGGGGGGGGGAGATAAAGGAAGTATGTAAATTAGGGAAAAATGGGTATGGGATTCTTCCCGTCATTCTGTTTTTACTCATATCCAAAGAAGGAGACGTGGGCTGCCCTTAGAAAAATTGGGGGATGGGGGCTGGTATTTTTGTGACATCCATAGAAAATTGTGCCTATCTATCTATTTATCTATCATATATCATCTAGTACAAATAGAAGGTCACTGCAAGAGGCCAGAGTGTACATTAAGAGAGGACTTACTTCTCTGTTAGCCAAATTCTGTTGCTAATTATCCAATAATGTTCTTTGTATTTCCTTGCAGAAAGACACCCAATTACTAATGCTATTGATGGCACCAATGACTGGTGGCAAAGTCCAAGCATACAGAATGGGCGAGTTTACCACTGGGTTACTATAACCCTAGATTTAAAACAAGTAAGCAAATCATTTCATGTTCTGTTGCATTAAACTATTGTTCTTTTAATTCCTTAAAAGTTCTGAAAATCATTTGAATACCTAATGCTTTGATGCTTATGAATTATGACAAATCCAATTACAGGTAAGGGATCTCAGAAACCCAGTGTCCACAAAGCTCTGAATTATGAGATGGCCATCTCCCATAAATTCCATTCTTAGCAAACCCAGTAATTCATATTTTAAATTTATTTGTTTCGTTCTATAATGTTAATGCCTTGTATTTGCTTCCAACTAAAAGATCATTCGTCCATATTGGTGGCAAGCAATCCTATTGGGTTTATTTATTATTAATTAATTCATTAATTAATTAAATTATCAGAAAACCAAGGGACCTATTTATCATGCTGTGTAAAAACTGGAAAACATCACTGGTAATATTACCCATAGCAGCCCTATTTTTTAGTAGTCTTAAGGTATGAAGCTGCACATTACAAATACCCCTTATCTGGCAAATCCCAAGTCCTGAGTATTCAAGGTGTATATTCTTTCTGGAGCACATGGACCTCACGGTGGAGAGTTGTGAAAAAAGCACGGCATCTTGCTCCTGTTTGTACCCTGTCTCAAAGTTTGTAAATGACCCCTGAAATTTTTTTGGTTCCTTCTGACTTTGTTTTTTAATCTTTGACGTCTTTTTTGTCCATTTCTGGTCTCTTCCTGTAAAATCTGTGCTTGTGGCATGGATCACAATGCACAGATTATTCATATATATTGGCAGGATTTTAACAGTTAACTTGTGAATTTGGCTGTATTGTATGGTGTTCTCTACATTTATAATGTGAGAACCCACTATCCTTCAAGTTAATGCAGATTATTAGAGAGGTGTAGACAAATGGCTTTATAAGAAATGACAAGAAGTTCACAAGCCATGAATAATAAAAGATAATTTCAGTGTATAATTTGCCTTTCCTATGAATGCTGTGGTGACACTGCTGTTTTTTTATATTTCCAACCACATAATAAGGCCCATCTCGCCGAGAACTTTGCCTTTGTTTGCTTGACATGAACTGAAATGAGTAGCATGTCTGTAAACTATGGAATCTCACTGGGATCAGCTTGTTGGTAATGAATAATGCAAAGGTTTCGCTGAAGGACGTGCTTGCTGGGAATGTCACTTTGTCATGAGTAAACAAATTCAATTTCTAGTCTAATTTTCTGTATGACCTTGAGGCAGTCACAGTGCAGGCCCTAACTGGGGACACTGTGTAGCGACAAAGAACTTGCCAGTTTCTGTTACATTACAGAGTGTGTGCTGAAAAGTATAGTGCCCTTTGCTCCAGAATTGCCTGCATTTTATATTATAAATTCAAATGATCCACACATTGGCGTATTCTGAGGTCTTTTGTGTGCATGCGGTTCCATCCATTATTATATACAGTACCCATAAGATATGGTTTTACTCCTTGACGGGCCTGTGTGGAATTATGGTAGCCAACAAAAAAACACGCATTTGCTTCCTGTCCCAACTAGCCCATTATGAGCCAAATTTATCTGAATATATTATTAATGATAAATAAATTTTGATAACATTTTAAATTCTGATCAAGAATCTGGGGGTTTAAGTCCTTAACAGAGTGGTGGTGTTTATCTGAATATTATTTACATTTTAACAAGAAAACTAAAATATGTACATAGTGATTATAGTGCAGTAATGGATATGAGAAACCTCTGAAAAAGTTTAAATGAATGCATTCCTCTGTACAGCACGGCTGCCCCAAAATGATATAAGGAGCCATATAGAATGGAAACCCATTATCTATAAAGCTCTGAATTAGGGGAAGGCCATCTCCCATAGACTAATTTTTAAACAAATAATTAAAAATATTTTAAAAACTATTTCCTTTTTTCTGTATAATAATAAAAACGTACCTTGCATTTGATCCCAGCTAAGATATAGTTAATCCTTATTGGTGTCAAAACAATCCTACTGGATTTATTTTATATTTAAATGATTTTTTAGTAGACTTAAAAGTATGGGGATTCAAATACAGAAATTCAGAAAACCCCAGGTCCCAAGCATTCTGGTTAACTGGTCCCATACCTGTACAAGCTTGCAAATTAAACTTATTCATATTTATTTATTTTGCTGCAGACAGCCTTTGCGAGGACTGTTCAGTCTTAAAGAGATACTGACACCTGAAGTCAAACTCTTTTTTTACCTCTATTATAATAACTGGCTTTGAAAGCTACTTCTAACTTCGCCATAAGGTATTTGCATGATGCTTTTACATTACCTGTCTGATCCCCCATGTTCCTGTATGAGGGGGCTGCCATATTTGTGCAGCAGGCATCTGTTATCATTAGCAACTGTAACTAACAGGCTGAGATGAGACTGTTAGGTTGGTAAAGTCAGAGTGTCAGGGTGTCAGAGAGTCAGGCTTAGAAATTTCAGCAAACAATTATATACAAAAACAAACCTCTCAGCAAAAAATTATCAACATGACCTATAGGTAACAAGTAATCTACATTCATATGTTAAAATTCATTTTTTAGTGTCAGTATCACTTTAAAACACATATTGGTATAATAGTTAACATAAGACAGGACATTTACCAAGTGCAGGACAGGGTGCAAAGTGCAAAAAATGGATGTTAAGGTCCCCATACACAGGCCGATAAAAGCTGGCGACAGACTGAGCCTGTAGCTTATTGGTCCGTGTATGGGGCCCTCCAATGGGCTTCCCTGATTGATATGTGGGCGAAAGTCGGCCAGATGTCGATAGGGCAAGGTTAAAAATCCCATTGGATCGCAGACTGCATCTGTTCGTTAATGCGGTCCCGCGATCCAACCGCCCATATTATTTTCATTATGATCAATTTGTTGGGCCCTAGCATCCACAATTGGATTAACCTCAAGGTGGGCATATTGGGAAGAGATCCGTTTGTTTGGAGTCATTGCCAAACAAGTGGATCTTTCTGTGTATGGCCACCTTAAACTGCCATTTTCTTTTGCATCTGCATGCACTTTTCTAATTGCTGTAGGTCTCTGCTCCATGACCAGTGCATGCCCCATTAATACATTCATGTCTGTGTTAATTTGGGGGGGGGGGCAGGGGAAGGCAAATGCAAGCATGGCTGTATTCTTGTAGCTCTTACCGGTCTCTGAGCAGAGACCTGCGTCAGTTCAGTAAAGTGCAGGGCAAGGAGCAAGTGTGCAACAAACATGGCAGTTTGCACCCTGCAAAATACAAAAAAAAAACAGCTGCAGCTCCTCTTCAGTTCTTGCTATTCCGATCTTTTGGTTTGTCAGTTACTGTACAGATAGGCCAGTGTATGACTGCCTATGGAGTGTGTGCATAGCTTTATTGAAATGTTTTCCAACAATAACTGTGGGGTACAAGAGTCGGTGAGAAGTGACTTTTGCCTCTTTTGGTCTCGGCTTTCCTGAGGAAGTTGCAGTTGGCAAACTGGCCCCTGGAATAAGAAGCCATAAAACTCTTGAAACACAAGTCATCTAGAACATTTTATAATTTAGATAATTTACCATCTATATAAAGCTGCAACAAGTAACATTCCAAAAGCAGCAATTTGGCACAAAGTGTATTACAAAGCAATCATCTCTAAAGCAGTCACCCCATGTAAATTCTGCTAATTAAACACTAACCATTTAATATGCCTTTGTATTTTAAAATTGGTTAAATGAGCTGGCATATCTAATAAATATATATACCCCTGTGATTTTTTGTCTTAAAGGGAATGTCAACCGAAAAAAAATGTTTTTGATTATTAAAAGAGAACCTAATTTTAAGCAACTTTGCAATATACAGAGTTGTCTACGGTTTTTAAATTATTTGTATATGTTTTGCTATTGAAAGCAGTGTTTGTTCCTTTCTGTTCTCCTTCTGTTCTCTGCCCTGAGACTTTTGCAACATTGTTTAAAAAGTAACACTCAGGAGTTAAGCAATGCTGATTTCACTAGCAATTGGATGTACATTTAACACGAAAGTGACGTGAAATGATCGAAGTTCGATCGAATTCAATCGAAAACCGATTGTACAAATTGTTCGTGAAATTGTAAAGTGAATTTTGGCTTATTCGATGATCGTATAGATCGAATGATCGGATATTCGATCATTCGATGATCGTAGGAATTAAAATTTTACAGTTATTCCACTGCCTAATTCGCCAGATTGAACCTACTGAATTGCAATAGAAGCCTATGGGAAGCTCCCCATAGGCTTCAGAGACTAAGGGGCTGATTTACTAAATTCACGTGAATAGATCGAAGTTCGATAGAATCAGATTGAACAACGACCGTAGGAAAAATTCGATTGATCAAATATGCAAATTTGGCTTATTCGATCATCAAATAGCGAATGATCGAATAAATTCGAATGATCATTCGTTCAGAGAAGGATTTAAAATTTAAAAATTATTCGATTGCCTACTTCGCCAGATTCGACCTACCGAATTGTAATAGAAGCCTATGGAGCACTCCCCTAGGCTTCTGAGGCTAAGTCCTGATCGAATAGGATTTGTACGATCGAAGTCTTCGATCGTTTGAATCTTACAAATCATTCGAATGATCGAATAATTCATTTGAATGATCATTATTCGATCGTTATTTGATCATCGAATGATCGAAGATGGAATAAAAGGGTAGCCTAAAACTATTTGATTAGCGAATATCGAGGGAATTCTAATTTTTTGGGGGGAATAATAGTAAATTTGCCCCTAAGCGTTCAATTGTTTCAGTATCCGATTGTACGGATTCATCGAGAATCAGATATCGAGCAAAATGATAGCCTAAAACAATTTGATAAGCATTCGATGGTCGAATGCTTATCGAATTACGAATTTGGTTGAGTTTTTTTCTTCGAATAATAGTAAATTTGCCCCAAAAAATTGGATTGGATAGTTGATTTGAATTATTTTTATTAGGTACATTTTTATTTTGGGGCTGCCTTGCCTTTTAATAGGGAATTTTACATTTTTATAAACCTTGCTGAAATGCTGCATAACAAAAATCCCTCTATGCATCTATATATATAGTATATAATATAGGCCTCCTTTGATGTGATACTGTATCATTCCTGTCACTGGCAGAAACTTGTTCTTATGACTTTAATGTGTCGACATAAATCTGTACTGAGACACTCTCCCATGTCCTAGGATGAGACCTATTGTGCATTAAAGGTTTACTTAACACATTTTGGCTGTAAATTATTGTAGAATAATACTATACCCTTCCACCCCTTCCGTTCAGTCCACTCACCTATCTCAGTTCTGTTTCTAGAAAGATTGTTAATGTTTGATTTACCTCATTGACCTTTTACCGATTTGCATTTTAAGTAAATGGGTTCAATTAACTTTCATGTTTTTATTTATGTATATTACTAGTCTGCAGCCAAGTGTAAAATGAATTTGCTACTGAGCTGTGGAAGCTTGGCTAGATGGGCAAATTTTATTAAAACATATGGGACTAATTTCAGGAAATAATGCTTACTTATTTGGTTTCAGTCAATGCATGGCTAACTATAGGCCAGTTCTAGCCTACAGTATGGTCAGATTGTTAATGTGATTGGTAGAATGAACCGTACACCACTTTTGTTGCAGTTGCTTGCAATTTGCAGCTTGCAGCAAAGCTAACTTTTTTTTTACCATAGTATCTCCTAGACCTGATTACCCTTATTTTATGAAGTGCAATGCAAAAAACAAAACAAAAAACTATACGTGTGTGTATATATATATATATATATATATATATATATACATACTACTTGCTTCATGTTGTCGGCACTCACGATAAACTCAATACATGCCTGGGTGCAGTATCCAACATAAATCTGCTCCAAATCCAATAAGGTCCGCACTCTCAGGGCTTTTGTAATAGAAAAAAGAAATTTATTTGCAAAGTTACAAACTGACGTTTCGGCCTGGTCCCAGGCTCTTTCTTTTGAGAAAGGCCTGGGACTAGGCCGAAACGTCAGTCTGTAACTTTGCAAATAAATTTCTTTTTTCTTTTACAAAAGCCCTGAGAGTGCGGACCTTATTGGATTTGGAGTATATATATATATATATATATATATATATATATATATATATATATATATATATTATAACAAACAAGGGAAAGTTGTGCTCACCACTAATTTTTAAAACCATTAGGCCAGGGTGCAATGAGGCTGTCACCACAAAATACATATAGACAAATACAAGAGGTTCTCTGCACTCAACCCATTATCAATATATTTACTAATACATTGAGACATTTTGTGCATACAGCTACTATAAAATGCCTTACACTAAACAAAACAGGTATTGTTTGTCCATATATTGCACTATATTTAAGCTGGCCAACTACGTCAAAGTAATCCCATATCTGCACAGTCCTACTCTCAAATTGCTCCTGATTCATTATGGGGCAGATTTACTATTGGTCGAATTTCGAATTGAATTTTTTTTTTCAAATTCGACCATGTGAACCGCAATTCGATTGGTTGAACGATCGAATAGAAAATACTCGATCGATAAATCGGTCGAATCGATCGATTTTTTTGATCGATCAAATATTTTTTATTTGATCAAAATTAATGAAACCCAATTCGGTAGCTTTGATCTGGCAATCTAGGTGGTCGAATAAAAATTTAAAGGGGAAGTACTTTGAGAGTTGAATGGTCAAATATTTGAATAAAATTTTATTGGAATCATTTGATTCGATGGAATTTACAAAATTCGCTGGTCGAAGTGGTCTTCAAAAACATTCGAATTAGAATTTTCGAATGGTTTTGAAAATTCAATCGAACTTCGAATCCTTCATGTGAATTTAGTAAATCTGCCCCTAAGAGTTCTATTGCTTCATTATACATTTTTCAAAGGGACTAAGTTTTACCTGCTGCTTTCAAAGTTAAACTCTCAAACTTGGTTGCCCTTTTATTAGGCACCAGTGAGATCACCTGACTATACCTGGAATATATTGATAATGGGTTGAGTGCAGAGGACCGCTTGTATTTGTTTTTATATACAGTATATATATATATAAATATATATATATATATACCGAGGGTTAATTATCCCATTTGTCAGGTGATTAGTGTCAGCTGATTAGTGTTTACAGAGGAAAAGCTTCTCCAGGGGGGCAGTTAAATGTTCATACATTTTCCTAGATATAAGATAACATTTGGGAAATTTTAATGGAGGTATTTATTCTTGAAGCTTGCAACAACTATTGCCTGCATTACTATACCTTTGCTGGCAGACTATGAGCACTTTATCCCTGGCTCCTTTGTGTGTTAACGTGCAGGGAGGAGTCCTCTGGGGTTTAGATGTTGCTCAGTGCTTCTTCTTTTTTTTCCTGTCGGGATCTGTGAGAGAAAGGCTATGCATATTTTTACAGTGTTTGCTTATTAAGCCGGCTGGGGGAATGGGATGACTACAAAGAATCTGCTGTTTTGTTCTCCGGGAATTAGCAACCGCATGGGTCATCCATTATTCTAAACAGAGACAGCTTTACTGCGCGGTGCCCAGCTCCTTATTATGTGCCATGGTGCTTTCACACACACATTTGCTCAGACCTGCATCGCTCAGGTCACACGGGCACTTATTTGGTGTCCAAGGTAACTTTTTGTCTTCTGATTTCAACCATGTGTTGGACCTCATAAAATGAATGCAGTTTTTTTTTTCTCCTAGGAAATTTCTTTTGCGTGAGAGAGTTAATGGGTAAATTATTCCGTAATTGGAACAATCCTATGCAAGCATTTTACACAGTGTTTGGATTGGATTTCTTGTTTTTAAGATCTTCAGATCTTAAGAACTTATTTTATACATATATAGTAGATGCACATGCAAGCCCAAAAATCTTTCTAGCATTAAATTTTCAAAACTCATGAACCTCCACTGTTTATTTAACCATATACATGAGTTAATTTACTATTCACAGGGCTAGACATTGGGTTGGGGAACTATTGCAGCATTCTGTGGCCCTATATTGTGGGGGACACACCCAGATTAACATTAATTCATTTGCATAAAAATGTCCAACACTAATAATACACTTGACATTTTAGAGATTAGAACTTCATTATACGCTGAATTGTATACATTGCTTTTTGAATTTTCAAGATGTGCCCACTGCATGGGGCCATTATTTACCCTAAAGTCAGCCATTGTCTACAGTAGCTACTTAGTAATAAGATGACAACGTGCTGTGCATGCTCATAGTAAAAATGTTACTATGTACTAGTAAAAACAGCATTAGCATTGCTTAGCATTATCTATGCTGACAGATTGCAATGAAGAGATCATGCTACAGAGAGTGCCCTGTTTGGCTAGCCCTGCCCCCAAATATATTACCCTATGCTGGCCCTACTCCCCATTTTACTATCTCTATTGATGGCATGCTCATTGACCCGGTCAACTCAGCACGCTGTCTAGGGGTGATATTTGACTCCTCTCTCTCCTTCTCTGATCATATTAATGCCACTGTCAAAACCTGTCACTTTTTCTTACGTAATATTGCAAAAATACGTCCCTTCCTTTCACCTGCTACAGCCAAGACACTCATGCATGCTCTCATCCTATCCCGACTAGATTACTGTAACCTTCTACTAACAGGCCTGCCTAACTCCCATCTCTCCCCTCTACAGTCTGTTTTAAATTCTGCTGCCAGAATTGTCCTTCTCTCATCCAAAAGGGTACAGGCCCCTCCCCTGTTAAAGTCATTATCATGGCTTCCTATAAAACAGAGAATAACTTATAAACTTCTCCTCGTAGCCTTCAAAGCCCTTCATTCCTTTACACCTAACTACATTTCATCTCTTGTTTCTCTATATGTTCCTGGCCGAAACCTCCGCTCCTCTCAGACTAACCGCTTGGTTGTACCCCCCACTTCTACTGCTGTTTCCCGTGTCAAACCCTTCTCTCTTGCAGCTCCTTATATTTGGAATGCCATTCCTGCATCTCTCCGGAGAGAATCCTCCCTCAATGTTTTTAAAACAAAACTCAGAGACTACCTCTGGGAGCACCTGGATAACACCTGAACTGGCACTTGTTTCACCCACTGTAAAAAGCACTTTATTACCCCTCCAAATTGTGTCTTTATGTTACCCTCCCATTTAGACTGTAAGCCCCAAGGGGTAGGGCCCCCCATCATCTTGTCTCAACAATGTGTAATTATATTTTATATTTATGCAAACTGTATTTATAATAATGCACTTATTGTTACTGATTAATGCAGTGATCCCTTGTTTGTACTACTAAATTATTGTTACTGTACAGTGCTTTGCCCTCAAGGAGCGCTATATAAATAAAAATATACATACATACATACATACTGGCTACCAAGCGATACATCCAGAACCATTGCAATGGAGTGCAGACACGTGGTGGATTTTGGCACCAAAATGTGGCACCAATGCAATGGTTCCAGGTGCAGGTAAAGAAGAAAGCTATGGCGAGCAATGGGGCTTATTTTTTCAAGATCAACCTCTAATTTCTAATGTTGGGGGGAAGAAGGGGGGGGGGG
>CM044441.1:106523548-106556713 GCA_024363595.1 Xenopus borealis
CATTGATCTGTTTACTCATTGGACCATATTGTGTAACAAACGGGATCCTAGGTTCTTTGTGTTTCCTCTCCTTTTTCTGTTGTATACTCCTCTCTGCCCTATCTAGTAGTTTAGAAGGATACCCCCTCTGTCAGAATTTAGTCCTCATCTGTTTAATTTGTCGTTCTCTCACTTCTGGTTTACTCACTAGCCTATGTACACGTGTCAATTGGCTAATGGGTATAGACTGTTTAGTGTGTAAGGGATGATTACTATCAAAATGCAATATCTGATTACGATCAGTTGGCTTGGAGTATAATTCGGGGGGGGTATAGTTTTCCTTTAACAGATCTATTAACTGAGTTTTTTCTCTACAGATTTCCTTGATCCCAGACCAGCCACTGCTTCATGTTGTGTCTCTAAATAATCAGGATGGAACTACAGATGGGGTATTTTCAGAATTCCCTGAATTGTTACTTGATGCAGCCATGGTAAAGCAACAACTGGATTCCGAAACATTTTACTGGCAATTATCTGATCAGTTCCTGGGCAATAAGGTGAGTTACATGGGGACAATGGTATATAATGGGCTGTAATATCAACTGCAGTAAAATCTGCTTGACTGAATCTTCCAGTCCAACCATGCTGAGATCAAGATGCTTTAAAATATAAAAACATAATTTTAGCTAAGCCTTCTGTACTACCACATTTCCAATGATGCATCTCCAATGTAATCACTTTTCAAATTTCTTTTTCTTTTCTTTTTTTGACTTCAGATTATGAGTTATGGAGGTCAACTATCGTATGTTATTACATATTATGCTGTGGGGGATTCTGGTATTTCTGATTTTGAGCCATACATTTTAATGAAGGGTGGCCGTTATAGCAAGCAAGTCATCTATGCAGACATCCCTCCGCCTGCCAACAGAGTTAGAAGTGAGATTCAAATCAGCTTGACAGAGGTAAATGTTTGTCATAGATATAACATTAGGCTCGATAAAGGGCCCTGTGAGGCCTGAAACGTTGCAATTTTTTTTTGAGTCTATGGTGAGCCAATAAAATAACTTTTTTCATTGATTAAAATGTACAGTGTGCTACAGCTCTTTTGGACTTTGTTATAGATATAACATGAAGCCACCATGAATTTTAGTTTTTAGCAATACATATGTCTGTGCATCTGCCTAAATATCAAATATCAATATCAAAAATGACACCTATTGTGTATACTATTTATAGTGGCACTTACTCTAAATTATTGTGGGATTAAGAACATTAGTGTGCTTTATTCATTTGTATTTTAAATGTATTTGTAGGTAAAACGATCATTTCCTAAAATATTTATTACTGTACATCACATAATGGAGAATGAAATGGGAAACCACTGGTTGTTACCAATTGGTCGAGTACCATAATTACAAAGGAGTCAAAACTATTAAAGAAGTCCCTCTTAATTCATATGATTATTTGCTGTCCACTGCCTTGTATAAACTGCTCAGGTGCCACACAGACAGCGTACATGTAAAAGGAAATAGTGTGTATGTCATACTAGGGGGCACCTTTATCAAGGGTCTAATACTAAATTCAAAGACAAATTTAAATTTTAGAGTGTCAAAATTCACACATTTTATCACACATCTAATTTTAATCCCCCTATTCGAATGTGAGATTTATCACACGTCAACCATGGAAACAGTCCTAATTAGAATATTTACCACATAAAACTTGCCGAGTTCATGTACAAGTCAATGGCAGAGGGCCATTGAACCTTTGAAGATGGTAAGTGCCTTCATTCATTCGTTTTTTTTTTTTTCCGGAGAAAAACTTGATTTGAATATGATTTGAATTGTCGGGTTAGAACCAATTGAATATAAGACATTCAGATTTTTTCTTATATAACCTCCCAGTCGAATTGTGAGTATATTCGAATTTAAAAAAATTCACATGAATTTGAAATTTGACCTTTGATAAATGGGCCTCCCAACTTCGTTTTAAGATGAACAACCTATTTAAGCCAAGGAGTGTGTTTGCTTTACTCACAGAAATATGACTAATCATAATATTGTATTTTCCCTGGGCAGAATAAATGGAAGTACTTCAATGCTGTGTCGGACCAGTCAGTCACAAGATCAGATTTCATATCTGTTTTACAAAATGTTGACTACATTCTTATAAAGGCATCTTATGGCTATGGACTGCACCAAAGCAGGTATGACTATGCATACAATTGCATTATTTATATCTAAAGCAACTTTCTGTAGTGGGCCACACTATTCTTTATGATTTCTTTTTAAAAGTTGAAAAAATGTAGGATACTCTGCACTTTAGATCCACAGGAATCCGAGATTTAATTGAAAAAGTGCTGTCAGCCGAAGAAATTACTTCAGACCCCTATAGTGCAGGGAATTTTGTTGTGACTTTCAGTAAAACCCCTGGGAGAGAAAAGAAACAGTCTGTTATTAATACACTCCATTATACGCATTACTCTAATGTTCATTGTTAGACATGTGTAATAATATTAACTTGTTTTTTATATCTTAAGAATCTCAAACATTTCGATGGATATTGCTGTTGAGGCCTCAGAAATGCATTCTGGCCGGGAAGTTGCCCATCTCATAGAGATATGTGAATGTCCCCCTGGATATACAGGACTTTCCTGCCAGGTATGCCAGAGATTTATTTACTTATACATAGAAATAAAACAGTGTTTTATATATCTGTCCTATTTCATGAATTTGTCTAGGACTGTGCCCTGGGGTATTACAAAGAAAAAACGTCAGAAACCAATGTACGAGGCTCCCAGCCATTGATTGCCCGCTGTGTGCCGTGTCAGTGCAACAATCACAGTGAGATTTGTGATCGAGATACAGGGAAGTGTCAGGTATGTGCACATTATATCACCCCATGTGTTCAACACACTTCAGCGCTAACTTTTATTTTATACGGGGGTCATTAAATGAGCAGTACACCTTGAAGTGAATTAATAGAATTAGTTAGACAGTAGTAAAACTTTAAAATAAGTGAATGTGAAATTGACAAGAGCGCTATTCTATGCACTTTTGCATGACATAAATATTTTTGTAATTCCAAGATATTAAGGGATACATGTAATATTAATATGAAGCCATTCAGTTTCCGACCATAAAAATTGTTGAAGAAGTTGTCAGGAGAAAGAAAGAGGGCTCAGATAACTTTTCTCACTTTTCTCTCATCTTTCATAACCAATAGAACTCTCATCAATATTACATTCACTTATTTTAAAGGTTCACTTATCCTTTGAGGTAGTTTGTGACTCTTTCCATTTTATTCTTTGTGGTTTGTTGATTCTGGTTTTGCTGCTCCAGTTTGGAATTGAAAACATAATCTGGTTGCTAGCATCACCCTTACCCTAGAAACTCTGCATTGGTTTGAATGATAGACTAAAAGATGAATGCCTACACAGAAAATAGAGAGTGGAAAAGGATAAAGAATAGAAAGATAAATAGTTCAAAACGCAAAAGAATAAATAAAAAAAAAATATGCTAATACTAAAATGTCTTTGAATACAAGTTAATTCGACATACTAAGGTGAACTAACCCTTGAAAAATATTAGACTGTTGAATTTAATAATGAGGTGACACACTGAGGTGTTCCTACTTAATATGACCCTTTGTGTCTATTATATTGACATACCTGCTCTACAGAAAATAAATATTATTAATATACACTGGAACCAGAGGCATAACCAGCGAGTAGAAGACTCCATGGCAGTGGAGGGCACTCAGGGTAGAGAGGGCCTGCAGAGCATTTGTTCACATATCATGCATGCACAGGGTGGATGGGACCCAAAATGTTCTTTTATCCAGGGGGGTGCTGGAACATATAGTTATGCATCTGACTACAACTACCAGTGTTCATTATGAATCAAAAGACAAATTTTATTTTCTGAACATTTATCAACAGCATTGTCTTTCTCTTTTATCCCTCCCTGTTTCCCACCATTTATATTAATCGGACCCTTTTTGTACAGTTCACTCTTGATTTCTCTCGTATGACAGGACTGCAGAGATAATACAACAGGGCATCACTGTCATGTATGTGCTTCCGGATTTTATGGCAGAGTCACTGGAACAATTGCAGACTGCTCACTGTGCGCTTGCCCTAAAGGCAACACCCAAAGGTAAAGTCTTTTGACACTGCTAAACTACGTCATTTCAAAGGACTTTATCTTTTCATGTACAAGGGGCAAACAATTCTTTTGCGATATTATCACAAGATGGAGTTATCCATGGAAATTAGAGATGGCTGATAAGTCAAATATATATACAATAATACTGTCATTAAAAAAGCTGTTATTTTCACATACTTTTCTGGACTGGACTAAGACATGCAGAAATACAGAGTATTGCACAGGTATCAGTGTAGACAATTGAGTACATTCAATTTCAAAAAAGACTATTTTTCCTCTTTGTGTCTTTCATGAGACTATTAAAACAAGCATTATAATTATATTATTACTTTAGTGCCTTAGATTCTAAATTACTAAATCTGTTTGGAGAAACGGTGATCTTTCTCCCCTAATCCTTCATGTCATCTTCTGAAACTCTCTGGGCAGTTATTACCAGGTGTAATAATCATCTCACTTTAAAGAACCATGGGGGCATAACCCAGTTATAGAAGTTTTTTTAAGTTTATTGGGGTACTGGGATGGGACAAAAAGCAGAGAAAAGTAATTGGAAATTGGAACCACAGAAAAACTCACCTACTTTCTATTTATTCCTATGGGATATTTAGAAGTGTATTTATCAAGTGGTGAACTCGAACTTTCACCCACTGATAAAGCTTCTAAATATTCCATAGGAACAAACAAAGAATGAGTGAGTTTTTCTGCAGTGAGCTATAATTTCACACTTTGATAAATCTGTCCCAGTAGCAAGCCTACTAGTGTCCAAGGTGCATTCAAGCAAAAACAGTTTTATATTTTATTAATTAGATTTAATACTATGTTTGTAGTTTGCTGTGTGGTTTTGCAAGTCCATCATGAGTTCTATTCTAATACTTTATCACAGCAACCAGGCTTATGCACATTCTTGTATTGTAGTCAGCACACTGATACGCTTAGTTTTATGAACAAAAGCTATAGAGTAAGATGCTATGACATTTACATTACAATGTATGTAACAAGATTTTTCTTGCCCCTTAGTTTTAGCCCAACATGTGTGCTTGAAGGAATTAGTGATTTCCGCTGCAGTGCCTGCCTGCCAGGGTATGAAGGGCAGTACTGTGAACGGTAAGGACTCTTCAACTTTGGGCATAGTGGAACAAATGAGAAATTGCTTTAACCCTCGATGCTCTAGATGCTTCCTACCTGGCTAGCTATTTAGTTCTGAATTTTCCCTTGTACAGAAAGTATGGCCTTCTATGTTTGGTCAATTATATGCACTTGTGATGAGAACCTGAGAAAACAAGCCTATTTGTTTTAAAGCATGTTTTTTTCTGCCCTACTATTCATCTACAATGCCTACCCTATATCAGTGCTGTTCAACTATTTCTGTTTAGTGGGACATTTTTTTTTTCAATACTCCATGTTAAGTGGTGGTAGTTGGGGTTATAAGAATATCATTATGGCATCCAAGGGGCCAGTGGAGCTCTTGATCAGTCTGGTGGCCATCATCATCTCTTGGCGGACCACATCCAGCTCACAGGCCTTCAGTTACACATATATTATAAGGCAGGAATCTCTAAGCTTCTAGACTTCCGGCCCTTACTTACAGGCACTGCCATTTGCAATCCCTTCTGTAGAGACTTGTAAAACATGTCAAATGAATAGTAGTAATTCACATATTATATTGCACAACAAAATTATGACAACAAATTTGATCATGACTGGTCAAACAATATTTGATCTGTGGCCGTAACTAGTGTTTCCCAATTTCTGTTATGAACATTTCAATATTGTTTTTAAACATCTAGGTGTTCTCTTGGTTATTATGGAAACCCCAATGAACCTGGTGGCACCTGCCAGAAGTGTGACTGCAATCCTAGTGGATCCCTGAATGATGACTGTGATCGAATAACTGGTCAATGCTCTTGCAAGTCAGGAGTTACAGGACGCCTTTGTGACACTTGTGAAATAAGACACATTCTTCTTGAGCAGGAATGCATATGTAAGATACAAGTCAAACACAAGTTAAATGCGTTACAGGTTTCAAACGTATTTGAATACTTAATGAATAATTATGGAACCCTATATATGTAGAGCAAACCATTCCCAAACTAGAACCAGACTTCTTTTAATAGATCATTTGATTTAACAGATCTGTTTTAAAATTGATTTTATCTCTTTGTTAGACAAGGTAATGATCCTTTAGTTTAACCTAACAATATAGCCTGGCACAATCAACTCCAATTGGCCTGGCACAATCAACTGCCATTGCAGTTCTCCACCTTCCGATCTTAAGGCTAGTTTTAATGCCTATTACTCTGTTCCTAGCGTGCGATGATGACTGCACAGGACCACTGCTAGATGATCTGGATAGCCTGGATATGGCCATGCGCTCTGTTAACTTCACAGGTATCATCACAGTGCCTCACGGTATCCTGTCACAACTGGAAAATGCCACACAACATGTAAAGGTAGGTAAATGCAGGTTCAGGAGAGTACAGTACAGTACAGTAGGGTGTTGCATAAGCTATAACTTAGGGCTTTTTTTAACTGGGGGTATACTGTATCCTAATAATCACATTGAACACATTTGGGGGATGGTGAAAGATGACACTAGAAACAACTTACAGGGTTTTGTTGGGCATGCTGGGTGTCTGAGCTGGTCTTTCAAAGAGCGATCCAGGGACACAGTCACAATGGTGGCACACTGCACCTAAAAATTATACCACTCACACTCATGATAGGCCACTCTCCACTTGTATTTGTCCTTCTTCTTATAGAATTTTTGCTCTTGCAGTTCTATATTTACCACACTTCTCCCTTCCTCCAGTGATTACCCACCATCCTTTACTTTTTGTCACCTTTATTTTGTTTTTTCTAGCTTGATTTTTTCTCCCTTTCTCTTCATCCCTTCTTTTTTCTCCTACATGCTACATTTCCACTCCTACACCTGTTCTTTTCCCTGCTGTGCTTTACTCCCTCACACTTACTTCCCATATTTCTTATGTCACTCCTCTGCATCTCCTTTTCTATTGTCAGTTGCTTTCCTTATTTTATATCCAACTTTTAAGGGGGGTTCTCTTCTTTTCTGCATCTGTATGTTACCCACCTCGCAGTCCACTTATCTATCCTCCCAATCCCAATGTCTTCTCCTGCACTTATTTATGCATTTATTTATTCTGAGTATTTCCCAAGGACTGCGTATTTCTGCTTAAGGTCTAAGGTTGCCCCAGGTGTTGTAGACTCTTAACTGTACTAAACACTATAAACAAAATATATTTTAATAACAGACACACAAGTAGCATGGTAAATGTAGTCATTATTGTTTGGTCTGGATACTATTATTTTTTATTTAAATCAGCAAATTTTGTCCAAGACAGCAAGAAATGTAATTAGACTTAGTAGGAACAAAGTACGTAATATTATCCAGATGGAACAAAGTGGAAAGATCTGTATTCTCTGGCAAACAAATGCTACAAAATGTATTACCAAGCAGACATTGCAAGGAGTGTTCTGTTTTCTCTTTAAATTCAGGCTGGTTGGGGATAAATGTTCCATAGCCGAAAGCAGCTGCAAGGAAATATCATTTTAATATGCTCTTAAGTTTGTTGTTGGGTGGAAAACTGTTAAATGATCAACACGAGGGTTGTTTGAAACCAAAAAAATATGTGCTTGTGGGATGTAAAAGCTTTGCATCCTGTGTATAAAATTCATGTCTTAATGCAATGTTCTTTTCATAACTTTTCTTGAAATCTTCATCAACTCAGGGACAAGCTATTGTATGGTTTAAATGATAGGCCATGGGGATATGAGTATTATGGGGATATGTAATAATCCAAGAAGGGAAAGATGGGACTTGGGGACACTACAGAACTCTCACCTAACATTGTAAATGTAACTGAAAAAGCAGCAAAAGAAAAATTACTTATATTACATTAGTGATATGAAGGTTAGACATGCCTACATCTCCTGTTCCTTCCTCAGCTCTAAGTCTAGCCCTGGGTTCCTTAGAGTAAATATTAGTACATATAACATGGCTTAGTTGTTCCCACCAGAAGTGTTCAATTTAGTCACAAACATTGTCAAAAAAAGTAAAAAAAAAAAAAAAAAAAAAAAAAAAAAAAAAAAAAAAAAGAACATTGAAAGAGAGAAAAATAATAATTGTTATTATGGTGTAGATGTGTAAAGGTAACTTAGGGAGATACTTATATTTATAGTATTTTTTTTCAGTCTGTTTTATAAGCTGAATTTGTTTCATTAAGGATTCTGCATCCAGAAGAGCCAACACAACTGTAATAGAGAAGGCAACAGAGCAACTGTCAAATATTTCTGAAAGTACAGATGAATTGCAGCTACGAGTGAGTAAACTCAGTGTTAGCCAGGTAACAGCACAAGGGACCTAAGGTGACTGACTGATCCAAAAGTCAAAACCACACTCGGGCCTAGATGAAAATTGAAAGGTTTTATAACTTAATCGGTAAAAAGGGGTCTTTTTGGTGCCTCTACATGCTTATTGTATTGCAGCATGTCTGTGTCAGCAATAAGACTGGGTAGTAAAAATTGGCACATTTAGGCTTATTGTCTTTTAGCAAAATTGGTATTTCCATGAACTGTGTTTAACTTCAAACTAATTTTTGTGGCAGTAGAAAAGTAATTGGCTTCAGATTCTAACATGCTCTGCTTGAAACTAGTAAATATTGTACATATTTTATGCTTGTTAAAGAACAAAAATTGGAACAGATTTTTAGTTTATTTTCATCTCTGTAAAAATGGGATATAGATTGGTAAATTATTTTTGTGAGCCTGTGCAGTTACAAGATGGCGCTAATAGAATGGTACAGTCCTATTACATTACAAGTAGGGGATTTTTTATCCCATTCCCATTAGCTTTGTTTGTCTTTTCTTCTCTGAAATTCTCTGACGGTAAATGGTACTTTGCCAACCATTTTTCTTTGTTTAAGATGGCACAAGCTGCTAGTCATGGTGAAGCCGTGAACAATTCGACCATCAGAACCCTGAACAAGACCCAAGAACTGGTGGCATTTATTGAAAAAATGCATGAAACCATAAAAGGTAACTTTTAGCCAGTAGCTTTACATTCCTAGAGTACTTTGATAATATATTACTGTAGACATTATGCCACCATTGAACTACAAATTGCTTCTAGCTGAATTGTGATGGAGGCATTATTTATATACTAAGGATTTGCTGGTACAGGTATAGGATCTGATATACAGAAACCCATTATCCAGAAAGATCCAAATTACCAGAAGGCAATAGACATTGTAAGCAAATAATAAAAATTTTTTAAATTATTTCCTTTTTCTCTGTAATAATAAAATAGTACCTTGTACTTGATCCCAACTAATCTATAGTTAAGCCATATTGAAGGTAAAATGAGCCTACTGGGTTTAATTTAATATTTCAATAATTTTTTAGCAGACTTAAAGAATTCAACCCCCTCTTGAAGGTAACTGCCCATCTGCCCCACTCTGTTTATCCCCCTCCGTGCCTCCCCCTGCAAAGTCTTTCCCCTGAATCCTTCTGACCTAGCGACCGGAAAAGCAGCGTGAGCACAGCGGAGGACACAGCCTCGTCGTCGGTAACCTTCGCAATCTTCATGAATGACTCTGCATTTTGCCGCATGCGCAGTTTTCAAAACCCGGAAATTTGCTACAACTGAGCAAGCGCCAAAACGTCATTCACGAAGATTAAGAAGATTGCCGCTGCGCTCTCTCTGCGTTTCTGGCTGCTAGGGGAGAAGGGAGAAGGATTCAAGGTAAAACTTTGCAGGGGGGAGGCACGGAGGGGGATGAATGGAGGGAGGCAGATGGGCACTTAACTTCAAGGGGGTTTGAATTTTCCTTTAAGGTATGAAGATGAAAATTAGGGAAACACCCCAGGTCCTGAGCATTCTGGATAACAGGTCCCATACCTGTACTTTATACGGTTGCTAACAGAGCATGTTGTTTGGATTGTGAAAGTTACAATGTACAATTGCATCAGTAGTGGGAAGACATTAAAACAAGCAATACAATAACCAGTAATCATTTATAAAGACGCACATACTTCCCCATGTTCTGTAAAATTTTATTCTTGATGCTATATTATTACATGTACATATAGATTTTCTATCATTGTTTTTCTTTTTTTTTTTTTCTTCTCCTTTTTCAGTGCTGGTTGAAGTGGCAGAAAGTTTGAATGACACAATGTCTAATGACACTCGGCTAGCTAACAACACCCTGCTGAATTACCAAGAAGATGTGTCTTCTATGCTTGGACATATGACCTCAAAATCCTTTAACGATCAACAACTGATTGCTAATGAACATCTTAAGTAAGAACTCAATTGTATTTCTAAATAAATACTTAACATGCAATAGGTTTTCATACATTTTCACTGATGTGGTCAATCCATTGGTCTACAACGGAGATGACCAAATTTTACACCACTGGCTTGGAGGAATAAAATATTACTTAGCCCCTTCCATCTTCTGGATAGCGGAATTAACCCAGGCACATTCAGGGGGGTTATTTATAAAAATTGCGAATGGCATTTGACTTTTATATGCAACCTCAGCAGGTCTGAGATGATTTTGATATTCAGATGAATAAATTCCGAAAAATGTGTGATTTTTTTTTTTTAAATAGGACTTTTTAAAAATCACAAATTTTTCAGAATTTATTAAATCCAGAGGATGAAAATATCTGAGTATTAAAATCCGGCATCTCAGACCTGCCTAGGTTGCATATAAAAGTCAAACAGTCTATCCAAAGATTCCTGGAGTTTCCCTTTCTTTGCCGGCTCCAAAAAAACTTGTTCTCATCTGAATACACCAAACCAAAACTTCAATTAGAATGGAGTCAGTGCTAAAATAGCTTAGGGAGACAAGCAGTACAGCAAATAGTAATATATAGTGTAGTATATTTACACCTCCTTTTTAGTAGTCTATTTAGCCCATGTTCCAAACTCTCAGTTGTACAGAGTTCACATACACAGCACGTTCCTGTGGCTCACATACAAGACAGTATCAAATCACCACGTGTGGTCTTAGTTTGTATCAGGTATAGTAACCCATAGCAAACAGTCCACAGATATCTTTACTTATCACCTGTTTGAAATCCAATATTTTATTGGTTGCCATGCACCACTAATCCTGTTGCAGTCTCCCTTTTTTTATTGCCTGTCGAAACAAAAGTTTTTTTTTTAAACTAGTTGTATTGTAGGGAGAACTAAGTTGTATTGTAGGAAGAAGTAAACCCTAAAAATTAATATGGCTAAAAGTGACATATTTTATATACTGAATTTACTGCACCAGCCTAACGTTTCAGCTTGTCAATAGCAGCAATGATCCAGGATCCAGGACTTGTCACAGGGAGTCACTATCTTGCAAAGTGTCTGTGACACTTATGTCACAGCTGATGGTATAAGCTGATGCTACAGGACTGATTAGTATATTCTGATGCTATTTGCACTGAGTTCTGTGCTGTCGTAGTAGTTATATAAGTAGGTTTATATAAGCGTTTGCACTATTAATGAGCTAGCACATGATTACCAAGTTGACGCTGACATCTATCGGCATCAGTCTTGTCTGCTTGGTCTGTCGTATTTTGTTTTCAGCTGTCAGTGGCTGCTAAAGGTTGATTTCTACTAACAGCTGTCTGAAGGTTACCCATCTAGAACTAGCGCTAGGGTGATTTCATGGATCATATTGATGGTAGCTGGTAGTGTAGTCTGACTTTAAAAAAGAAATAGCTTGTCATGTTTTGCTTCTTTGAATTTATTTCCCCTTTGTGTATTTCTCAGGGCATCAGAAGGATTATTGAGTAAAGTTCAAAAAGATTTTGGGAAGCCACATCAAGATCTAAGAAAGATAAAAAAGAACCTTGAAGCTACTCTAGAGGAACATACTAAAAATTTACAAAGTGCCAGAGATATCCTGCTGGAAGCGGCTACAAACACCAACAGCACCAACCATCTGCTAGTACCTATTCAGAAGAACCTGACTGATTATAATGTAAGCAATGGTCAGGGAATGCTAGGATATCATAGCTCATTTGCCGATATCTATGCAGTGATAATTTATTTTCAGTGAAGAGGAACGACCCACACATATTAACACTTCAGTGCCCGAATGTGACATTAAAGAATGCAACGGCTTATATATTGATCTCTTAATAATATCTTCTTCAATTCAATTTATATTTGGAAAAATGTGATAAATGGAACGTGCTTCTTTATTTATTTTAGGAATGCTAAAGACATTTGAGCTATTTATGTTTCATACAATGGGCCAGATTCTGTTCAGTGAGAAAAGGGTTTATCATGTGAAAACTCAGGGACGAGATTTTTTGAGATGTAATTCAATTCAGAAAAACTCATCACTTTTTATCTTATGAAAACTCTACTGAAGTCTATGCAAAAAAACAGGAACTGATTTGGAAATTTTTTTTCTCCTCTAATTGAATCTTGTCCTTGAGTTTCATATGATAACATTTTCTCACTTAATTGAACCTGGCCCAATATGTTTTATACAATAAATGGTAAAAACTTTTGTACATGGTTAGTACATAGTTTATGTACACAGTAGGATCATTTTTATCAAACTCTGGGTTCATCATTTGTTTGAGTTATATCAAAATCTTTTTCATTTCAAGGTACATGATTTTTCTTGTATTTATATGAGGCAAACGCTGAAGAGAATGTTTGTAATATGTGTCTTTGTTTATTGCATTGAACAGATGAAATCTTTGAATCTCCAAGAGAACAAGAACCGTTCGATGATGCTGGTAGAGGAGGGGCTGTGCCTTGTGGATGATGCTGTTCTGCTCGCAGAGGACACTATTAATGCAACATCCGTATGTACCACAATATCCTCCCCTTTATAATACTATAGATCATAGATTAAGCCCAAATCATTACCATTTGTCTTTCCTAATTAGCATAGATCTTTTTTTATATTTTATTATCACCAGTGTGTTTATGAAACATATACATACCTAAATGATTTATTAGCATTTTTCCTCAACCTTAAATTGTTCCCCTATGATAAACACTTCAAGCTTGTAGCACATAGCAAAAAGGTATTTTTTTTAAAGAATTATATAAATAATATTTTCTCTCCAGCTGCTTCTTTTTCTTTTGTGACAGAAAACAGCAAGTTAATAAACTAACTTTATGATAATGAATAATTGTGTCCTATAATTCCAAGGTAGCCATTGGGTTACACAAACAGTGAAGCATTGGAGAGCAGGCCAGCACAGTACATAAAAAAGCATGTAAATGTAGCATAAAAAAGCATGTTTTGTAAAGTAAATGATTTCCCATTACTTGCTAGGTAAAAAAAATGTAAAACTCACTGAGATGAAATCCTGTTTATGCCCAATGCCTAGGTTTTGGAGGCTCACCAAGAAGAGCTGATTCTGTGGAATACAAAGTTGAGGCATCACGTGGATCATCTGGTTATGCAGATGGCTAAAAGGGATGCTCTTGAACTGGTCTATAATGCAGAAGACCATGCAGCCAATCTTTTGAAAATTTCGGAATCAATGAACAGGTTAGTGTTGAACACACTGTAAATATAAAGTTGTATTTGTGTGATGCTTATAGAATGGGGCTGAATGGATATTATCTTCGGGCAGGCTCATATGTGCAGGTTCTTTTTAATGAAGGAAGCTTATATTGTACAGACATTCCTTTCCAACATATTTGCCTTTATACATCTGACTGGAAGCCACTATATTTCTTAGGTATGCTTTATAAAGTAAGTCGCATAAATAAAAATATAGGGAACCAATGTTAATTTATAATCACTAATCATAATTTTTTCAAGCTTGCAGAGAAATACTTCTCTATTCATTAAGCCATGGCTTATGTTGCTGTTTTACTGAAAATTATTGAGAAAGCTTAATAATAAACAGGATGTACTGTCATTATATTGTTACATACTGATACATAATTGAACACATTAGACACTGCTTTAAGGTTGTTGTTGTTTCAGTTCTCTTTTAGATGTAAGGGACACAACACTGAATTCCACCTTTGCTGTCCTCACAAACTCAGAGATTAGTAACATGGTAGAGCAAGCTTGGGTGCTGGCTGACCAGTCTAACCGCACAATTAATGAGTCTCAGGAGTCGGTAAGTGTTCCTTATTCCACCAGCTCTAATTCTCAGAAGTTAAAGGGATTGTTCACCTTCAAAATACTTTTTTCACTTCAATTTTGGACACAAGAACCAGTTAAAAATGCCTTCCATAATAAAGATACTTACACAAACTCTAAGCAAAGGCTTGCTGTGCCATTTATGTATGCTAATTCATACCACAATTTTGTGTTTTTTTGTTTTAGTAATACACTTGATGGGTGCAGGTCACACCATGGTCACATCCATCTGCATACCCAGCAAACTGATTATAGGCAGCACCTATCTGTCCCAGGCACAAGCAATATTTCAGACCAATACTGGTCTTGATAAAAGACTAGTTAGATTCCTCCACAGAACATACTGTAGCTTAACTGCAACTGGCTATTAATATTTGGACCACAATCACAATGGGCATTTCATGACCTAAAATAACCTGAGTATTCATTGGCTAGATCCAACAAGTGATGTGCGATGAAGTTTGTAACATGCAACGTTTTTTTTGTTTTGTTTTTTTAAATTTTTTGACATAACCTCTGCATAGAGAATAAAAACAATATTATCCTGCAGTTTTAATAAACTGAAATGTAATACTTAGACTGAAAATATTCTATGAAAAATTGTTTTTTATTTCATCAAAATGACAGAACACAGTGCAGCACATTTTAGTACAGGTCCTGTTGACCAGTGGTAGTTCCTATTATAGTTAATGAGAACCAGTTTATGAAAAATCACCAGTTACAACTGTAAATCTCCAAGGTTGTACTAATACACTGATCCTTGTAACGCTCATGTTTTGGTTTTTCTTCTGCTATTTAACAACCATGGATTCATTTAATCAGATAATTCACAACCTGCTCACAGTAGCCCTATCCTACATTATTATAAATTAATTTGAAAATATGTGTTGTTTTTTTGCTTTGAGATATACATTATGAATATCAGTCTTTAAGCCTCTGCTGAACTCAGTACATTGGTCAGGGCATTGCATAAGACAACAAAGATAATATGGATTTAAAAAAAGCTTTTTACTTTGATAACAGTAGCAGTAAAAATTAGATCAACATTCGGCTGTGCCTAAACATTTAGGGGCAGATTTATCATTGGTCGAATTTTGGACTTAAAATAATTCGAAATTCGACCATGTGAATAGTGAGGGAAGTAAAATCCTTCAAATTCGAATATTGATTTTACCGCTATTCGAATATTCGAACAATCTAATAGGGAAAAATAGATTGTTTGATTAAATATTCAAACGATCGATCAAAACATTCTAATCGATTGAACGATTTTAACCCTTCGATCGAATTTTTCCTATTCGAACAAAAAAAAACTTTAAAACACCTTCCCATGGAGTTTTAAAGCAATTCGGTAGGCGAACTGGCCTATCAAATTTTTTTTTTTTAAATGGTCGAATATTCAAATACAATTAAATTTTATTATTCAAATTGGTTAAATATTGAAAATTAGATGGTTGAAGTTGCCTCATTTGCATATTTGAATCTTTTTGAAATTCGATCGAACTTCGAATCCTTCATGTGAATTTAGTAAATCTGTCTCTTAGTATGGCAATCTTGTTTCTCATCATACAGGTGTCTCTGCAGTCTACAAGTGAGAGATCCATGATGTTCAGCAGGCAGCTTCTAAATGAAGCCAAGACTTTAAGTCGCAACACAGAAGGTAATATACAAAAATAGACCATTCTATAGGCGGAATGACTTAGATAACAACAGGCAGGCATTTATGGTAGAAATTTTGTTTATTGATCTTATTACATAGCATATAACTTTAAAGCAAAACAATATATAATCTTGTTTACAAAAACTGAATGTATTAAATATTTTTTTAAATGATTTATTTTTTTTCTCTGTAATAGTAAAACAGTACCTTGTACTTGCCGGGCACTAAGCTGCATGGATCGATATTGGTGGCAGAACAACTCTTTAATGTTTACATGATTTTAGTAGACTTATTCGTATGAAATTACAGAAAGGTCCATGTAAAACACCAGGTTTCAAGCATTCAGGATAATACCTGTAGTACTCTGTTTAATAAATGATAGATTTTATTTTTTACATCAAGTTAATCCAATACTTGACTTTTCATGAATTACATTTACCAGCATTGAAAGCTGTTTGGAGTGCTGCAATATTTATGATTTAAATATTTTTCGACTTTAACCGCAGTCCCTGAACTCCTTGTTCTGATCTCTCCCCAGGCATATAATATTCCATTTTACATATTTCTCTTTAATACCTCTTACGACAACTTGCTTTGCCATGTTTTCATTTTCCAGGCCTCATGACAGACTTGAATAAACTGAAAACGAAAGTGACTAAAATACAGAACCGCACCCATGCTTTTACCCTTCAGATAAATAAACAGCTTCTTGCACTAACAATGTTACCCAATGGTGAGTAAAATCAATGTTGTACAGTGCTGCGAATTATGATGAAGCTCTATAAATAAATAAATCATTTGTTGAACTTGCCTGAAACACATTGATTAGTTTAGAATTTCCAAAACATATAAAGCATATATTAAGCAGACTTCATAACATCATGTCACCACATTTTAAGTATAAAGAGACTTTTCACATTTGGCAGGTGTTGTTATAGCTTGGTAAAGTCTTGATTATTTATGATAATCCTTACTGCCTACCCTATAGCAGACGGTAAAAGCATTGCTGCCTTTACCCACCAGTGCTGCACTTTGCATTGACAACCTACAATATGAATTCAGGTTCAGTTTGTCTGAAAGCTAAGGGTTCCTTTATAATGCTTTGCAGCGCTGTATTCATGAGGGGTGTACTGGGGTGGAACCCAGGACTCCCATACCCTAACTTGCACATCATTCAGACATGAAAGTTATGGCGTATTATTGGCCACAATACTTTGCATTTGCAACTCTAAGCGTTCCTCTATAATGGAGTATTGTTGGGTACAGGGTATTAAAGTGGACCCGTCACCCAGACACAAAAATCTGTATAATAAAAGTCCTTTTCAAATTAAACATGAAATCAAATTTCAAATTTTTATTATACCATTCATAGCTGTTTTAAGCTCATTTAAAAATCTCAGCTGTCAATCAAATATTGTCTGCCGCTAAGGCATAGAGGTGGGGCTGATAATTACTTTCACTTTCCATTCAGCACTTCCTAGATGTCACTGCTCCCCACACATTCCCCCAGTTCTCTTAACCATTTAATTGTGTAGCCAGGACATGGGGATAGACATTGGGTCCCCCATTCTGGTGCAAAAACAAGATTCTGAGATGATGCAAGGCTTCTCTTAATAACAGTGTCCACAAAATGGCTCCTGCCTGCTTGCTATAATTATGAATTCCCAGACTGAAGAAAACAAGATTAAAATAATTTATATAGTGTAAGTAATGTTAATTTTGCTTGACTAATGTGATAAAATATGATTTTGAATATTTTTTTGGGGTGACGGGTCCACTTTAAAGGTGGTGGGTAACCTTTACAATTGCTAATTCCAAGGAAATTTTCAGTTGGTTCTTTTTTTATAGTTTTTTTTTTAATTATTGGCCTTCTTTTTCTGACTCTTTTCAGCTTCCAAAAGGGGGTCACTGACCCTATCTAAAACAAATGCTCTACTAATTTATTGTTATTTTTATTACTCATCTTTCTATTCATGCCTCTCCCATTCATATTCTAGTCTCTTATTCGAATCAGAGCATGGCTACAAGGGTATTTTGAACCTGCTGAAAACAAAGCTAAATAACTCAAAAACCATAAAAAATAAAAACCAATTGCAAATTGTCTCAGAATAACACTCTCTACATCATACTACAAGTGGTGGCAGATGGGGAAATTAGTCACCCATCGACAAATCTTAAATACATCGGGTGACTAATCTCCCCAAGATACCTTCCTGCTGGCAAGAATACGAATCGCCTGCGGGATAGCATATGAATCACTTTGGGCAATTTCGGAAACCGAAGTGATTTATATGCGATCCCACCAGTGATTCGTATTCTTGCCGGCAGGAAGGTATTTTGGGGAGATTAGTCGCCCGAAGTAGTGAAGATTTGTTGCTGGGCGACTAACCTCCCTATCTGCCACCAGCCTAAAGGTGAACAACGCCTTTATACAAACACATGTCTGGCATTGCTGCCTTGTGCTTGCCAACTCTGAGCCCATGGTGGAAAGTGAGCAAGAATGTGAATCTTATCAGGTACAAAGCCGCTGATGTTTTCACAGTGATAAAAAATAAAATGTAGAAAAAAGTGAAACAGATTTTAACATTTTCAAATCCCCTGCAGATACAAGTGAAAAACTCCATAATGCCAAAGAGCTTGCCTTGTCTGCCAATGCCAATGCCGCTGGCACTTTAAGTCATATCATGAAGTTCAATGAGGAAGTACTGAACACTACCTCGGAATTGTCGAAGGTGAATGAAACAGTGCAGAAAACCTACAAACTCCTAAAAGACTCAAAAAAGACAGGTACGTTATAGGTGGCTTTTAGTTAATGTGCTTTGTCCTGGATCACCTGTTCTTTATTAATCCCACGGTAAATAGACTGTCCTGTTTGCTGGTTAGCTCACCTGTCAGGACCTTGTTGCATGTCATATTATTGTGTCCTATATTATATTTCTTCATTTAGCTCTGACCGTGGGAAGCAAAATAAAAGAAGTGGAGACACAAGCCAACATTTTATTGGAGAGGCTGAAACCTTTGAAATTACTTGAAGAAAACCTAAGCAGAAATCTGTCCGAAATAAAAGAGCTGATTAGTCAGGCACGCAAACAGGCAGCTTCGGTAAGTGAACTTTGCTCCGTGGGTTCCTTACACAGTAAAATAATATTAGTGGATATTGGCCCTGGTAGAAAAATGCAAGAGTTGAAAGCACCATAAATTATATGAACCACCTTCCCTTATATATTTTTTTTTTTATCAACTTTCTTTTTATTTCAAACGTTTTCAACTTTTCCCATATTTTCTTTTATAAGCATATCATAATATACATTTTATGGATGCATGTTACAATACTTTGTTGAATAGGGGAAAAGGTTATACAAAGAATATTAAATTTAACATACAACATAGTTCCACTGTGTGTATAGGGTGCATTGCCTGCTCGGTTTTTGCTTTAATTTTTACATTTGCCATAATAACATCAGATTGCCCTTTTTTTCCCCTACTTTGTTTAGGTCAATTTATATTCGATTAAAAGTCTCCCTGTTAAGGATCCAGGTGTCCCATATCTCTGCATGTTTCTCAAATCTTCCCTTATATTTTATTCACTTAGTTTTTTTAATAGCGAATGAGCATGGCTATCTACAATGTGACATAAACATCCCTTTTTACTGTAATGCAAAGTGATTCAGCAGATGTATTGTCTTTGACTTTCTCCAAAAAGCTGACAAAATTGCATGTGTGTTCCTACCACTGCAATGGCTGCTCTCAGCAATTTGATAATATAGATCTGGGGATTATGAGGATCCCTTGATCTGAAAGCAACATTAGCAGTAATACTTTTCCTCCTACATGCAGCACCTATACAATAGTATCTAATTTCACACATGCAAAGAAGGATTTAACTACTGGAACAGGACAGCTCCCATTGTCTTATACATGACCTCAACAGCTTTTAGATGTTGAAGTTTTTTATAAGAATTTTTCTCGTTTTTTACACTTAAATTAATTTTTTCTGTGGTTTAGAGTAATTAGTCCAATATGTGATTTTTAGTGCTAAACTGTTTGATTCAGGGAAACGAGAAACAATAGGAACATGTAATAAATCAACCCCTAAGTCATGCAGAGTTGGGTACATTCTAAAGATCCATTTGGAACCAGAACATTTGCCATTACTGTATGTGGCAAAGCACATATGAATGTTAAGTTACTGCTTTCTGTCTCCAATCCAAGTGAATATTTACTCGAGCCTGCTCCCATTCCTTACTTTTTTTTGCTTTCTTCTAGATTAAAGTGGCAGTTTCAGCTGACAGAGATTGTGTTCGCTCCTACAAGCCAGAAATCTATTCTTCTAATTTCAACACTTTAACATTGAACGTGAAAACCAGTGAGCCTGACAACCTTCTGTTTTACATAGGCAGCAGCACCAAAGTAAGTGGGTGTGCTTATGTGTAGGGGGACTGTAAACTTGATTTTGTTTGCCAACCAGTTTTGTGATTATGGCAGAATTGTAAGGAACACAAGACAACGTTCTACCATAGATATTTCTGTATTTAAAATGTGGCTATCACTAAAACATAAAAGGTACATATATATATATATATCAATATATCTGTTTATATGGGCACACAACTGGTTCCAAAGCATATATAATGGAGTTTGTGATTTAACTGGAGCAAACAGAAGTGCTTATAGGCGTAACGTTTTGGACTAGCGCTGCTCTAAATTTTGCCATTTGTTGCTGAGCCGTGTGATTGTGACTGTAAATGGTGCAGCTGCTTCCATTCAACCTGTTAAAAGAAAAACGTCTGTTTTCTAGTAGCTTTATTACTCTTTTATACTTTTTATTAGCTGTATTCTTTTTCATACAGAGTGGAAAGATGAAATCTTAAGAATTCATTTAGAATAATGTGCAAGAATATGGTGTAGATTTGATGAAAATAGGTCAGTGCAGGTGCATGGTCAGAGAGGATGCTGTTTTTTGCTACTGTCTTCTTCAGATCAGTATCTAATTGGCAGCGCTGCTTGTGCTCATTGGTTTTCTAGTTTGGAGTAGCAACATATCTGCACTGCATGTTCAGTTATTGCACATTTACATTTTTTTCCCATACCAGAGATTTTTTAGAAAATGGAGAGGCACATCCATCAAGGGTCACATTTCAAATTCATGTGACTTTTTTAAAAACTCCCATGAACTTGAAATTCAACCAATTGAAACTTATTTTAAAACCCCAATTTTTTTAAACTCGGGGGAATAGGAGCGACCCGCAAACTCGAATTGAATGAGTTGTAAAAACTTGATTCGCCTTTTTTTCCAAAAAAAACTAGAATGTCGAGAAGGCTGCAAACATCACCAAATTGATCCCTGGACCACTCCCCTTGACCTATACAGCAATTAGACAGGTTTTAGGTGGTGAATAGTTGAATTCAATCTCGAAATTGAATTCTAATTTTTTTTTTTAAACTTGAATCAAATTTGGATAACTCCCTAGTCAAATTTGGCAGTTTGGATCATAGAAAAACTCAAAACTTCTAAATCTGCCCCTTTTTCTAACTGAAAACAGTACTAAAATTGGTAATTGTGTGCATTTGGGCAGTAGGTTTTTACGCTGATTTTAGTCTAATTGGAATTAAAAGTCAATCCCTTGCGTACAGTTTATTAAAGATTCCCATTTGGACGACAATACTCTGTTTGCTGTTGTTTGTCATGCTAAAGACAAGGCTACTAAAATATTAATGCGACAGAAAAAAAGACGTGACAAGTCTATATATATGATCTCTTGGCATAGTGTTTCCCTAGCTTTGCACATTCAGTCGATTAAATACAAGTCAATATTCCACTTAAATGTTCTTGTTTAGCAGACAGACTTCATGGCAGTCGAAATGCGAAATGGGAAAGTTTCCTTCCTTTGGGACTTGGGCTCTGGCACCACAAGACTAGAGGAGCCTGATGTGAAAATAAACAATAACAAGTGGCATAAAATAAATATCGAAAGGTAAACAATTTTGCTGAATCCCTTCAATATTTGTATATTTTATTTATCCATTATAGGAAATAAAATCTGTCTGTCTACATCAAGGGTGTCCAACCTGTGGCCCAAGATGAATATAAATGCGCCAAAAGGTTGGACACCCCCGGTCTACATGATAGATGTTAAATTAAATAAAAGTTTATTGGCTTCATATTGGACTTATCGTCAGTCATAATAACTAAGGAAGTAAGAAGCCACCTCATATTTTCAAATTGTCTTTTTTATTTATTCTCAATTTGGCATGGGGTTTTATGAGGAAAGATAAAAACATAAGCATTTATATTACTAAGCTTGAAAAAGTCTACAAGGGACAGTGGAACATATCCAAACACAGCTATAAGCTAAAGCCTACTTTGTTGTAGTGAGAATCTGAGAAGACTGGAGATTCATTGGATTATGCAGACTGGGTTGGGGTTGGCTGAGACATATTTGACCATTGCAGCAAGTTAAGGTGATTTTACAATTGCAGGTGTTAGGGGTTTCACAAGCCTAGGATTGCAAAAAAAAAAAAGAATGTATTGCTGTATTATCCTGAATCTTGTGTAAATACTTTACTATTGTGTATTAGATTTGGTAGGTCCAGCACACTGAAGGTAGAAGAAGTTGCCTCCTCACAGAAATCTTTATCTAAAACCTCAGTGTCTCCAGGAACATCAGCCATACTCCATGTAGACAACTCAACTCTAATGTTTGTTGGAGGGCTTGCAGGACAAATAAAGGTATTTATCAGATGGTTAAATGTCTTTGTAAAATGTCAAATACTTATTTGCTTGCACATTGTTTCCCAAAGGGGGATAAAAACATGTGAATGCTGGTTAGAAAGAAAGGATTATTGGTGCCAAAGCAGCATGTAAACAATCTAGTGCTTGTACACATTTAATGGAGCAGTCACTGTTAAATTAACTTTCAGTGTAATATAGACAAATGATGTGAGACAATTTTAAGTTTGTTCTGTTTTACTGTTTTATATTTTGTGTTTTTTTTTTTTAGTAGCTCTCTAGTTTGTAATTTCAGCACAAATGTGGTTGCTATGGTAAAATCGTAGCTGCGCAGATCATTAGGTTGTTTTGGCTGCCAAGGTTTGTGACCCCCAACAACCAGATAGAAATAGGCAGTAGAGGAAGACCAATAATTCTTTAATTCTTTAATAATGAGAATGCTAAGAATAGAACAAACTGTAACATACTAAAAGTTACACAACTATCCCTATAATTTCACTAATATGTGACATTATTGAGCTATCACCCAAATCACAATTTTTAATTCATCTTTTTTTTTTTTCAACAATATATTTAATTGCATTTTAAACATGTAATACAGATATGCATCATGTCTGTTGATGTAAATATATAAAATACACATTGATACATCGACACAGTCTGCTAATGTGTTCTAACACAAGTCTAAACTGAAATGGAATAAAGTTTACAAACATGATCTGGGTTCCTCAGGGAAGTGAATCATATAGCTCAAAGCTATAGTTTAGTGCCTCATCCCTGCACTGGGTATACACCACACAATGGTTAGATAGTAGCTTTGGTCAGCATGTACATATCATAGTTCCCTAGGCAGGTCATATGGATAACACTTGGCTGGTAGTAGAGTCATAGCCTCTATAACCCAGCCATGGTTGCCAGATTTTTAGGAATGTATCATGAGTATTATTTAAGAAGCTAGTGAGTCTTTTGTTTGTTATAATCCAGTCTACTTTATGTTTAAATGTTGGCAGAGGAATGGAGCATGTTTTCCACACCTTAGCTATGATTTGTTTTGCTGCAAGAAAAATGAAAGTCAGAAGTTTATGCTGTAATTTAGTAAAACCCATGCATTTACCATTCAGTAGTGCTATTAGCACAAATAATAGTATGTACTCTAACCCAGAATCGAACCACCTTGGGACACGCCCACCAAATGTGATACATTGATCTGACTTGTGAGCAACATCTAAAGCAATTGGGATCGGCCGATGGCATACCTTTCACTCTTCTTTTGGGTGTCAGGTACCATCTGAATAATACCAGCTGTACTGCCTCTAGCAGTACAGTGTTTATGGAGCTAGATTTGGTGATTTTCCAACATTTCGGTCAAGTTTCGGAGTGATAGGTAGAAGCCATATCCTTTTCCCATGCTCGAACGTATACATGTTCCCTAAGGTTTGATAAGTCATTAAGAACTGAGTACAAAATAGAGACTACACCTCTCTGATTGGATGTGTTATAGGGATTGTTCACCTTTGAGTTAACTTTTAGTATGATGTAGAGAGTGATATTCTGAGACAATTTGCAATTGGTTTTAATTTTTTATTGCTTGTGGTTTTTGAGTTATTTAGGTTTTTATTCAGCAGCTCTCTAGTTTGCAGTGTCAGCAATTTGGTTTCTAGGGTACAAATTCCCCTAACAACCCTGCATTGATTTGAATAAGAGACTGGAATATGAATAGGAGAGGGACTGAATAGAATGATAAGTAATAAAAAGTGGCAATAACAATACATTTGTAACCTTACAGAGCATTTGTTTTTAGATGGTGTCAGTGACCCCCATTTGAAAGCTGCAAAGAAATAGAAGAAAATTGCAAATCATTAAAAAAACTATGGAAAATAAATAATGAAGACCAATTGAAAAGTGTCTTAGAATTGGCCCTTCTACAATATACTAAAAGTTAACTTGAAGGTGAACCACCCCTTTAATGCACCACCGTTCAAAGAAGGATGTGTTATGCTCAGCTTTCTCCCAGTGGGACTTTATTTTAATTTGTCTTTTTAACCTTTAGAAGTCCCCAGCAGTCTTGACAGCAGATTTTAAAGGATGTATGGGTGAAGCATTCCTTAATGGCAAATCCATTGGCCTATGGAACTATGTTACAAGAGAGGGCAAATGTGATGGATGCTTTTCAAGGTAAGTCTTTAGCTTGTGCTGTAGGGGTGATGACCCTCTTGCTTTGTTCAAGATTTGTCAAAATCTTTTCGTTTGAGTAACAGTTAGCAATATACAAACACACATGTAAGTCACATATAAGGGACAAATTCTCACCTTGTATGACACATCTTCAGTCTAAATACGGCTCAGACTCAAAAGGATGTTTTATGTGTAATGGGACATGACTGCAATTGCAAAGTGTATCTATAAAGCAATGGCAAAAATACAACCACAGCCTCAACAATATACATAGTATAATGTAAAAGCCCCCCCCCCCATTTATTTGAGGACAACCTACATTTTTGTATTTTGCAAATGGATTTGTCTCCAAATGCTTATGCATTTGTTTCATTTTCTTGGACACTTCCCATCAGCCCCCTGTTTTGTTTTAATCTTCTTAAAAGAAGCAATAAGATGCCCTGATTTGCCAGTTCAGGGGGCATAGAATGATATTATTAGGCTGTGAGCCTTGAATAGCACTTTTCAGTGCAAGTGCAACTCCATGGTTATTCTTCTGTCACTACAGGACATTTTGATATAGTATTTGATATGTAGTTAATAGTTTGTCTTGTGACCTCGATGCTGTAATACAAAGTAGTAAAAAGGAAGAAATAATGTCATGCTCGCGGTCACCAAACATGCTCCTGATGGTAATTCCAGAGTGTCTGTGCAGCTAGTTTCACAAATAACTTTTGTGTAAAATGTTCCATCCAACCAGCAGAGGGTGCTGCATAACTGTCTAAATGATTTTTAAATTTCAGTAAAAGATTTTTGTCGAATGACATACTTTTGGGTTTTTGTTTTCTTTAATGATTCCTGTTTGCTATCTGTCCCATTTACTTGGCCACAACATAACACGCCAGGGACATTAATTCTTTTTTCATATTTAATTTTGAAATCTGACATGGGGCTAGACATACTGTCAGTTTCTAGGGTTGCCACCTTTTCTAGAAAACAAAATACTGGCCTTCCTATATATTTTTCTTTTTTCCCTATTAATAACATTGGGATCAACCCAATACCAGCCAGACTGGTAAAATACCATAAAAAAGCCTTAACTTTCACATTTCATTTAGATGCAGATAATATACTGAAAGTAATACCAGTTCTGTTTTCTACAATTCTTTTGCAACATGATTGCATAAAATTCTGTTAGATTTGGCTGCTTCCTCACCGTCTTAATATACTGCTCCTGGTTTTCATTTCTGGCCTTGCTTTTAATCCTTCCTTGCCATAAATAAGATACATTGGGTGCAGGATTAACATATATCCTTCCATAAATCTTGTATTGAATACCAGAAATTTTTAGACTCGGTGCCCAGGGTTGTTTTAGATTTGCTTTTTGCCATGTTGTTCAGTTTAGAGTTTCCAAACACAATGGGGCAGATTTACTATTGGTCTAATTCGAGGGTTAAAAAACCCTCGGATTCGACCATGTGAATAGATGGATTTTACCGCAATTTGATTGGACGAACGATCGAATAGGAAATATTCAATCGATAATATCGAACAATTTTAACCATTTCATCGAATATTTTAATTCGATCAAAAATAAACAAACCCAATTCGGTAGCTTTGATCTGGCGAACTAGGCAGTCGGAAAAAATTTAAAGGGGAAGTACTTCGACTGTAGAATGTAGAATGGTCGAATATTTGAATAGATTTTTATCATTCGATTCGATTGAGTTTTTAAAATTCACTGGTCAAAGTGGTCTTCAAAAACATTAGAACATTCAAATTCGAATCATTTTGAAAATTCGATCGAACTTCGAATCCTTCATGTGAATTTTGTAAATCTGCCCCAATGTGTTAATTTCATTATTCCCTGTGGATCTGGAGAAGACACCGAAATCGATAAATTTTTTTTGTATTTAACACATGCGTAGGCAATAAAGTCTTTGCATTGACTGCAAATTTGGGAACCACGCTGAAGGCTTATAAGTTGTCTTAGAAACTAATATCATATTTTCAAATTTCACATTAAATTTATTGTCTGAAATCATTGGTGTGTACCTAGGTAATTATGCCCTGTCATGTCTTCAGCTAACGCTTTCTCCATATACCGTAATAAAACAGCACCCTCTGTTTTTGTCCATTAGGGGTGCAGCTGCATCTATATCCATTCATGTTTCAGCCAAAATAGGTATAAGAGGAATATAAAAAGGAGAATATAAATGGAAGATCATTATTATATTTTGCTCTTAAAAGCTTAAATTAAAGGAATATCATAATAAATTATTTATATGTGGAAGTGGTCCAAAAAAAGGAATAGCTTTCAGCCTATGTGTCTGGTATGTAGCCCGCAGGAAGAAGACAATGCTTTCCATTTTGATGGCAGTGGATATTCCATTGTGGAAAAGACTCTTCGTTCTACTGCAACGCAGATAGTCATCCATTTCCGCACCTTCTCTCCAAATGGTCTCCTGCTCTATCTTGCCTCCAATGGAACGGTAACAGCTTGCTGAGGAATTATCTTGATATCTTAATTTATTGCAGATACAGAGATGTAATATTGTTTCTGAAGTCAGTCCAAGTGCAGCATTCAAGCAACATGTGCCACCAACTGTGCTTCTGTTAACTCAAACACATTCTGAGTTATGGTAGCACGTGTAGGATCAGAGATTCTTCTACTGATTCTCCATTCTGCCAATTCACAGCATGGCATGTTTTTGGATGTTGGATGCCTACCATCTTGTACATATGTAATATATATATATATATATATATATATATATATAATATGGTATACATGACACATAGTTAGCACAGCTCCTGGCAAAGTTAGTTAGATGCATGTCCTCCGGTAGCCACTTACCACTGGAGTAATTTAGTGTAGTAGTGCTGTTCTAATACTTTCTGCTCTGGGTATATTTGGTGCAGTAAATATTTACTTACACTACTGGGGCATTGCAAGGTTTTTTATTTTGTTCAGTACAGAGCTCTTAAAGAAACAGTAACACCGAAGATTTTAACTATTTTAAAGTAACTCAAATAAAATGTACTGTTCCCCTACATAAATACAGTTGGTGTGGTTGTTTTAAAAACACTACTATACTTTATATAAACAAGGTTCTGTTTAGCGATGGGGGCCACCATTCAAAGCACAGGTTACATAGCAGATGCTCCATTGTATTCTGTTGCAGAGCTTATCATAGGGAGGGGGCGAATTTGATCTGCTGCGCTTCGACAAAAATTTGCCGTGGGCGAAATGTCGCAGATGCCGATTTAAGTCTGATGGTGAAATTTTTTTGATGCACAATCAATGACATTCAAGTCTATGGGCGTTATTTTCGCGGCAAAACAAGGCGAAAAAAATTGCCCATCCCTACTCTATGTGCTAAGTATTCTTTGCCCTTTCTCCTTTTTTAATTAGAATGACATCCCCCATGGCTACACAGCTGCATATACTGTATATAATTTTTACCAGTACATGACATTTGTATAACTTTAAAACACTTATTTTTGGTGTTTCTGTTCCTCTAACCAGGACTTGTGCTCACACCCTGAAACTATGAGAACTGATTTTGAATCTCAGCCAGTTTTAGTAATATCAATACAATAATTTGTTTATTTCTTGAGGCCAAATATTCATTTCTGTGGTTTTTTTTCTGGCTTATCAGAGAGATTTTCTGTCTGTGGAAATAGTGGATGGGAAGGTGAGAGTTTCAGTGGAACTTGGATCGGGGCCTCTAGTTCTGACATCAGACGAGCGTTACAATGATGGATTATGGTATAAAGTTGCCTTTCACCGTAACAGAAAACAAGGTATAGTATTCAAATCTGACCTACAGATCAAGTGTGGAGTATTGTAGCTATCGCTGTGCTTTTCACATGAACCTCATTGTAAACAATGGCAAAGGTGTTGTATGACGAGTTTCGCCGTGTGGGATTGTTTAGCTAGTGCAGTATCCGTATATACATGACAACGATGTAATACAGTTCACCCCTCTTATACTCTTGTGCCAGAAAAAGTGAAAGCTAAATAAATAGAGCATTGTTTCAGAGCACTAGCGCAAAGAAGACGGAGCCATGCCACATACTGTATATCCGACACGTCTTGTGAATTATAAACATAAAGAAGTTGGTATACTGAATATATACTGTACATATATATATATATAGTACGAGTAGAGTGGCAGTAGTAATAATTAGATTAAAGGGGTGCTCACCTTTGAGATAACTTTTAGGGGCAAATTTGCTATTATTCCCCATAATTAGCTCGACCAAATTCGATATTCGATTAGCATTCGATCGTCGAATGCTAAACGAATAGTTTTAGGCTACCTTTTATTCGATATTCGATCATTCGACGATCGAATACAAATTTATTCGATCAGTCGAATAAATCATTCAATCATTCAAATAATTTGTACGATTCGAACGATCGAAGACTTCGATCGTTTGAATCCTATTCGATCAGGACTTAGCCTCAGAAGCCTATGGGAGTGCTCCCATAGGCTTCTATTGCAATTCGGTAGGTCCAATCTGGCAAAGAAGGCAATCGAATAAACTTTAAAATTCAAATCCTTCGCTGATCGAATATCCGTTCATTCGAATCTATTCGTATGTATTCAATCATTCGACCATTCGCTATTCGATGATCGAATATGCCAAAATTTGCATATTCGACCAAATTAAGAAATCCTACGATTGTAATTCGATCGAAATTTGATCTATTCACGTGAATTTAGTACATCGGCCCCTTAGTATTTTTTAGAGAATGATATTCTGAGACAATTTGCAATTGGTTTTCATTTTTTATTATTGAAGGTTTTTGTGTTATTTAGCTTTTTATTCAGCAGCTCTTCAATTTGCATCTTACCCAATCTGGTAACTAGGGTCCAAATTACCCTAGCAACCATGCACTGATTTGAATAGCAGACTGGAATATGAATAGGAGAGCGTCTGAATAGAAGGATCAGTAATAAAAATAATCAGTAATAAAAATTAACAATAATAATACAGTTGTAGCCTTACAGAGCATTTGTTTTTTAGAAGGGAATCAGCGACGCCCATTTGAAAGCTGCAAAGATTCAGAAGAAAAAGGCGAATAACTATAAAACGATAACAAATAAATAATGAAAACCAATTGAAAAGTTGCTTAGAGTTGGCCGTTACATAACATGTGTAATAAGAGTTACCTTAAAATGTGAACCACCCCTTTCAGAGATACAAATTAGATTAGAAGCAATTGGGTACATAGGCTTGTGATACATTATATTTTTGGAAAAACATTTTAAAAGTATGGTCTGTACTGCATTATGAAGCAGGAAGAGATATTAAATTTATATATAAATTACATTTTGTTTGATAGATTTATTGTTCTGCATTGTCACAGCGAAGAATCCATCCTGTCAATACTAATTCATGATTATTTCATCACAAAGGTATTTTAATGATTATGGACTCCTACAACTCCAGCACTAGGGAAACCAAGCAAGGAGAAGCTCCAGGCAGTGCCTCAGACCTTAACAGATCAGAAAAGGATCCTATATATTTAGGTGGACTCCCACGCTCCAGGACTGTAAGGTATGTCATGTGATTGACGCTCAGTATTCAGAATTTGGATAATCTAAACGACAGACTGCACAGTTCATGATTTGATCTTGAGTGGCTGAATACACCTGCCTTTTTTATACCAAAACTTTCATTAACCCTTGTTGAAGATGCATTTGAATAAAAATGGTGGACTGAAAAACAAATAACAATTCTTGTATTACTGCATTGATTATATTAGCATTGAACCATAGGAATTCTGGTGTGTTTCAGTAATTAAAGAGAAGAGCTTTTAACTCTGGGTTCTACAGGAATAAATGTAGAGCATTAGTGTAATCTATCAACTAACTATATCCGTTATTTCTTTTCATCAGTTTAAAGCTAACCATACACAGGCCATGTTAAACAGCATTCCCAACCAATGTCTGGTTAGGGATGGGTCAACTTCAGTGATTCCGGGATGAGCTACTATTCTTCAAAAATGCATCAGCCTAGGGAAATGTTTGCTGACTGATGCACCTCCTTTAAATATTAAATTGTTTGAAAGAGGCCTGCGTTATACCATCAATGTGGTTCACTTCTGATGGCCGTGCATTGGCTTGAAGTAGGATCCAATCATTTGATCACCGGGTGGTCAAATCACTCAAAGATCCACAAGTTGATGATTTCAGCAAACAAGCAGATCTTTACATGTATGGTCAGCTATATGTAAATCATTCACATCCTTTGATTGGTTACTAGGAATTACTTTATAATGTATAGTGAATTCAGCCCATCTGCTGTATTTCCTTGATCTCAAATCTAATACACAACATAGTATCCCATAACTTCAGTTTACTACCCAACATATAATTAAAAAGTGATCTTCTTGCCTTTTGTAGGAGACAGCTCAGCAGTAGGTCCTATGTTGGTTGCATAAAGAATCTGGAGATTTCACGTTCCAACTTTGACTTACTGAGGAATGCCTACGGTGTAAGGAAAGGCTGCAAACTGCAGGTAGGAAATGCTTCATCCTAAAAAAGCCATACTTAATGCTAAAACCATGTCCATGCAGTGATTTGCAAAAGTCAGCAGAGTGTTAATGAATCCAATACTTAAACGTTTTCTTTGCCTTCATTTAATTTGATGCTTGTAACCTTTAAAGAGCATAACACTCCATTTTGTGCTAAGCATTTAAAGGGCTGACAACACCTGAAACTGAGAATATTTTATTTGCATTCAAGGTGTAGCATCTGCAATTAAACATATTTCTTGCCTGCAAGGTATATTATTTATGTATGAGAAATGTTCTTATCTTGTAGGCACGTAGAGATGTCATGAATGACAAAAGGTCCCTTGTGAAATTCTTAACCTCTCATTCCCTTTATACCTTGTCTGTTATATACTATTGAAATGTGGGCCATAAAAACCTAAGATACTACTTAGAAAACAGGGTTTTTCATTTCATTGTACCAGTGAAAAACCCTGCACTGAAGATAGCATGTTCTGTTTATCAGACATGATAATATGATGGGGGATACACTTTGGGGAGACGACATTGGGCACTTGTGTTGCTTTACTTTGATACTCAGAGGAATGTGCATGTTAAAGGGGAACTATTGCTGTCAGTATCATACAAAATTCACAAAACTGTATTGGCTGCTTGGCTGACATTATTGCAAACAATCTGTGCATGTTGGGTGTCTGTAGTTCTGTGCAAATTGCTGACTCACACTAGGATCAGCCAATTAGACTTGGGATCGTGTGTTGGTGACTCACAGCATGAGTGTGTTGGTTGCAGCCGAGGAAAATGTTAGGTTGGGGAATTTGCAAATGCATTGTTAAATAAATATAAACACCTGTAAAGATCCCATTAATGCATCCAATTTGTTAAACTGTTTATTAAATATGTACTCAGTTTAATGAAATTTTTATCTGTAATGGGGTGATTGTCTAGGGAGCAATCTTGATTACTATTTGAAACTTATAAAAGCATAAAGATCTATTCTATTCTGTGAGCTGGATATTGTATTTATTGTGATTATTATTTATGAACTCGTTTCACATTTCCCACATATCCCTTGTGATGGGACCTTGTCCAGTGATGTGCTCCTATTTGAATATCCCTATTACAGACTGTTCTTGCAGAAGCCTAGTACAAATCAGTGGCACTAATTGCAGTTCTTTGTGTCTGTTTTTTCCCTGCTAGCCAATTCGTAGCATTACTGTCTTAAATAATGGCTACGTGGAAATGTTGCCCATATCGCTGTTGCCAGAATCAGAGATGATGGTTTCATTTTCTACATTGAATGACACGGGAATTATCTTGGCTGGGTTTGGCAAGGGGACAGAGAAACGCAGCCGCAGGCAAGCTCATCTGGTGAGTAATTGTGGGAAGCTTCAACATTATCTGAAACCCATTCAGTGTTTCTCTGTAGATGTAACTGGGTTTCTCAGAAAAATAGATGTGTTGGTTATGAAACATAAGGAATGCATGGAAGTGCAACTTTTAGTTTTTAGTCAGCTCATTGTTCCTCTAAATTGACAAAAAAATGGTCTGAAATGTTTCAGTTGCACTTTTACACCACCTGACTTCCCCTATCTGTCGTATATTTTAACACCATTGGCAAAAGTCTAATTTATAGGTAGAGTGGAGTTTCAGTCATTCCATGTAACTTGCATTCCAGATTAGTAAACGTGAAATCTCAGTGTTTGATATCAGTAGAACAGCTTCATTTTGGGGCCTCTGTTCAACGTCTGATTTGCCTTAATCTTCTATTTTTTAATTAAAGCCATTCTTTGCTATAATGCTCATCAATG
>CM044441.1:106573599-106589084 GCA_024363595.1 Xenopus borealis
AAAGAGTTGCTATTGTTAAACAATGATGTTTAGGGAATGTACAACAGTGCCAGTGGCTTTGCTTTTTCAATTAACAGGTTACAACCAGTGATGGGAGAATTTGTGCTTATTCCTGTGTTTAGCAACCGGCGAATAAATTTGCAAACCGACCGCAAAAATTTGCCCGTGAGAATTTGCCCTGTGTCAAAAATATTTTGACACAGACGTCAAAAATACTTTGACACCGATGTCACAAAATTTAAAATTGTCACCAGTGCCAATTTCGACACCCGCGTCAAAAGTCCCGTTTCGCAAAACCAGCGAAACGGGACAAATTTGCCCATCACTAGTTACAACCCTCCTGGAACATTAGTCCATAATCATGTCCGGGCTCCATCAACTACAGCACCTGACTAGTGAATCTAGACTGGGAGGAGTTGTACAGGTATGGGACCTGTTATCCAGAATACTTGCTATCTGGGGTTTTCTGGATAACAGATCTTTCTGTAATTTGGATCTTCATATTTTGTCTACTAGAAAATCATTTAAATATTAAGGGGGTTATTTATTAAAATCCGAATTTATATTATGCCAATAAAAAAGCTTGACCAAACTCTTATGCCCGATTTTACCTTATTTATTCATAAATCAGCTATATTCAATCAGATCAGTAAAAAAACTTGAAACCATTGAGCAAAAAGTAAATTATATAAGTTTTTCTCCGGAAAAGCTAGATTTTTTTCAAACTTTTGCCTGAAAACCCCCAAAAAGTTTCAAGCTTAACCCATCGAAGACCACGATCACTTATATTTGGGATAGGTGCCTTTAACATTGACTTATTTAGGACCTTGGCAGTAGGGATGGGCAAATTTTTTCGCCTTGTTTTGCCGCGAAAATGACCCCCATAGACTTGAATAGCATTGAGCATCAACAAATAAAAGACAATTTTACATTTTTTTGACCACCATAGACTTTAATGGGCGTCTGCAACATTTTGCCAGTGGCGAATTTTTGGTGAAGCGAAACTGGTCATATTCGCAGATCCCTACTCGCCAGGTCTGAGATGTGAGATTTTTGGATAGAGGCTTTGTGTAGCATCAGGGTATAATCTTGAAAATATCTAGGGTTTTTCCTAGAAAATTTTGAATTTTGTCCCTAAAAGCCTGACCATTACAGATTTAATAGTTAACCCCCTAAATGAACCCAATAAGAATTAATTATATCTTAGTTTGGATCAAGTAGAAGCTACTGTTTTATTATTACAGAGAAAAGGGAAATCATTTTTAAAAAATTGGATAAAGTGGAGTCTAGGGGAGATGGCCTTTCCAAAATTCAGAGCTTTATGGGTAACTGGTTTCCAGATAATGAATCCGATACCTGTATAACTGATGAATAACTGCTACTTGGACAGCCCTGCTAAATTAAGGTGCCTGTTTACTAACATTCAAATTTCTTTTTATTCACAAATCAGATTTTTTTTCTTTAAACCACAAAAAACGTCAATTCAAAACTTTGGCTAGTAAAAACAGAAAATTCGTTTATTCATGGTTTCAAAAACATCCGAAACCACTAAAATGAGATGGCTGATATATGGGCCTCCAGGTTTTGGGGCCTCTTATCTGTATATCCCTGGTCATTAGTCCATGAATAATACCCACATCCTAATGTTAACTGAAGACTGGACTACAGCATCTTTTATTAGGTATGAGGTCTTTCACAGCCAATAATTCAAAAACATTGTAGTTCCAGTAAACACGAGCTTCACTCGTTCAGTGTTCATGCACTACTAGAATATTTTCTACAGCTTCAATGGAGGCAGAGTAGTTGCAGGATGTGAATTGCGATGCTTTTATTGGTCTGTGATTTGTGCTCAATCTGTTACTCTGGTGTTAATGCAAGTGTTCACATGGACTGACAACTATTCTGGGTCATTGGTGTCATTTTCCATTTCTTCATTCTCTTTCTTTCCTCTGACTGTGTCAGCACATTGGGAAAACATGCAAGTAATTAGCCAGTTTGTGTTAGAAACGCATTGGGTGTTAATGTTAAATGTTTAGGTAAATGCTAAAGCATACATATGTATCGCCACTTTAAACTTCAAAGTATTTCCAGGCCTGTGATACAGCTGGGTGTGGTGGTTGCACATCTAAGAGGCAGACCAGCAAATTACTGCAGTGCATTGTGGGAATTCTTACTCCTATAAAAGACTGGAGGGATGTGGAAATAGAAAAATCATTGTAAAGTTGGAAGTGCTGGTTCTAAGAAGAGCTGCTGTATGAGGTGCATATCACTTTTATTTTTTTGTATCGGGTCTCTAAAGTGTGTTACATATGAGTCTTGTTCATTTGTTGTTGTTTTTTTTTTAATGGAGGTCTGTTACATAAAATAAACCTCTTATTTGTTTTCATCAAGATAAGTTCTTTTTGAGAAAATTTCCACATGCCTCACAGTAGTGGTGCGTGGCTCCCAAAAAGACTGTAAATTCCACTGAGACACAACGATTACTTACTAATGCCCTGAGCACAGCTGAACATGAGAATAAAGTTCAGTGAGATTTGGTCAAAGTTGATGTTAGAAGCCAGGCCCGGACTGGCAATCTGGGGGTTCTGGGAAATGCCAGAGGGGCTGCTATAAGGTCCCATAGAAAGTCAGTATATAGTGGGCTGGTGGGGGCTGATTGGGCCTCTGTGTACCTGAAATCCCAGGGCTGATTTTAATTCTCAGTCCAGTCCTGTTAGAAGCCTTGATAAATTAAGCAAGAATGTTCAAGGTTTGATCACGTTGCTTTGGAATACAACATTTCTCCCTATATATAAATGGATTAAATTGGATTAAATTAGTAATGGTTCTACTTTTACAGTTTTTAATCTGGCACTAGACTAGCCTCTACCGCTGGGATCCCCAACCAGTGGCTCACAAGTAACATGTTACTCATCAACCTTATTCATGTTGCTCCCAGTGGCCTCAAAGCAGGTGCTTATTTTTGAATTCCAGGTTTAGAGGCGAGTCCAGCTGTACTGCCAAACAGAGCCTCCTGTAGCTCACATAGGGCTACCAAATGGTAAATCACAGCACTTATTTGGTAAATTTTCCATGTTTGTTTTGCTCCCCAACTCCTTTATTCAGAGTATGTTGCTCCCGCGATTCGCCGCTGGCGAATAAATTCGCGAATTTTTCAGCGAAGCGAAACGCGGCCGTTTCGCCCATCACTATTTGGCACCATTGCTCTACAGTATATCGTCTGAACATGGCAGGATTGGAGTCCTGGGTAAAACATTTTGTGTTCCAGCAGATGAAGACAGCTTGTTTAGTGTCTACAAGGCAATTTGTTAATGGTAAAAGAAAGTGTCCATTTTATGGGGGTGAACTGAAGTGCCAGCGATAGTACAAACTGGCAAGTGCGTCCTAGTGCACATGCTCCACCAAGCGCCGAAGGAAGAAGATGTTGTGGAGGAAGATGGCACCTGTGACTGCACGAAGGGACTAGCGCTTTGGGTAATATACAAGTTAGGGGCAATAGTCCAGGGGGAAGGCGGGGTGGGGCCTATGGGGTAGGAGGGGGGAGTGGTTTAGCGCCAGTGGGGTTGAATTCCCCTTTAAATAGGAAAAAACAGTCACATGATGAGAAAGAAACTAGCAGCATCCTTTTAACATATATAGATTTTAAAGCAAACAGATTTTTTTTATATTTAATTCTGAAATTGACATGGGTTAGATGTTGTTTGTTTCCCAGGTGCCACAGTCATGTGATATGGAACCCCTCCCTTTTCCCTATCAAAAGAACAATGTAACAAGATAACAGCTCCCTAGTAGATATGAGAATAGCACACAATAGTAACAATACAAGTCCCACTGTGACTCATTCTGGAAAATTGATAGCTTATCCAAAAGCAGTTCCATCAGGAAGGGCTGGCTGTTTCTGAAAACACAGGATCCGACAAAATGATCTGAGATGGCTGCCTTTATGCCAATATTACAAATGAAAAAATTATTTATTAGTTCAGGAATACAATTTTATATAGTAGAGTGAATTATTTGCAGTGTAAACAGTGTTATTTAAAATAAATACACTGTAATAATTATGATAAAATCCCTTTAACTTTTAAAGGGAATACAGGTATTTGCAAAAAAAAATTTATGCATGTACTTCAAATAAGACTGTTGCCATTGATCCTCAGGAAGCCTGACTAACCATTGTCTCCTTTAGCTATAATATAGAAGTCAGTAAGTGGTTAGACTGAGTCACTTCTGCTAAATGCAAGGCACGTCATGACACAGAACATAATATCCCCAGTCCTAAGGTCAGCAACTCTTCAGGCACCGTGGCACCAGTTATATGGAGCCTAATTGCTAATGTGTGTTGCAAAATGTTATCATAAAAAGAAAGCAGAAATGAAGAGTGCTTACTTGCAACAAATATGCATGAAATGCCTCTGATTAAATTGAATACATGGTAGAAAAGATACATAGACACAGTTAGATAGATAGGCCAATAGATGACAGGGGAAGGGAAAATACAAATTAAAAATGAAAATTTAGAATAAGTTGTAGAGGGCAAAATTTTGACAGTTTGTAGTCAGACATATTTATATTGTTGAATATATGGAAGAAAAGATAGATGATAGATAAATAAATAACAGATAGATGATAGCTAGATGGATAAATAGGTACAGCTGTAGATGATGGTTGATAGATGGATGATAGATAGATAGATAGATAGATAGATACCATCATCTATCTATTTATTCATCTAACTATCATCTGTTTATCTATGTATTTATTTATTCATCTAGCTACCATCATCTATATATCTATGTATCAATCTAGATATCATCTATTTATCTATCTATAGATAGATGAAAGTTAGATTGATAAATAGATATATAGATGATGGTAGCTGGATGGATGATAGATAGACAGGCAGACAGATAGATCTATATATAGATAGATAGTAGATAGATAGACAGTAGATGGTAGATAGATAGATAGATGATAAATAGATAGATAGATGATAGATAGATAAACAGTAGACGGTAGATAGATAGACAGACAGATAGATGATAGCTAGAAAGATAGATAGATGATTGATTGATTGATTGATTGATTGATTGATAGACAGTAGATGGTAGATAGATAGATAGATAGATAAAATTGTTTGTTTACATTTCTTGTGTGCCAATCCCCATTGCTCTGGTTCAGGCAATGAAAATTTGTGAGAATAAAAGGGAAAGGACAGGGGTATTGAACGTCAGCGGGCCTAGGGGTGCCTGCTATGTAAATTCGGCCCTGCATAGATAGATAGATTAGTTAGATGATAGACAAATGATAAGGGAGGGGGAAGTTCACTTTAAACATTAACCGTTAAAATTGTGTAGACAGCAGAATTTTGACAGTTTGCAATTGGCCTTATTTATATTCTGTGGTTATTATTTACGTTTCGTTCTGCAGCTCTCAGGCTCTGTTTGGTTCTGGGGGGAAATTATTCCTTCAGCTCATTTCCTTAATAGGCCCTGAACTAACCCTTTAGTTCAGCAATTACCTTCAAATGATGTTTCAAAGTGTTTTTCTTGAATGAAAAGATAAAGGTACTGGATGCCTGGTGAGACAAAGCACTATGGCAACTTCCATTCAAATGAATCATCATAAATATACAGACAAAGACGCTATGTAGATGTAAGCTCTTCAAATACATTGTACTGGGAATTCTAAAGATACATTTTGAATGAATCACATTTACAAATTCAATTTTCCTTTCAGGTCGGGCAGAATTAGCCATCAGTATTACTGTTAGCATTGCTTTGGACTCGCTGGCTGCAGGGAAAATAACGCTGACGTTTAGTCAAAATATTTTCTAAAGAAACAGCAAACGGCTGCATTTTTCTAGTAGATTTTTCTGCCACGCACAAATATATTAGGGGTGATTAAACGCTGGAGGAATCTGGAAAGTAAACATTCCTGCTTGTGTAAACAAATAGCACCTTTATCATGTACGAATATCAGCAAAGAAGAGTCAGACACACTCACTCACTTTACAATATTGTAATTCCAGGAGGTACACAATTGCATACAAAATAATAACGTACAAAAAAGTTCCGTTGGGTAAGTTTTAAAGGTACATACAACTCCCACATCATCAGAGGCATTTGCCACTCAACTGAGTCGCCAGTATCTGAAGGCAGACCCCTGAAATCGGCATTAATGCTGATTTGTATTTTGTATCATGTTACTGCCAAACCAGTTGGCATCTGGGATACTATAACTTCAAAAACTGAGTATATTGTAGCATTGCCATCACACACTGAAAGGAACAGTTAAATATACCCTTACAATTCATAATACACAAGAGCCATGTAAATGATATCCTTAGAAACGGAGCTTAGTGATGTCATCAGTTACAATCAGTGCTTAGTGATGTCATTTTTGTCACATGACCCACAGACACTCATCTATTCTAATGAAGAATGAAATCACTGTTGTAATTTATGGGGATATGAAAAATCACCTTGGAGTTCCATGACCTGTTTAAAAATGTTCTGCCTTTATATGGTGACTCCTTGGGGACTTCTAATGTCCTTATATTTTACAACAGAGGATACATTATTCACTATATAATTCACAAAAGGCATAAATAACCGGTAAAATATATCATTATAAATTGTGCTTAGTGATGTCAGCATTTATAACAGGATCTTAGTGATGTCATTTTTAAAAAAAAAAATGCAGACTCTACTTCAAAGTATAAGGAGTTCCATGGCCGGTATAGACGCTCAGGCTGCAATCTTCTGCATTTATATGCTTAGTTAGTGGTTTCATTCATTATAATCTCTGCTTAGTGGTTGGTTTCATCACAAGATCCATTGAAACTTGAATATGATAAGACACAGTGTCTACCTGTTGTAATATATGAGTATATTGCAAGCTATGAGATGCTCCACAACCTGTTAAGAAGGTATATGTCTTGCAGGCCTGTATCATTCTACAGGTAAGGGATCACTCATCAGAAATGTTTGGGACCTGAGGTTTTACAGACATTCTTTAAAGCTTCCAAAACATTTGGGGACAGATGAATGAGAGAATATACTAGGGAACCCAGAAAGATCGCCAACAGGTGGTGTTAACACATAGACATCAGATGACCGTGTTGATTTATCTGAATACATTCAACTGCGTTCAGGACAAAAAATTTGCCATTGGGTGTAAGTGCACCACCGAGCACTAACACCCATACAATTTTTATTTTTCATATTTTTTTTCTGGAATTAAGAATTTGGACCATCCTTTTCTGCCTGGAATACTTTCTTAAAATAGAAATGACCAGTAACGTTACAACTTGGCAGACATTACTGACCAATTATAAATCGATTCCTGTAGGATTGTTTTGCTGTCACTGTCACTTGGCTACACCAGCAGCACAATGTTTAACTGAGTGAGTCAGTCGATGGCTGGTATAACACAAAGAAACCCATAAACTGCAATGTCCATTTGCCAGGCAGAATGAGTATGTCATGGAATAATAAAACATTAAGCAAACTATCTGAACAGATGAATACATAAGTTAGTAGCTATTTAACATCCAACTTGATAGATGATGATTAATATTAGATAATTCTTCTCTAAACTTTTTTGACTTGTTTTTGCAGCTTCTTCCTGGAAAATAAAGATTTCTTGGATAATTAGATTTTCATTGGATTCCTCGTATTCTGTTTTTTGAAAACTGACTGCTTACTGCAATTAAACCACCATATGGATGTTGTATATTTAGAATTTTGTAAAGGCTTTGGGCATGTGAACGTATGGATGCTACAAAGCACTCAATGTTACTGGAACATCATGTACTTTAGCAATAGTTCGCCATTACGCACAGGTTTAAGATGCAGTTTGTTGCCCTTTTGCATTCTTTGTTGCATTGCATTTGTATTTGTCCACAGACTGTCCCTGCACACATGTTGCACTATGCACTTTTGATGTATGACTATTCTATGACTATACTACATACATGGATTTTGTTCGGCCTTGGAGCCATGTCGCATTTGAAGTATCCACAAGTAAGGGTTTCTGAACTGCCAAAATAATCCTCTGCACTAAGTTTTTTCAAGTCTTGGTGCAGTGTAGTAATATTTCTCAGTTGTCAGATAAATATATTCTAACCTAGCAACATTATAACATTAAGAGATATTTAGCAAACTACATTGTTAACCTAAAACTCTGGGAATTAAAGCCATTAGACCCCAAAGACATTCTGTACTAAATAAAACAGTATATGGCACTCATCTGATGTATTGATGCTATATTTGCTCTACTTGAGCTATTGACAAAGACATGGAGAAGGCCACTTTGCAACCTCTGTGTAAAAGAGATTCATTTCTGTTTAAAAAAAAATGGACATTTGGATCATGATGTGATCAGAGACAACTTGCAACCTTGCCTGTTGGAAAAAAAACCTCTGAACAGTGTCAGATTGAGGTGCCAGGAGCCCACCAGGAAAACATAGACCATAGGCCCAATCTCCAAACTATTTTTCTTTCACTCTTCACTCAACTTCTTTATTCTTACATCATATTGCCTTTATATACTATAATCTATCCTTCTCTCTATTTATCTTTGTTGTTACAAGGGAAAATAGTTTTCCAGGCAACCTGGTGGGTTAGTCCAACCCTGCCCTGGAGTTGACTGAGCTCATTCTTCTTTCTTGTTTTGTATCTAGAGGAATGGAGACAAATTCTGAAGGATTGATCTATTTTTCTCTGCTTTCAGAGATGGAAATCTTAGATTTCAGTGCAATCTACATTGCACCACTAATTCATTCCCAACAGCAGAACATGAGGCTGTCCAACTCAACCCTCTAATCTCAAATGTTCTACCACAAATAGGCAGTTTCTGTTTTTATCTGACCTCTCAAATCTTGTGACCTACTTGTTTAAAGACTAGACTGGCAGTCAATCAGGCCAAACATTCAATGAGTTGATCTGCAGCAATCTGATACTCCTTATTCCCAGGCAAGATCACCCTTGTGTGTTACCAGGTTGCTCCTTATTTAAGCGCTAGCAATTGGACCCCATTAAATCTTTGGGTCACAACTTAGTTACTGTGATCCTCTTTAAAAGAGTAAAATAAATATCCTTCTCATATCTATTTCACCCCAGTGGTATTTGCTGGTTAGTACATACCTACATTTATGAACTATCTGGAGATAATAAGTCCATACAATCATGTTCTTCTTGATATTGAGTCTTTGGTTTGGGCATAGATGAATCAATGGATTGAACCTTACTTATGAATCTGCTAATGTTCTGTAAAGTTGGCTGGTGCAATATGGATGCCCATCCTCTCAACTTGAATACTGAAATAAAGTAAGGCTTGGTGAACTACATGGGTGTAACTTGCAGAGCATAGGATTAAAAACACATACGTATATCTACACGTAGGTAAAAAAAAAAGTAACTGTACATAGTGTTTCCTGTACAATGAATGTACAAACGTTTCATTCTCTTTTCCATCAAGTTTTGATGCTGAACAAGGCATTCACGTCACTGCACACATTCTTCATTAAAATAGCAAAAACTATATTGTCTCCCACTCTTTGTTAGGGATTTGCACCTTCTAGGTCCCACATTAAGTGAACTGAAGATCCAACCCACCCAATATGTCAGCAATAATACTTAGAGAGCCACGTAGAGTACATGGGACTCTAGAAAAGGTTTCCAGCAAAATGGTGGTTTGCCATTAGTGTTTTTCTTCTTAGCAATAAATTGTTTATATTAAAAATAATTACTAGAAAAAAACCTTCTTCCAACGTCTTTATCGCCAGACGTCTTCTTCTTTCTGTAGTACCAATGTAATATTTCCTCTTCTTTGGTTCAGTCCGTTATTAAAGATCTTGGATGTCATAAACTCCCATGGATAACGTCGGCTCATCATTCTATAAAGTGCCAGTAGCCTGGGCATTCAAAAACTTCAGCTTGATTTTGGTTTTAGCATCCATTCCGCATGAGGATTAACATGATACACATCCAAAATATAGGTATCTGGATCAAGGCAATGCTCCCCTAAAAGAAAATAGAAAAATTAATGAATGGGTCAAAATATTAGATTATTGCCTAAATCTGCAGCAACTGACATGACTATACAGTATGTTGTTATTAGTCGAATTCATTAAGAAATAAGTGTCTGGAGAAAGTTCTGAAACTGACAAACTGGTCTATACAAATAAGGTACAATTACTAAGGGTTTTCTTATATCACCTGAAATAAGGAGTAAATTATAAGGACATAATTGTGTGCACAGAACTTTACCTATCTACATGACATAACTTTGTCATTGTAGTCTGCATTGATTAAGTACAATACCAAAATTTCACTTAGTAGCGGCCTGTTTTGTGACTTGGGTTACTTTATATACAGTATGTATAAATTGTTTACGAAATATTGTAACAGCGTCCCTTGCAGGGTTGTAATTAATCATAGGAAATTAGCACTGAAGGTGCAGTAGAATTCTATAGTGTCAACTAATCCTGACTGGGGCAGCATCAATCCTGCCCACCCCTGCCATAGAACTTTCAAAGGCACCTTCTTTTTTTATCACCCAATAATCCACAAGCCGTAGATGCCCTGGATGAAAAGGCCACAGCTAAATTAACCATTGTGTACAATTAAACAGTATATATACAACTTTATTTTTTGTGCAACTGCACCAACTGATCCCACAAGTCAGAGTCCTTTCCGGACCCATATAACACTAAAACTTGCCTTGCCTCATTTTACATTACAGACCAGCCTCATTTTCTGCTTGTAAATTTGTGACGACCCCTAAGCTTAGCTTCTCAACAGCTGCTCAGAGCCCACTGAGCATGTGAGTGTCACAGACACTTTCCAAGATGGTGACCCCCTGTGACAAATTTGAAGTCCTGGATCATTGCTATTGAGAAGCTATAAAATATGAAATTTGTAGCCATATTAGGTTTTGTTCTCCTTTAATACAGCTTGCTCTCGCACAACCCTTCAAATAAATCAGAGATGTCTGGTGTGCTAAGGTAGAGGCTCAGCCACCTCAACTCCAATATCAGGTAAAAAAATCCGAAGGCACGTTTAATGCGGTGAATGCAACTTTTAGGGGACATGCCTTGCATTCACCGCATTAAACATGCAAGGTGTTCCTTGCTTGCAGCAGTCTGTGCGCCTTCATATTTTTGTGTCTGATATTAGTTCTCCTTTAAACCAAAATTAACTTCCTGTAACAGCCAGTCTCGTTCTCTTGCTCTTTGCATCTTCAAAGCCCCAACCCCAGCTTCCCAACAGTTCATGCTAGAGACTTCCTGATTCCAGGCCCGGATTTGTGGCAAGGCCACATAGGCCCGGACCTAGGGCAGCAGATTTTAGGGGCTGCACAGAGGACGCGCTATCCCCGGTGCTCTGGCGCTAAGGGCGCTCTTGCGTCACAACCACGCGGCCTAGGGGCAGCCACCCAGCAAATGTGGCGCTGGCTGATACCTAATCCCCTTCTGCCCAACATCTGCCCACTGGGCCTTATCTCCTAATAGGTAGAAAGTCAAAGGTTACGGGTGTTACATATATGCCTGAAAACTAGTGAACAGGACACTGTCTTTGAGGGTTTTCAGCAGAAATCCATCACTATTACATGAACTATTTGCACAAGTAATGCACTACTTGTAATAAAAAGAGTATTATAACATGGCTCATTAGTAGCTTTGAGAAAAGTCTCTAGAATAATAAAGTGCAGTGTGATAGAGGGTCAGAAAAACACAGAGAGGATGTAACATTTACAAAATAATTAGGGAACAATTTATCATGTCTCATGTTCAGAGACAAACACTGGAAAATCTTTGTTCACTATGGAGCTTTGTTTGGTTGCGATCCAAAAGTCTGGATGCTGCTTTTATACACACACGCAAACTACACACACACAAACCACACACAAGCAGAATTAAAGGTAAATATGTACGGACACACACACATATATATATATATATATATATATACTGGGTTGGGATCCTAGTATGAGCATGAGGGGTACAAGTGTTTGCATTAAAATAAAATGTTAATACAAAGGCCTTGGCATCCCAAAATAAAAGGCAAATTAACAGTTAAATATTTCAAATCTTTATTTGATTCAGCTGAAAGACTAACAGCATGGGGTCTGACCTTATACTAGCTCTACCACATCACTTAATTTAGTAATACAGGTATGGGTATATACTAATACAGGCATGGGATCTGTTATCCAGAAACCTGCTATCTAGAAAGCTTCATATTACCAAAAGGCCATCTCCCATTTTAATCAAATAATTCATATTTTTTTTAATTATTTTATTATTTGTTTTTAATTAGCTTGTACTTGATCCAAACTAAGATGTAATTAGTCCTTATTGGAGGCAAAACCAACCTATTGGGTTTAATTAATGTCCAAATAATTTTCTAGTAGACTATTTACTAAATAGTGTGTTTTGTGTTTGTGTTTTTCTGATGAATTTTCACTAAAGAGACAATTCGCAGCAACATTGACTACCTACTAAATGTCGTGTGACAAACTTTGCCAGTACATTACATTTCACTGCATTTTGCCAGGTAAATTTTCGCTCAGGTGAAAGATCTTAAAACCGTTAATGTATCAAATTGGGAAATTTTTCCCTTTTCACTAAAATCTGTTTCACCAGGTTCTGACGAATTAATACAGTGAAGCAAAATCCTCATCATTATAAATGTCAGTGACATCATATCCTGTTTTCCAAAAAAATCATATGCAAAAGTTAGAATGCTGGGATTATGTTTACAAGTTGGAACTGTTGAAAATATGGAGGGTGGGCTCGTGGCCTAGAGAGAATATCTGTCTTCATTTTGTTTCCTTGGCGACTTCATCACTAATAAATACATACATATGAACTTTATTTACCCACTGAATTTAAACTGATATGATCGTAAGTAAGTTAACAGAGTTTCTCTAAGAAGAAAGTAACGCTGGAGAAATTTTCTTCTGAAATTGTTGCACCAATGAATCATCGCTGCCGAAAGTATTCATCTCTGGCCAAAACATTATTGGGCATTTTTATGAATAAGCATATTCATCTGACATCATCGCACAAAGTCTAGTGGAGACTTCCGAAGCGAAAATTTGCTCTTTGCAAATGTGCCCCGTAGTGTTGAAGGACCAAATTATGGAATGTTCTGTTATCCATAATCCCCAGGTCCCAAGCATTCAGGATAACAGGTCCTATACCTGTAGCAACTATTCTTGAAGTAGCTATTGGTGCCATAAAGGACCAGTAAACGCCCCTTGTTCAACATGAGTGCAATGAATAAGGCAGTTTTTGAACATTTTTGCCTGTTGTTTTGATCACGAATAATATATGTTTTTTTTATTTCTTGATCTTAAGGGTAGAGGCACATGGGCTGTTTCAGAGAGATTAGTGGTCCCGGTGACAAATCTCCTCTTCTTTGGGGTGACAATATCCCCGATCTGGCTTTCCCTGCCTTTCTGCCAGCTAAAATGAAAGATCGCCAGGGATGGCACTTGTGGCGTTTCATTTTCCGAAGTCGCCCGAAGTTGCCTCACAATGAAACTTGGGCATCTTTGGAAAATGAAGCACCTTGGGAGGCAGATAATTAGATACCCATTACACAGATAATCCCTATTAACAAGGGGGTTTTCATTGGAAGGCAGATAATTAGATACCCATTACACAGATAATTCCTATTAAGGGGTGTTCTCCTTCCCCTTTAATCAATATCTTACTGACTCTTGAATAAACAGGCACACTGGGTGTTTGGTTAATTTTAAACTTAACAGACATTATTTAAGATAATTTAACTTTAAAGTAAAAATTATACTAAACTTTACCTAAAAGGTGAACCACCCATTGGATTGGTTTGTTAACATGTATTAGTATTATGTCACAAATCCATGTGTCCCAGATGATTTAAGAGCATTGTCCTTGCACGGCATATTAAAATACCTTAGGAATCAAGAATGAATGCCATCTATTCTTTTCGCAATTTTTAAAGGGGTAGTTCACTTTAAAGTTTCCTTTTTTGCGGTTATTTATTTTAGGTCTAGTTGTTTAATCTAAAAAAAACCACTAACATATCTCCCAACATTCTGGATGTAAAAAGAGGGACAAAAATTTTTTTTGCCCACAGCACGGCGCCATTTTTCTTGACCACGCCCATTTTTGAGGCCGCACCACCTAATTACCATGTTTATTTTACTAAATTTGACAGGTAATGAAAGTTTGAAAATATTTCTCCTTATCTAAACTGTTACAATTACTTACTTTTCCTTATCCCTGTCAATAAACCCATTGGTTGGCATTATCAGCAACCCCCCACCTTCTCTTCCAATTAATAATGTTGTTATTATACTGCCAAAAGTTAAAATAAAATGCCTCAAATTTCATAAATTCTGCGCACTCTAACAAACAAAATAATACATAAAATTTGTAACACAAAGCAACATAAACACGAACTTGTACATATATTATACTTGCCTATGTTTCCTCCTATTTCATATAAACTCTGGTTGTGTATTCTCTCATTGTCTGATGTTCCATGGCTAATACAAGAAAACAAACCAAAAGTTAATAGAGAAACCTTGGAAAAATACATTTTCAGTTAAATGCAGTTGAAGCAACAGCAAATTCCATATTGAATGTCTAATCTGCATATTTGAACTTGAGAATAATAAAAAATATATACGCAATCTCAAATTTCATTGGCTGAACACTAAAAGGGTTATTTTTAAAAGTTGATTTTTACCCGAAAAATTTGAATTTTCAATGTTATTTTTTCGTCCATAGAGAAAGATCCCATATCCAGAAACCCTGAGCATTTCAAATACTAGATCCTGCACCTGTACTATGAATCGATTTATATGGGTTAAACAAATATATCTAAATTCAACTCTCTACACCTGTTTTCACAGTGAAATCTTGCCAGAATGTCTTTGGCTTTCGTGCGACTGTTCAGCTGGATTGCCATGGAAACCTTTGAGTGCAGCGGAGCGTAAACTCTTATCACCCCTTCAGGTACATCACAGTGCTGAAATACAAAACGAAACACGCTATCAGAGCTCATGGCTGTTGCATACCTCAGGAAATGTTCCATTTTCTTGGGATTATCAAGGATAATGGAAAAAGGGACAGACATCTCAGTAGAAAAATATCTTTTAGCTGCTGGCAGACAAAAGACCGGAATTGGTAGGTCTAGATATGCACATTATGTTAACCAACCTCAGAATATACACGATATACTGTAGATATGGGAGAATAATTCATCACACACACAAATTGAAACAAAAGCAAAGGATATTTGAGATATTTATGAATAAATGACAGAAAGAAAGATACTAAAGTCACACAACTTTAAGACCAAAGTCTTTCTCTTTATTGACAAAAAATGTTGTAAAACATCAGTGTTTCTCATGAGTGATAATTAGAGAGGCAAACTCCACATCCAGAGGATGAAGATGCCTATGTAGATAAATCCACACAAATTCAG
>CM044441.1:106590146-106612957 GCA_024363595.1 Xenopus borealis
AGGTAGTCCCCTGCTGAAAATAGTAATTGTGAGCTCTGGTGCCCATCAAGTGACATCACCCTTCATACGCTCGCACTTTCACATAGGCACGCGGGAGGGGGAAAGCTGGCCAGCGAGTTGCCTAGTTGCTCTGAAAGCCAGCCTGAAGTCCTTTTGTACTTTATGACGTAACCCAGATCCCTAAAGGGTTAACAAAAAACCTTCTCATTCTCATTTTCAAAGTACATGTGGCAGGAACATATCTGCACCCTGTACCTTATAAATCTGGCACTAGGTGCAGAGACGGTGAGCACCCTGCCCTGCACTAAATAAGTCCTAAAGTCTAGAAGAACATTACATTTGGAAGCATATTTTTAAAGTCATGCAAAATACTTGACACCATAAAAAAAACTGGCTTATATAAACATAGTAGGTTTCCTTGAATTCCCCTATTGAAGTTCCTTGTTTTCCATGGATTAATGCCAAGCAGGATTGCAGAAAAAAATACAGTATCGTTATGCCATTGTCACAGATCTGCGTTTCCAGTTACAGCATAGGCTGAGTGAAAATCTATTTATCTCTTTCAAAATTAACATATTAAAATAAAAATATTATGATTAGCTAAGATATTGTCAACTGAATTACTTTAGAAACATGGCACACGTTGAAGAAAACAGAATAAAACTGTGTAGAGGATGGGAAAATCAATGATCTGTTTGGGAATGTATCCAGGGAACTAAGGCTGCATCTGGCCTGTACAGCATCATCACCTTCCAATTACAAGCTGACAGCAATGTCATTCCTCATGCTCTTCTGGACCTTGTTATATATTGTGTAACAGTCAGTTCTTCTGTCATCAATTTGTTCATTTTGATCTACTCCCAAAACCAGCTGTTTGTTGGCAATAATTGGTATCTATATATATTTAAATTATCTCATGATACAAAATACACATGTGGGGGGGGGGTGGAATGAAAGCTAAAATGCACAAAATAAGAGCAAGGCAAAAACGTTTTACCTTGAGAACAATGAACAATGCAAAAGTAATTAGCAATCAATTCAGTGGAATAAGACAACAAATGCTATAATGAAATTATTTGTGCCAGCCCAAATACAAACTACTTTGAGACAGGTCTTAAAAATATGTGCAGTTGCTATACTCAAAGTAATCTGTTGTATGAAGAATCTTCCATTGTTAAACGCAAAGTTTACTTACTTATTTATGTTTATGATTGTATTACTATCCTAGAATAAACTTTACACTTAAGGGCTCGTTTTCTACGTGCATTTTTTATTCTGGGTCACACTCTGGGAATAACTGTCCCATAGTACTTTGTATACAGCATGTTGATGTTATCGTTACTGTGGTCCCAGGTTTCACTTGCAACAGCTTGGACCTGACATGTACAGAACATTTGAAAATCACACTGTACTTCACCTGCAGCCACAAAGGACACCTGCAAATATGGAAAGTAGTTTGGTTGGAGCCAGGTTGGTTCATTTTTTTAAAAAAGGCACACAGGCTTGGATAAGAGGTTGGCAACTTTGGACCTTGGGGTGGTTTATAAAAATTGGCATTTCAGTGCAATGTTTAATTTACTAATCTGAAAAGAATTATGAAAAATACCTTTATTGCAACAAGTTCATATTTTGTTTGAACTTAAAAGACTCCTGTCTCTCTTTCAGAAGAGTTAACTTTATTTTTCTTTAGACTGTGTGTACCCGAATGCGATCATTAAATAAGGGGAGTAAGAAAGGACAACTGGTCAAACAATCTTTGGACTTAGAAAGTCAATGATGGTGGGTAATGATGGGTGAATTTATTCGGCAGGCGAAAATTTGCGGCGAATTCCTGCGATTCCTGCAAAAATTCGACGTGCAACGAAAATGACAAGATGTGCGTCGGAAACGAAACGTAAAAAATGAGAAACGTAAAAAATGAGACGTGTGCAGTTTCCCTAATTTTTCGGCGAAGCGAAACGGGATAGATTCGCCCATCACTAATGGTGGGAGATGTGAAAATGTGTTTCTCAGATTATGGACAGCATACTTTACTACCCAAAAAAGTTTAAAATAATAGTCTTTATTGGCTTGATTTAAAAATAGGCAGAGGATCAAAACCAAATTTTGGGCTTTCACACCCTTAATCATAGGAATCATTTACAATTTACAACATTTTTAAATGTTATCTTACAATATTTTTATGAATTTCAGTACCTCTCTCCTTTCAGGTCTTTCTCGTTCCATGGTCTTCCTTCTTAATAACTTCCTTACACTCTTATCAAAAATCAGCTGCTTTTTATTGTTTATCAGAGCTGCCTCGTTCATTTTCCTGACTTGTGAGATTAGGAAAGAAGGAACCTATATTAAAATTGAAAAGAAAATCAAATGAATACATCTGGTTGGGTATTTGTCCCTGACAAAGATGTTTCTAGGAGTTGCTTTAAGGCTGCTTAACTGAGGTGGCCAGAGCAAAAGATATACTTTCTCTCTCTATGTAACCCATAGGCAGCCTATAATATTCTTGTTTTGAAAGGTAAGTAAATGGTGCAGTAGCTGATGATTGCCTACTATTGGTGACTGGACCTGTGGCAAACTGCACCTTTTGTTACATCACACTAGTTTACATATAGGCACAGTAGTACACAAATGTGCTGTGCAAACTGTGAATTGAGTAAACATAGAGAACATAATTGCTATGGATTTGTCTACCAGTTGTGGGTAGGATATGTAGAATGCAGGTTGACTTGCATTCAAGGAAGAACCATAATATTCTGAGGTTAGAGGCAAAGGCAGACCCTTGCCTTTCCCTATAATTGTCACTTTGGGTAAGGAAAATTGTGAAAAGATGTTGGTTTTGGATTTATTCATACCTTATTACAGCTACCAATATTTCACCTTCTCTAAAATGAAATTAACACATAAGTAACATGTTCCCACCCTCTGGACATCAGCTGTAGGGAACATGGACACAAATTACAGGCAACTTGATTTCACTTTTATAATACATATTGCAGCACTATATATACATACTGCACATTGAAACCCATATTATCTTACCGTCCACAAGATGTCCTGGTACCTAATTAAAAGCCGAACAATATGGGCTGTGGATGCGGCGGCTTTCATTTCCTCCTTGTTTGCACTTTTGCGTTTGCAGATGAACAGGTTTGGTGCGAGGATCATAGACACGTTCCACAGACTCATTTTGTTTTTTTCCTCATTTGAAACCACCTTTTTCAGGAAATTTAACAAGGCCTATAAAAAGAAGAAGTTGGCTTGTCAAAAGGAAGAGAAGTCCCTAAGTTTCATTTTATCAGATCAGTGGTGAAGTAGCCATCACCACATGTATGCATATTTGTTTCATTCCTTTCTCTGCTGTAGTCCTTCTCCTTTCTTATATCGACAGTGTTAAAACATCACAATCCCTTCTTACAAATTTTTATAGCTCTGATAACTGTTTGATTTTGTTTTCCTTGGTATTTAGTCTTCTCTTCCACCCCTACGTGGAAGACACCCCTTCCACCCCTACTGTGGACAAAAAATAAAATTTTTACTCCAAACCTCATAGCAGATTTTAAAACTAGGATTCAGATGCATTTCTAAGAGAAATTACACATTCTCCCCAACTTTCATCCTAATTGTCCTTCAGGCTGAGCCCCCCCAAATAAAAGTTTAGGAACCACTACTCTACTGAGTATATATGAGAAAGCATGTGCAGAGTGAGGCTTCTACAGTACTACAGTAACTCATGAACAATAAGAGTGTGATCACTATCAGAGGGTTATCTATAATATAACTCTAAGCCCTCTTCTTGAGAAGAAAAAAAAACTAAAGTACTTTTCTAGGAGAAATATTTTGATACCAAGTCAAAACCTTTCTATACTCTTTTGCCCTGACATAGGTCCTTGCTATGATTGTTAAACTACAATGAGATCCAGGTTTGTCTGCTGGCTGATTTCTTTTTTTAAAGTTACACCAACAAGGGACAACCATGAACACATTCTCTATTTTTCTTGTTTTATTTAGAAGTCTGTTGTAGGAATATTGAATGCTGAACATCCTTTAAAAATCAAAATTTCTATCAAAAAAATCAAATGTTTACTGTCACTTTCAGCCTGCACCATCTATATACGGCAGAAGAGGCCTTAACCCACAACCCCAATTAAATAAATAATAATTGGTAGTCCCAATTTTTTAAAATCCCCTCTAGTATTACAGTTTCTTCTGTGAATCAGTGAAACTAAGACAAATATTTGTCAGTATCAAAGTTTCATAGAACCCTCAAGGCAAGGGTGAGGAATATTTAGTAATATTGCGTCTAATTTCATTTACCTTGGCAGTATCTCTGCTGGCATCTGGCAGCAGCATGATTAATAGATGAAGAGCTTGAAGCTGCAATTTGATCTTGGAGATTTCTGGAGAAATGAAAAATAACTTGAATAAGTTTCCTTATATGAAAGGCAGCAATATGATTAGCTGCTGAGCGAAGTCTCACATTAAAGCACATGTGGATTCATGAGACGTTTTGTTTTCTTCTATAAAATGTCACTGGCTGAAAGATTGGCATGTGAGAAAACTTTTTCCCTTCAACACTCTCATAAGCGTGTTAGACAGGGATGGCTGCCTCTAATGCTGATGGCAATAGCAGAATGCATCAGTTTCAGAAAATAACACACAATTGTTAATGTATTGTGTATTGAGTTTTTTAGGCCTCCATTCTCTTGGTCTACCAAATCTGAAGGCCACCCAATGGAAGGGAAAAATCTGCCTCTAATATTCAACAAAATAAACATACTCATAACATAGTAACAGAGAAATAGAAACACTTTCCTGATAAAAGATGAACTCCATTAAGGTTGGTGAAAAGTGCTACAAGGGGTCTCCCTACAAGGGACCACAACCCCACACTGAAAGAGGGGCTAATCACTTTCATGCTTAATTTCTGCAAACATTCTCTTAAATTAAATATAACCCAGACTGTACAGTGTCATCTATAAACTATGTTTCTGATGATTATTTAGATGATTAGGGATGAGCAAAATATTTTGCCTAGTTTTGCAGTGAAAAAATGACCTGTAGACTGTAATGCATAGTAAAATAAATGTCCTGCAGTTTGGATAACTGTCGTGCCATTTCAAAATTGTCGCAGGAAAAAACGTTCATTGACTTCGATGCATTCGGATAATTTTTTACAGTTTCGTGAATTTTCAGCGATGTGGGTCAGATTCGCTCATCATTAATTATTGTTTGTTCAACTTTTTTTAAGGGGGATAACATTTAGGGGCAGATTTACTAAATTTACGTGAATAGTTCGAAGATTTTTTCGGATATTCGAATGTGGAAATTTGGCCTCTTCGATAATCTAATACGCAAAATTTGAACGTATAGAATAGATCGAATGATCGGATATTCCATAATTCGACCATTTGATGATCGAAGTACTTTAACTTTAAAATTTTATTCGACTGCCTACTTCGCAAGATTGAACCTACCGAATTGCAATAGAAGTCTATGTATATATATATTGTGAAACCAAACTTGTGGTTCCTAAACATTGATTAGTGGCTATTTTCTGTTGTAGGAGAACATTTCCCTGTATTCATGGAGACCCACCCTAAACAGTATGAGGACCTATTTTACTGTTGGCCTTATTGTTGCAATCCTTTTTATGGGATGAGTGTCTCTCCAGCTCAGAACTATAATATGAGTCAGGCGAGGATGATGGGAGCATTTATTCACAACAGCTGAAGGACAAAGATGTGACATCCTAATTCCAAAATGACTTCTATGCAAGGGAGTAGAATCCTTATACATCAACATCCACAGTGTATTATATGAATAAAAAGAATCATCGTTTTGACCAAATATCCATATTGCGAAATATCTTTTTTTGTAGGTAATATTTAAAACTGTTAATGTTTATATTGTGTAAAAAGAAATCAAATCTTCTTGTAATAAAAGTAATAAGTGGCACCAGCTGATAACAGAAGCCTTGAGCACCTTGCCATTACAATGACAACAAAGGACTTGCTAGGCCGGTGATTCAATTTGAAGGACAATTAGCAGCTAAGTGTGTTTAAAACCTTATTGATTAACATGCTATAATTACTCCTGCATTTGAGCTTAGGCGACAAGTCAGCTGAATGATGAGCCGGTTGATCACATGTTAAATCAGGGAAAGGTTTGGCCCGTAGCTGTATTGGATTTGAAAGCTAACGTTAGAATCTGGTTTAAGATACTTATATGCTCAGCTGGTAAAGCTTCTTTTCAGAATAAAAAGAAAATGCTGTACTGCATATGCAGGTATCTGACATGATAATGGAAACTTTGCACGTTGAGCCTTATTTATTGACCACTGAATGGTGTTGCAAAGCTGGGCACAGAATGGAGATAATCACATGGAAGCAGAGTGCAAGTAGGGCCATGTGATTACTACCAGCATTATACACAAGGTGATTACAGAGCTGCACATTCTCCTCCCTCCAATAATAAACTAACCAAACCTCTGTGGGCTTGGTACAGGAATATTGTGCATGTGCTAATCCATGAACTAGACATATCTTATAAATCAAGTGGAGCACATGCTGTCCTAATTATCAAAAATATTTATATTATTAATGCAACTGCCTGTTGGCTCCATTTTACCAACATTTTCAGACATAAATCCTTTTTTTACCAACATTCCTGGTTAAAAGCAATGCAGCAATACCTGCACTAATCACAATGCATGCTTTGTGAATCACATGCAAGTCTTGGTGCAAGTCAAATGAGGTTATTGACATATCCTCAAAGTAGAACACTGGACCTGTCACCACATACAAGCTGGTGGTATTTCAGATTTTTCTAATGTCAATTTCACTTGCTGGCAATTTTGGTTTGAGTAGTCTTTGGGCGCAAATTGCACCTCCGACAGGTTGGCAGCAATGATCACTCAGTTTTGTTTCAATGTAGAGTCAGAATGTTGGTGTGTGTGCAAGTAGAAAAGCATGCGACTGTATTTTTATAAATGATATCCGTCAATTCGAATAAATGGATGTTATTTATGAGCAGTCAGATTACTGATTGATTCACTTTTCAGTTACATTTTAACATGTTATAGAATGACTAATCCAAACAACTTTTCAACTGGCCTTCATTTTTTTTCTTTTTTATAGTTTCCTGCTTTCAAATGAGGGCCACTGACCCCATCTAATAGCAAATGCTCTGTAAGGCTGCACATTTATTGTTGTTTTTATCCAGGCCCTCTCCTAGCAACCAGATTGCTCAAACTACAACCTGGAGAGAAATTCGCAAATTGTCTCAGAATATATCTCGATCACGTAAAATTTTTTAATTTCTATTAAAAATATAGAAATCCAAGGCATAGAGATTATTTCACAAAATGGTGCGAATAAACTGTATAGGCAGGGAAGGAGAAGAAGGGGGGACATTATAGGTCAGGACTCCTTCTTTCTTAGAAGCCAGCCTTATGGGCTCATGTGATTTTACTATACATTTAACTAGGGTTACATAGATTTAAATCTGTAGCTTTTGCTTTCGAGCGGAGGACACAAGGTGGACCTCTAGAATAAAGAGCAGGTGATTAATAGTAAAACAAACAACTAAAACAATGACAATGCTAAATACAAATCCTAAAACAAAAAAACTGAAAACCACCGGGTCTCAGTTTAACCTTCTGTAACAATTTCAATTTACATATGTGTGGGTGTAACATCTTGTCTATAAGGCCCATTTCGATAGAAAGCCTCATACATTTCCCTCAGATAATGTGTCTGTTTCCCTAGTTGTGTGCCTGTTCCTCCTTACAATAATTTGTTTGGTAGCTATTGCCTTCCTAGCAATGTAACAATGCAAATCTGGGACATTAACAACTGAACTTTTCTGCACTGACATAATGCTAAAAAGAGACATACAGCTCTTGAGCGTACCGTATGTAAATATTTGTCAATTGTAGTCATGTACATTTTACATCAAAAGGGCCCTTTTCAACTACACATAATGTAAACTTAAGGGCTCATTTACTGATGGATAGACTCAAGTGCTGGTGTGCTAATGGGCATAAAACTGCAACTCATAGACATCATTCAAGTTCACATTGTGCAACACAGAATGCCTGTTTTGTCCCACCCATATTTATCCCTTCATATGGTGGGTACAAGTTTTCTCACCATAGTACCATCAACAGTCAAATTCAAAGCATATTAAAGGCTTCTATGGCACAGGGACCAAAAAAGTGAGGGGCAAAGTACACCATTTCCCCCCATTTTTACATTGATCCTTTAAACCCTCAATAAAGTATATTCCAGCATCCTGTTGCAATCAGTGGGTTTTGAGGATTGAAATCAATATGTTCCATGTGCACAAAGCCTAAATTGCACACAGCTCATGAACATAAATAACTAACTGCTTTTGTCAATAATTTTTATGGAGCCCATAATGAGTGTGCTAACCACTCAAATGGAATTACCCAGTATTGACAGAATGGGAGTGCCTCATTTAAGATAAATTATAGGAATGAGCTACTTATACTAGAGCTATTTTTCATTGTATTATAAAATGTAAACAGATGACTGATGCATGCTTAACCAGTAGTCAGCACACAAATATGGCTTTAGCAAGAAAACAAACTTGTATTTTAATGTACTAATTTTCACATTCTTTTAAAGGATATTGCAGAAAAACAACATTTACAAAGAGTTCTATTTCAGGTACAGAAAACCCTAGCTAGAAGTAGAGTCCTGCGTGGGTCCATTTTTTGCCACCCATACCCGCAACCTGCAATCCACAACCCGCATTCTTACCTGCCTGGACCTGCTACCCGACCCGCAAGTACCTTATCCGCAACCCAGACCCGTTAGGAAGTGCTGTCATGCTGCCAATCAGGAATCAGGAAGTGCTGTCACTGGAAGTGACATCATAAGAAGTAGGCGTGATAATAAAAAATGAGTAAAAATCGATATTGAGAAAACCCATGGCCCGACCCGCAAACCCACGTCTATACCCGCACCTGGAACAGGGTACCGCAGGTTTTTGCAGGTAACACACACATACCCGACCTGCTGCAGGACTCTAGCTAGAAGTATTAGATATTTAATATAACTCAAATTCAAGGGAAACCTTAGCAGTGTCAGGCTGGGAGTCTGGGGCCCATCAGGGCTGCCACTTCAGGGCCACATAGCCCTCAGGCCCACCGTTGCAGTCAGTAGCTGACGCCACAACATGCCTCATGCCTGCTTCACACATACTTTATACTAGTGATCCCCCAACCAGTGGCTCGTGAGTAACGTGTTTCTAACCAACCCTGGATGTTGCTCTTTCAATGGTCTCAAGCAGGTGCTTATTTTTGCATACATGTTTTGGAGGCAAGATTTGGTTGCATAAAAAGCAGGGGCACTCAGGCACCGAATTTGTAGAGAGGCCACCTAGGGCAGCAGGATTTTAGGGGGTGGCATGCTGCCCAACCACACCTACATTGGTTCAGAAATTTCAATTTCCTGTGTGCCAATTCCCATTGCTCCATCCCGATGATGCCTAGGGGCGCCCGTTATGTAAATCCTGGGGGTACTGCCAAGTATATCCTCCTGTAATCTGCCAGTCCACATAAGGGCTACCAAATGGACAATTACAGTCCACATTTGTCACCCCAAGGACTTTTTTCATGCTTGTGTTGCTCCCCAAATTATATTATTATTATATTTGAATGTTGGGAATCCCTACCTTATACTTACAGCTGCGGTAATCATCAGATGGAAGTCAGTGGGGAGGGACATTAGTTTTCAGCGGGGAGCAACTTGGAAGGTTGGGCCCACCAGGTTTTATCCCAGTATCCATCCAGACCAGTCTGACACTGAACCTTGTTCGAACTGAACTTGAAGTGAAAACCTTTGCAAACTGCTGCTTTAGTACTATCTATCTATTCCAATGACTGTGCCAGTGTAAGACACAGCTTTCTAGCATGGCTATTTCTAACCATTAAATATATGTCTATACAGCACATATGTGTGTATGGGTAAGTGTTTGACAAAAGCCTTCTCACAACTTGGTAATGCATTACTATTCTCTTTATGTGCATAATGAAAAGGAGACGGAATACATAAAAACCCTTCTAAAAATCCAATAATACCCTGTTGTTTTTATGAAGAGAATGAGTACACAATTACTCAAGCCCTTCAAAAACAAATGCCCTATAAAGTGGACAGATCTTGAACATGTGCACAGACTCTTAAAAGTAGACAAGGCATATTTTGTAAGCTCTCTACACGGAGTATATTTTCAACATCTGAATTAGACCCCAAATTTATATAACAAAAACAATCATTTGCTTTCTCACATGACAACTGCCAAAGAACATCTTACATAGACATAATTTAGAGCCCAAAGTATGTGAAAGGTTAAAGAGTGCAGATTTCAGCATTTTATGGTTAGGCCAAATTTAAATTGAATTTGATATTTGTATATGATTTAAGAAATTAAGTAATTTAATATACTGACTTACTTTCCACCAATGTAATGAAGGCAGGGAGATACTCCATAGTAAAGAGAGAAGACGGCAGCTCTCGTATGAACATCTTTAACAGGCCTGCAGCATCATTGTTGCGGACTTTATTCCAGTCAAATGAGTTGTCATGAAATTTAGCTTCCAGCTCTTCACGCAGATTCTACAAATAAACAAATATTATTGACAACCTGAAATTACACCAGAAATTAAAAAATCTTACAAACAAGTATACTTAATTATACAGCTATACTTATTAATATTAATTATATGTGCAAAGTTTAAATACAGAGAAGGCCTTTATGTTTTTTGCACACTGAAAAATCATTGTATTACAAAATTGTGTTGGGCTTCTCTAACTCAAGGTTATTTTTAAAGCTGGGTATAATAGCAATTTTGTTGCACATATGACTTTTTAATTTGTAAATGAACTGTTCATGTTAATGTTATAAAGAAGTCAAGGTATATTATAGCATATGCCATTTAAACAATATCTTGGTTTGCATACTCAATAATATTTTGATATCCAAAAGCTCCGGGTAAATTAGCTTGTAACAATGACACTGTTGATACTGTTGACCCCTATGGCTAAAGTCAAGAATTCTCTTGCTATTACAGCTTGAACCTAACTGACCATCACATGAAATTGTGGCTGAAACAATGCAGCCATGTTTTTCTATTTCTTGAGATATTAGCAGTTTTTACACTGCTGATACAAAAAATCTGAAAAAACAGCACCACCCGCTGGTTCATTCTACCAACTAGGCTACAGTCAGGGAAAGAATGACATCTTAGAATATAAATGTGTTCTATGTCTTTTCTCTCTCAACCTTTTTCTGTAAAGTATTTTGCTTCCATATATTGCCTCTCACCAACTTGAACTAGTTTCTAAATGATAGGGACATTTGGGGTCCTCTACAGTCCCCCATGCAATGTGAAAAGTGCAAACAAAATGCCAGATTTTGTTGTCCTTGGCACACTGTGTAGGGTATTGTAAATTACCTCTACAGTGTTTTTGACAAGAAGACTTGTCGTCTTTAAAAAAAAATAATAAAAAAAAAAAAATATATATATATATATATACAAACTCACGTGCAAACCAACAACTGCTATGTTACTACTAGAACATGATAAAAATTACTTTATAGGTGAACTTGCCCTTTAAAAATAAGGGGGCTTAGCTATACAGCTATTTTATAGACAGACACACATAGTTAATGAACTATATGAAAACATATGAAATTATAATTAGTTTGAGGAATCTGTAATGTCTGATTCTGCACATTTGGTAACTGGATACACAGTTTTTGGAAATATTGCCAGGACTGTCTTGCATTTAATACTTACAAAATGGTCTATTTAATCAAGAGCACATGCTTCAAACATTATACAATTGTTCTGGAATGTGTGCAAAACTCACATAACCCAAGCGCTTTTTTTTAAAATCTGGATTTGTTTAAAAAATCATGTAATGTAGTATTTAAAGTACAGCCATCCCAGTTTCCATCCCCAAGAGAACATGCTACACGGCAAGAAAGCAAGGGAGGTAGTATTTCAGATACAGCACAACACACCATCTCCCGCAGGACATCATCTATTCAAATATATATATATTTCACAATTATATCTTAAAAAAATATAAAACATCCATCTCCCTTTTTTTTTTAAACAAAACATCCGTGGGTAGCAATCAAGGCTACACAGAACGGATCATTTAATGAAACGTAAGCAGTAAGAGTAATTATATCTTTTCTGAAATGGAATGTTAGGAAACCCCAGTGCCTTCAGACTTAATAAATCACAGTTGCAGGGTGACCTTTCAGTCGGTCTTGGTATAATGGAAAGAAAAAAAAGGAAAGCCAAACACTTCCTGCTTTTTTCATTAGAACTCAGACAGAGATTCCACTAGGTGAGGTCACTACATTCCGCCTAAAGGCAAATATTGATCTTTTCTCCACTGCTCAACAGTGAAAAAGCTCAACATGATTTGGAACTTTATCAATATCATTGTCCTGACTTAATGATCATGTTCTAAAATGTCGCCTACATGATCAGATGTTAATGTGTCTGGGAGTTGCTCTCTCCCTCAGTCAGTCACTCAGTCTAAGACCCAGTCATTCACGTAGGTCAAAGAGCATGTGGCCAGCTTTTTCTTTAAATCTAACTGAATGCCTTATTTTTGGTTCAAATAGAGGATGGAGGGATTTGGTAGACTATGCAAGCAAGATCACCCAAACTGAATCAAATTTTATTCATAGGTTTTGGAGGCAAAATGGCAAAAGCCTTGTTGAAGACAGCATTCCAGTTCTTATGCTTCCATATAAGTTGGCCCTGGACTAGGGGAAAGAAGGAGTTCCAAGACCCCTTCTTATTTAATGGTATTCTGTAATGATTTTTATGGTGTAGTTTACTCTACAAATATTGAGAGGTGCTGAGTGTGTATACTACTGCCAGATGCTGCAACTCCTATGTTGAGGGTTGATACCCTTTTCCTATCTACAGAGAGCGACTTCATAATCCTGAGTGGGGTCAGGACATTCTCCCCACCTGCCTTTACAGCGGTTGCCTATTGGTAACCCTGGTTTGTGAGTATAAGTTATTTATTCTTATTTCAATATCCTTTACCAGTATATATTACACTATTGGGGCTCTTGGTGTTTCTTTTGTTTACTCTACAAATAAGGCATTCTAGCATATAAAATTGTATTCCTGACCAACAAGTGTATTTTTTTAGTTGTAATATTGGTTTGTAGGCAACCAGTGCTTGATCCTGTGCTTTCAGAAAGAGCCAGCACTTCATGATGTAACTGCTTTCAGATAAGCTATTGTTTCTTCAATGTAACTAAAGGAGTCACAGTGGGATTTTTTACTATTGACTGCTATATCTAACAAGGAGAGCTGTTATCTTTTTACTGTCCCATAGTTCTGTTAATGAGCTGCTGGGGGGAAAGGAAGTTGGCTGACAACATTCCAACTTGAAGTGCAGCTGTAGAGTGACTGAAGTCTATCAGAGCACTAATCACATGACTGACGGCACCTGGAAAACTGACAGCATATCTTGCCCTATGTCAGGTTTCAAGATTAAATGTAAAAAAAAATCTGTCTGAAATCCAGTGCAGGCCAGTTAGGGTAAAAAGTACTGTACTAGATATTCGCGACACTATGACAGGAACACCGATCCCCCAATACATTCCTATATCTTCACTGAATTAATGAACTGGGAGCAAGGGCCAATTAAGGTGGCCCTGGATCTTGAAGTGGGACATGAATTCAAAAAGTTTGACAACCACTGTTTAAGGTAGGTTTACCTTGCAATTAAATGTCAATAGCCATTACCAATAACATGCAGTGTAGTGAAAGCAAAGAGGAATGGCATGACCCACTAACCTTGCTACTCATTTTTTTTTATTTCCCCACATTTCCCCCTGATACAGGGTGAACAAAACAATGTTATTCTTTACATTTTTAGAGAGCTGTAAAAAGTTGTCAGGTGGCATTTCACTGTGCTTCAAATGTATTTTTTTTCCACGTTTAACTTTAACAAAAGTTCCACTTAAGAAACCTGATACTTTTCTTTAAAGATATTATAACATGTATTGAAAATGTTCCCTTTTGGTTGCAGCTTTACCAGTGAAAATAAGTTGCAGCTGAGGTCATGGTTTCGGTCCCACTTCAGTTTATTTTGTTAATGTTTACCCATGCTGAGCTTTACATCGGATTTCCTCTTCCTATGTACTGTAAGCATGGTCAGAATGCAGAATTACAGATCTCTGGTATTTTGCTCTGACAGACATTTTTTTTTTTTTATAAAAACAGGATTATAGTCCTTGTAAAAATAAATTAGTGAAAACAGGTCTGTTTCTTGGAAACACAGATTCATGACATCCTCCAGTTAATTTACCTCTGCTCCATATGTTCACAATAAGGGTTGAGAAATATGTCGCTAACTCTAAATAAATATGTGTGTGTGAGTGCCAGATGACTTGCACTAAAGCACTTTTATATTTCGCTCAAAGCCCTCTATGCATTTTATCTCCCACAAATTGGGGATCAATGCTCACCATAAATGATCTCCAAAGTACTATTTTCCTTCAACAAGGATTTATGTTTCCTTTCTCTAATAATGCTTGCACTCAACAGTATTACAGTGTTAACGGTTTAAGTTGACGTAATAACAGAGAAATATAATCAAAACTGGCAAAAATAAAATACTGCAATGTAATAATGTAATTTACAGTTTGTTGAATACTGTAGCTTTCCCAGTTCACTGGCGTAATTGTCAAAAACAAGTCACATTGGGGCAAATTTACTAAAGTGTTGCGGCTACAGAAAATTCGCCAGAAATCCCATCCGCAGGGAAATCACCAATTTACTAACAGGAATAGAGGACAATCACTAGCAAAATAGACTGTCACTAAAGAAGTTTTGGGCCCTTTTCACTCAAGTGAACGATTGTTACTCAACAAGTTCACTAAAGTGCACATTTTCCATTACCTTACTCCTTTCACCAGTGTTTCATTCTCCAGTTTAGACCTGGCAAACTGATTAGATGAAGCTACATCCTCCTCAAGCTTATGTCAGTGACATCATATCCTGTATGCCAAAAAGTTATAACAAAGCGCTGGCGTTTTTTTCATTTTTTAAAGTGGGATTGTATTTAACTGTTATAATATTTTTTTTAACAATTTGAGGGGCATGTCACATTTGTTTTAGGGTGGGCAAAATGATCTCTTTTGTCTTTATTTTGCTTCCTTGTAATGTAATAATAAGTGGCCACTTCAAGCATTTGTACCCTCTCTAATAAAGACATATATACAACCTATATGCACCTGCCCTATTCAAATTGAAATAAGTGTAAGGGTACTAATGTAGTCAGCACATATACTAGCTCTTACATGCTGGCTGATAAATCCTCCTCCACTTGGTTTCTGAGTTTATGTTTTGTAAAAATAAATACAATACCGAGCAATCATTTCTCTTCATGCAGCCTGTTGCAATGTCACTTTTGTCTTTTTTTGCATTCAAAGTGCCACCAAAGTACTACCAAATGGCTACAAAAAGGAGGGAGTGCTGATGCAAAGTTAGATTTGGACATACAGTATATTATGTAGGTCTAAGTTAGGCTTCATCAATTACTACCAAAACTGACCCTGAACCTTACCAGGTCATTAAAAATAATAAAATGTTGTCTTTTCAAGATGTTATGTTTCTCAATAGGCAAAACCCTGTCCAGGGTCAGTCTTATGCTTTTGCTTATAATAGTACAAGTTTAAAGGGAAACTGTCATGGGAGAACAAGTTTTTTTTAAAATGCATCAGTTAATAGTGCTGCTCCAGTAGACTTCTGCACTGAAATCCATTTCTCAAAAGAGCAAACATGGGGCTAGCCATTTTGTCACTTTCCCAGCTGCCCCGGTCATGTGATTTGTGCTAGCACTTTAGGAGGGAACTGCTTTCTGGCATGCTGTTGTTTTTCCTTCTCAATGTAACTGAATAGTACGCAGTGGGACATGCGTTTTACTATTGAATGCTGTTCTTAGATCTACCAGGCAGCTGTTATCTTGTGTTAGGGAGCTGTTATCTTTTTACCTTCCCATTGTTCTGTTGTTAGGCTTCTGGGTGGGGGAAAGGGAGGGGGTGATATCACTCCAACTTGCAGTACAGCGGTAAAGAGTGATTGAAGTTTATCAGAGCACACGTCACATGACTTGGGGCAGCTGGGAATTTGACAATATGTCTAGCCCCATGTCAGATTTCAAAATAAAATATAAAAAAATCTGTTTGCTCTTTTGAGAAATGGGTTTCAATGCAGAATTCTTCTGGAACAGCACTATTAACTGATGCATTTTGAAAAAATATTTTTTTCCAATGACAGGATCCCTTTAAGATTAGGGCACTAAACAGGTTTTCACTAGAACAGGTCTTAAAAAAAATACAAAATCGTAATAATACCTTTTGATGAATCTGCAGACTTATGACAAATATTGTTTGTATTGACGAAAGTTGTTTCATTCTGATTCTTCTGGTACAGCATCAATATTAGCATGACTTTATAGAGGCCAATACAGACAAGTGGTAATAATAACCCTGCTCATTAAAACTTATGAAAGAAGAATGAGACACAAGTTTTGGTTTGGGAAACATCGGAACACCACTGAATTTTGTACTTCAGCAGATGGAAGTGACTTTTAATGTATCACAAAGGAGTAAGAAGTAAATAAGGGAAAGATTCTCTAAATGAATATATTTTAACAATGTGTTTGTTTTGAATAATTAATGAAAATATGCTGGAATGTGGATTCCAGAGAAGGGGCAGATCTCTAATATGAACATTTCATAAGGTAATAAACAGTTTGGTAATTTGGAGATAGGTTCACAGATACAGGGTAGGTATTCATTGCCAGACTAAAAATGAAATTGTTTTAAAGTAATAAAAATATAAGGCAGTGTTGCCCTGAACTGGTAAAACGCCTGTATTTGCTTCAGAAACACTACTATTGTTTATATAAATAAGCTGTTGTGTAGCCACGGGGGCAGCCATTCAAAGGAGAAAAGGCTCAAGTTGCACAGCAGATAGCAGATAAGCTCTGTAGAACACACTGTTATCTGTTATCCATTACTTATCCTGTGCCATGTAGCCATTGCTACTTAGCAGCTTGTTTATATGAACTATAGTAGTGTTTCTGAAGCAAACAGATCAGTTTTAACAGCGCAGGGCAACACTATGTGATATTTTCTTTACTTTAAAATACTTTCATTTTTTGGTGTTACTGTTCCTTCAAATGGAGGCTCTGCATTCCGAATTGTTGACACATCAGGCACATCATTAGCAGTATCCAGGCTTATTGATTATTATATTAAAGATTTCAGAATTTACTGTACTAGTTCACAGATAACTTGCAGCACAGCTTTTAGAATCTGATCTAGATTTCTCAAGTGTTTTAAGCATTTCAAGACAACTTGTAGTTATATAACTGTCATTAAATTGCTTGTATAACTGTTGGGTAAATCTTTGATTTACAGTCACAACAGTTTTAAAGAAGATAACCTCAGTTGAAAGTTCCTGGGCCCCTGACTGAATAGGTTTCCTTAAGACAAGACATTTGTCCCCTCCATCCCTGGGATGAGTTCCCTCTACCACATGTTATATCCCTGTTTGCATGGGACAGGTTAGTTACCCTGTTACAACTACACACTCTCTTAATAATGAGAAAGTCATATCTGAAAACCATTTAATTCAGCCCTTATGTAATGATGCTTGGATCTTACAACCCCAAACAAGGAGGCTAATGGCAAAGCAAGTGTGTGTGCAGAAAAGTCCTCACACAAATCTTTTCACAATTTGCCTAACCACACAATATGTCATATTTGGCTGAACCTATCACTGGTTAGTGGCCTATGCACACCCATCAGTAAAGAAGTGCATCAACAGGCTAATTTAGTCCTAACCCAACATCAACCAGCCTGATTTGGATTGAGTATCTGTGCATATTGTCTGTCTGCTCAATATCTTAAAGGACCAGTAACATCAAAAATGAAATCGTTTTAAAGTAATAAAAATATAATGCAGTGTTGCCCTGAACTGGTAAAAACTACTGTATTTGCTTCAGAAGCACTACTATTGTTTATATAAATAAGCTGTTGTGTAGCCATGGGGGCAGCCATTCAAAGGAGAAAAGGCTCAAGTTACACAGCAGATAGCAGATAAACTCTGTAGAACATAATGTTATCTGTTTTCCATTACTTATCCTGTGCCACAGAGCCATTTTTCAATTTCCGCCATTGCTACTTAGCAGCTTGTTTATATGAACTATAGTAGTGTTTCTGAAGCACACAGATCCGTTTTAACAGTGCAGGGCAACACTACATGATATTTTCTTTACTTTAAAACACTTTAATTTTTTGGTGTTACTGTTCCTTTAACAGCAGTGAAAAAATGCCAAGGACACCCTATGGCACAGCATCCTATAGCATTTATCTCTGTCATGTGTAAACATCTTTTTAATCTGTGTGCAATCTGTGTCTTCTTGACTTCCTTAAATAAGCACAGAAAGTCATCTCACCAGATCTTATAAAGCTGTTTATTATATAATACCAAAGACGATCAGACTCATTCACCCATATGAATTAAGCACAGTAACAGGTCAAGCTCACATATATATATGTATAGTACCGAGTAAACAAGACACATCACCAATAATGTTGTGTGTTAAGTGTAAGTTAAGTGTACCTGGGGACTAGAGCTGGAGGCCCCTTCCCTAGACTAGTAATTAATAAAGGAAAACATACCTACCTTAACACGAGCAGCAGATCCAGGTACCCTCAGTATACCTTCTGTTTCTAAGCCAGTCTCTTCAAGCCTCTGAAGTAACTAAACAAGCAAATATTAATATTGTTATGCTAATAATTATACCATACAATTAGTTGATGTTTCTCAGATTTTTTATACACGGTTGTGGCAAACAATATACAGTGCAACAGAGGTCTTGGTGGATTCAGCTGAGAAGTTTCCCTTAGGGTCCTTGAATTCTCTTCCTATTAATTGTATACAGGGAAAACTAGGCTGTGAGTAAACCAAATAGGGGCTGCATTTTTTTTCATTAGCAAACAGTTAGGCAGATGCGCCCAAACTTCCAGGATGGACCTCCCTCCCATCAATTCAGTGCACAATTGGGCTCAGCCTAATGGAAACTATAATGAATGTTATGGACATATTTTCACACAGCACTGCAATAAAACAAAAAAAGGTGAAAGTAGCAAGAAATAAAGTTTTTAAGATAAGCAGACTAGAAATTCTTCAACCTACATCCAGCTTTAACCTGCTGCTTCCATGCTTTTACTCATCCCAACCTGAAGTCCTCTATAAGTTTATGACCCAAACATAATCCATTATAGAATGGTGACATCAGCCACCAAATAGGAAGGGTTAGTAATATATAATCAAAGGGAAGGGCCTGCTTGAAGTCTGACCTGGCACCCAACTTAACCTATATCGGTGGATCACTTACTTGTCATGAAGCACCTAATTGAAAACAGTTGATGATCACAATTAAAAAGTCTTTATGGTAACACAATGACTTTGGCCTATGACAAGCTAAAAAAATGCAGCCTATGGCCATTGAGGGATGTGTACTAATCACATAACTGTGCTGATTTATAATTCTTCTGAAGCACCCAACCTGCAGGCTGCTAATGACCTGGAACTTGCTATCTCTCTAACAGGTGCAATTTCAAGCCAAGATGTTTAGATAAGAAATTCAAACTTCTACAACACAGTTTTATATTAAAAAAAAAGTAGTATATATCAAATCTACAAGTGCATACTGTATCTTCAGTACATTTCTTTAAATAAGTAGAAATGCCTTAGTTTTCTCTGCTGGGTGCATGGAGTCATCCCTTCAAAGATTTTGTGTACTCTGAGAGTGACTTATTTCTCTACTCACTTTTTGGAAAATCAAGGGAACTTTCGTGCCTGGGATTTTTTTCTGATCACTTTCCAGCAGTGTTGTCAGGGGAACTCCGAACAGGCCATTTTCTGACAGAACACAAACAGCAGCAGCGAGATGTTAGAAAGTGATATAAATAACATACAATGGGCCATTATTGAAACAAGTTATGTATTATACCTCTTCCCTTGACTCTTACTATTCGGTTTCTCTTTAGTTCAATTCCCAAAGCATCATAGAAAGCAGTTAATTCAATCAGAGAAAGATATCTGACTTTTTTCATGTCTTCAGGGGACAAATCACCAACTTCCGTAAGCCCAAACCTGCTTTTCCAGACAATAAATTTCTGGAAAAAATAAATAAATGGCACCTGATTTTCCTGATTAAGCTAAAGGTCAGCATTTATTAATAATGAATGTGTGCACATCATCACGCTATTTACTGATTGTCACTAATTCTGCATTATTCTATTCCTTAAAGGGGTTATTCACCTTCATGTTTAAGTTATAGAAGGCCCTATTGTTAGCAACCTTTCAAATAGTCTTCATTTTTTTTATAGTTTACTATAAAAAGACTATTTGTCTTCTTTTTCTGCCTCTTTGCAGATGGGGGTCACTGACCACGAAAATTGTAGAACGAGTCCGTAGCCCTTGTCCTCACTTTATGGCACACCTCCTGCTGCTGTTCACTTCTCCACACGTTGGTCTCCAATCCAGCCAATTATTCATGCATCAAGGTTAGTTGGGGAATGTGTCCACACAGCAGTTCCTTAAAATCAACAAGCTTTATTCAGGTTACATTTAAAACCATGAACAGGAACTTCACAAGAATCCCACTTCCTGTCCTATGACAAGGTGATCACATTGTCATAGGGCAAGTCCCTGTTCATGGTTTTAAATGTAACCCGAATAAAGCTTGTTGATTTTAAGGAACTGCTGTGTGGACACACTCCTTAACTAATCTTGATCACTGACCACAACAAAAAACTATTGGTCCATGAGGCTACAATGTTATCACGTTTACTTATTTTTCCATTTAGGGCTCTCATATTCATATTCCATTCTCTCATTAAACCCACTGATGGGTTGCAATGATAAATTGTACCCCAGCAACCAGACAATTGCTGAAAATCCACACTGGAGAGCTGCTGAAGAAAATACTAAAAAAATTCATACTAAAAGTTAATTTAAAGGTGAACAACCCCTTTAATTGCCCTTTGGCCTATTAGTAATCATACTCTCACAATATAAAAACTTTTGCCAAAACCTACCGGCAAAGCAGAATCATCTTTTTTGATCCGCTGGTTCTTTTCACTCTCTTTGTCTTTAACATCAACCACAACCGTTTCTGAGAAGGAAGCCTCAAAAGAAAGTTCTTCTGCCACTGATGGACTGGTTTTCTCTAAAGTGCAACTGTTATCTAAAACAGACCATGCATATGTTTATTATAATTATTAGAAATAACATACAACTGCAGAAGCACATTGTGGAGTATATTGCTTCAATGCTTAGTCTATGATGTTGCATAATGTTCTTTTTTATAAAGGTCAGAATTGTGATTTTCTCTTTAGGAGGCCAAGTGTTACATAAAAAAGCACTAAGCAACTTCACATGAGCTGTCCACATCCAGTCCAAAAGCTCCATTCCTTTTAATTGCATGTACATATAAGGAAATAATAAAGATGGCATGAATGAAATCACACAGAAGTACATAATGGTAATTTATCAACTAGTATTTGCCACTTCACTCGTTACCTACAGTGTATTTCAGTTGCAGCACTGCTGTATGCCTGAAAGAACTAAGAAATACATTTATTACCTGATGAAGGGGCATGCCCCTGAAATGTTGTGTGGTCCTGACATAAAAAAGCTAGGGCTGTTTTGTGTGCAAGTATAATTTATTTTGCATGAAAGAACAGGTGGAAATTTATATATCTATCATAATATTGCCATTGAATGCTACTTCTAACTTTGCCATAAAGAATTCCATGATGCTTTTACATTACCTGTCTGATCCCCCATGTTCCTGTATGAGGGGGCTGCCATATTTGTGCAGCAGGGGTCTGTTAGCATTAGAAACTGTAACTAACAAGCTGAGATTGGACAGTCAGGATGGCAACTATTCATTTTTGTGACTGTATGTTTATGTTTAAGGCATTTTGTTTCTGTGCAGTGTATATAAGTAGCCCTAAACCAATAATGATATATAGGATGGTTAATCCAACTGATCTGAATGTTAATTGAGGATACAAAATACAAGTATGTGACTTGTTATACAGAATGATCGAGACCTGGGGTTTACCGAATAACGGATATAAGCACCCCTCCTCTGGAATTCTCTCCCACGGTCTGTCCGACTTTCTCCCAATCTTTCAGCTTTCAAGATATCTCTGAAAACCCACTTTTTTTAGAGAAGCCTACCCTCACTGTTAACTACTCAATGCAATACCGCTTACATTACTACATCTCTCACCCACTTTACTCTGATCTTGCCCTCTCCCACACCTTGTGTATCATTCTCTTTAGCTTTCTCTGTACAGGGCCTTCCTCACCTCCTGTACCAGTATTTATTGTGATTAATGATGGACGAATCTCCCCAGTTTCGCTTTGCCGAAAAATAGTGATGGGCGAATCTCCCCAGTTTCGCTTTGCCGAAAAATTTGGCGAAAAATTTGTGAAACGAGTCGTGGTCCGCTTTTGACGCGCGTCACGGCAACTTCGACGCGTCGCGTCGTTTTTGGTGCGTCGCGTCAAAAACGACGCGCGACTCGTTTTTCCGGTGAATTTTCGCCAGGCGAAATTTCGCGAATTTATTCGCTAGCGGCAAATGGCGGGAATTCGCCGCGAATTCGCCCCTGGCGAATAAATTCGCCCATCACTAATTGTGATG
>CM044441.1:106613636-106628066 GCA_024363595.1 Xenopus borealis
CCAATAAACTGTCACTCTTTACTACTGCTGCAAGTTGGAGGAATATCAACCAACTTCCCTCCCCCCAGCAACTCATTAGCAGAACAATGGGAAGGTAACAGGACACCAAAATTGTTAGGTGTAAGTATGAGAATAGCACTCAGTATTAAAACTCCATGTCCCACCATGACTCCTCCAGTAACATTGAGTAGGAGAAACAATAGTTTATGTGAAAGCAGTTATATTGTGAAGTGCTGGCCATTTTTGAAAGTACAGAATCTGGCGCAATGTCCTGATAGCTGCCTACACACCAATATCAGGAATAAAATGTTATATGGTAGAGTGAATTATTTGTAATGTAAACAGTGTCATTTACACATAAAAACGACACTATAAAAATTATAGTCCCTTTAATAAATAGCTGTTCTTTTCATATTTCTCCTAACGTCACACTTATAGAAATGCTTTTGCCAGAAGCTGAGTGCCGACCTAATATACTATCATTCTTAAACATCTACAAAACAGATGTATTAAAAATGATAAATTAAGCTAATGATATTTAAAATAATAAAGGAACTGGGCTCATTTTAAATTACCCAAGAAACTATGAAAACATGAGCAAAACTGAAAGAATACAGATAGGGATTTAACAACCACCTTTTTTAATAGGAAAATTGTAAGAGCAGAAAATAAAATATACAATATTTCATATGGAGTGGACAGTAGATTAGAATAATGAATGAGGTGAAAAATCATATTTTGGAAGGGTATACACTACCTTCCCTTAATTTATTCGTGATCGTTGTGCAGAACAAACTGACACAGTATTTATATGAGGCCATTGAAATATTTTGATATACAATATCTAACTGGGATATGTCTAAAGCAACTGGGCTTGCTGAGCAATCTTGGAAATGGTTCCACTGAACTTAATCAATCTCAGATGCACCAACCATGCAGATGAGTGGGGAAAATGTTTTCAACATTACTCCAGTTGCTTTAGACTTCTCACTAATAGATATTGTATATGTATGACTTGATGAATGGAAATATATTTAAACAAGAAAGTGATAGTAGCCATGTTTAATAAATCATGAATATCATCTAATAAAACAGCCCTCTCCTTGCCAGATTCACCCGAGGAATGGTTGGTTTACTCAGTCGTAAAGACAATAATTAAAAAGTTTTCAGTGTAGGTAAGTATATATTTTACTCAATTTGCCATATGGTAAATGTATATTTGCACTCAGTGTTTGCCCCCTTTAAATTACTTATTAGTAATTTCTAATAACAACAAATCCACTGACCAGTTGCAACGTTGTCTTCCTAAACTGCCTGAAAACAGAAACAGAAGAAGACACTGTTTAGGTCACTATTCAATTTTAGTTGGAACCACATTGCGGTGAAGGTGTCTGTTACTGTACTAATGTACGAATGTGGATGGTTTAAAAAATTGGACCGATTCAGCCTATCAGCATACAGTTGTTTGTTTTGCTAGTATTTGGCATTCTACCGCCCACTTGATTTTGTCAATTGCCCTTTTACTTTATTGGGACTCCATGACTTATTTCCATGGAATCCATAGCAAGAGGACTTTGACATTAGAAAGGGTAGTCTTAGAACTCTGTTATAAAGGGAAAGAAAAGGGAAGGAGTTCTTTTAAGCCAGCTCTAGACAAGATAATGCATATTTTAATACAGTAATGATGTCAGCATTCTTTCAAACTGCTTCTTCAACCCAGTAACAAAGCCTGCCCAAAATTTGGCTTAAGAAAGGGCAAGGACTAGTCCAAAACCTTACTTCAGAAATGTATGGCTCAGTTTAAAAGAGTTTTAACATACAGAAGAGTAAGTATATTGTAGAAAGTACCTTGAACAGTCAATGCTAATATCAATACCAATAGAGTAATACTTCTCTCTACCATGCATAACTACCAAATAAGTATAGTTCTGCATTCATTTTAAACAGACCCTAAATGGACAGGAATGCGATGCAGCTTTCTCATTACACTCAATAGCATGCTCAACCAAAAGAATTTAACTTTTAATGCCAGACAAAAACAACAACAACAAAAAACCCCACTAAAAGAAAACATTTTGTCATACTAAACAGTCAAATAAGACACAAAATAAGAAAAGACGTTTAAAGAGGCAGTATGACATAATTATAATATAATTTTCAGCATGAGCTCAATGAACACGGCTTGTGCTGAACATATGTTTTGTCCACAGTTTAAATGAAATATCTATGGTTTTTGTTATTTCTTGAAATAAACACTTTTCCACTTCCCTTTAAAGCTGTGGCTCATTTATAAACACTGGGCAAATTTGCACCTGGGCAGTAACCCAAGACAACCAACAAAATATTTTCTTTCACGGTTCAACCTGCAGGTACTTAAAAAAAAGCTAGTCATGAACTGGTTGCTATGAGTTGCTGCCAATATATACCCAGAGTTTATAAATGAACCCCAGTACTTAAATATTAGTAGAGTACAACACGTTACCAGTCCCAGATAAGCCTTCTGAATATTGAGTGATTCCTTATCTCACAGCCTAACAAAGACTGCAGCACAGGAAGGTGAAGGGTTTGTTTATGAAGGGCCTTTGAAACTTTTCTGTTTACAAGAGGTGAGCGCGTTATTTCAGAAACAAAAACCTTTGATGGATAATGTTATATTATATGAAAAAAATAGAACAGGAAAAACACAAATCATATGTATTGCACTTATATAGAACAAAGATGTATACTACCACTTTAATGCAAGGTTTTCATGCCTATGGATATTGTAAAATTGTTCAATTAATGCTTTCATTTGCTATTGTTACATTTGAAAAGAAAAATTGGAACTGTTATAGCGACCTTTAAATGCCACAAAATTGTTCTAAACAATATGACTGCAATTGTACATTGCAACTTTACTGTGCTATTTATTATACGAGAAAGTAGAACTATCTCAGCACCCAGGGTCCATTCTAGCATTAGCCAATGGGACTTTTGGCCTATATAAGGCAGCTGTCCCTTTCTCTCTCTTGAATGACAAATAGCAAGAATTCCTCCCCTTCCACCTCAGCATATATCAATAACTTTAGAAGTAAAAGAAAACAAAAACAGAAACTGATCTGTATTTGCTAAATTCCTGATGCAAGTGGGGATACTAGGATAGTTATTGGCAGACACTGGCAGCCAATTCACCCACTCTTCATCATGTCTGCATCTTACTTGCTTGTAGGATGCCCTCCTTGGTCAGTATCTAATATTGACAAATTGATTGGACTAGGTACAAAATATCATTAGATGAGGACTATATTGGGCCATGGATTTGTTTTATGGTTGACCGGACTCACATGGACCCCATGACCCTTTAAGCAATATGGAGCAGAACTAGAAATGTAGTAAGCTTTATCTTTTGTCAGGACATTATTTGCTGAATTATACTTACTGGTTACTGGTTTCCATATGGGCTTCTTTATTACATGCTGAACACCATTTGATGGTATGGGTGACAGTGCTTTAGACTCAAAAGATGGCTACAATGAAAAAACATAAAATTATTGTTAAAAAATGTTATTGATTGATTAAAGTTTATTGTACAGTTTAGGTGTAGAATAACATAATTCTCTTATAATAAAAAGTAATTCCATTTATAGACAAAGATGATTTATCATCCTGACTGTAGCTGTATAAATGTAATTCCTTGAATCATTTCAGATTCCTCCTTTCCAGGTTTAAAAGCATTAACTACTTCCCAAAATAGTTAACTATGCAGCAATGAACCAAGGCTCCTGAGAGCACACAGATACATTTCCAAAATTTCCAAACAACAAAATGCATGCAAATAAATACATAATTTGTGCCACCAGCAGTACTAATACATAATACATAATATACAAATAATACATCACAGTATGGAGAAGGAATTCCTACCCAAGGGAATGGCACAAAAAATACAAAAATATCCTACCCAAATGGCATGGCACAAAAATAGAAACAACAATCACACCTCTAATTTAAGATGATAAATATAAATGTTTGTGGATTCAAAAATGTACCTTTATCTAAGCCTTCTTCCAGTCTAGAATTTGAACCAATCTATGTTGTTCAATCAGAGCTTATATTTTTCTTCTAATTTTGTTTCTAAATACTCTACTTTTCCTCCCATAACATCACTGAATATACTTCATAAGAACTATATTTAAACCCCAGGTTTCTAATCTTTAATGAGGAAGTTCTTCTCTTTCTATGGAAATTTTTATTTGAACTGAAATACCCTATTTACTTTGCTTATTGACACATGTTAGGTTTGAAACATGCTATCTAAACAAAGAGATAAAATAATAATATAAGATTTTTTTTATGCCATAGAATTTCCTGTTTGCCACAAAAAACGATCAGTCATTGCAGAATGCAAGAAAAAAGTGCCACAATAAAGAAACCATTCATGCTAAATTGATAGATTGTTATAGCCAGCATAAAAGAAGAAAATGGAAAATTCTATTAAGCTGCATAGAAAGTATAACAGCATTCCTGAGTAATGCTGGGATCTACGGTACGCCTCTTTCTTTTGTTGTAGAAAGCATACTACTAAAGTTTATGAATCAGATGAAATGAAATGAGTGGGTCGGATGTTTGGGGGCAACATGAGTTTTTTTCAACTACACATTTCCTCTACATTGTAAGCTCTTCCTGTTATAGTAGCAAATACTTACAAAAAATTCTTAACCTTTGTTAGGAATGTCCTGAGCCAGTATTTTTCATTGGTTATGGATATATATATATATATATATATATATATATATATATATATAAGGCAGGTTTCCAGCCTAATGAAGAACAGTTTAGTACTAGTTGCTTCCTATACTAATATCTTATTTAGGCAAAGACAATAATATATATATATTCCTGAAGAAAGCTCTAGTATAGGAGCCAAAACGTCGGAATAAAATAATTTTTTTGCTTTGCAATTATAAAAAGTCATGTGAGTGCAGTATATAATTATACAGTAAATAACAGTAACAGTATATCATTATTTATATATGCCTTATTACTAATGCGTTTGGAGTACAAAGCAGCCTTTATATGTACCAAAACTTTGGCAAGTTTGTCAAGTCTAGGACACTTGTTGGGAGACGACTGCAACAACTGGACAAACAGTATCTGCATGGTTGAATCATAGGACGCATGTTGGGAGACCACTGCAACAATCGGACATGCGTGGGAGTATCTGTAGAGAAATTCACACACCAGATCCTCAAAATAAGATTGTGCATGCTTCCACGGGGGAGTAGGCTTGCTGGGAAGCCCACTCAATAGTAGTTAAAGGGAAACTGTCATGGGGAAAACATGTTTTTTTTTATAAACACATCAGTTAATTGTGCAGCTCCAGTAGACTTCTGCACTGAAATCCATTTATCAAAAAAATAGATTTTTTTGAAATCTGACATGGGGCTAGCCAGTTTCCCAGCTGCCCCAGTCCTGTGACTTGTGCCTGCACACAGGAGGGAACTGCTTTCTGGCAGGCTCTTGTTTTTCCTTCTCAATGTAACATAATAGTACACAGTGGGACATGGGTTTTACTATTGAGTGCTTTTCTTAGATTTACCATGCAGCTGTTATCTTGTGTTAGGGAGCTGTTATCTGGTTACCTTACCATTGTTCTGTTGTTAGGCTGCTGGGTGGGGGAAAAGTGAGGGGGTGATATCACTCCAACTTGCAGTACAGCAGTAAAGAGTGATTGAAGTTTATCAGAGCACAAGTCACATGACTTGGGGCAGCTGGGAAATTGACAATATGTCTAGCCCCATGTCAGATTTCAAAATTAAATATAAAAAAATCTGTTTGCTCTTTTGAGAAATGGATTTCAAAGCAGAATTCTTCTGGAGCAGCACTATTAACCAATGCATTTTTCCCATGACAGGATCCCTTTAAGCCACAGTATATAGTAAGAATAACTGACAAACAATAAAAAATTGTTCAGATTGTATTGGCAGCTCTTCATTTAATGCATTAAATCTCAGTTGACCAGGAGAATATGCTATCTATGAATCTGAGAGTAAAGCATGCAAAAAATTTCTTTTTTTTCCTTTTCATTGATTAACCACATATCATTCTTTTGTGGCCACAAATGTTAAATCCTTTTGGAACAATGTCAAAAAGAAAATAAAAGGGTTTGTTACTGATGGGGTATTATGTAGCTTTGAGAGTAGATATACAGGGCCCCCAAGAGGATACACAAAACTGCACTGGATAATCAATGGCTCTGCTTCATTATGATTTAGTTTTATTGCAAAATTTGTCCTTTAACTATCGTGTGATTTATCAAGCAGGGATATTAATATTGACACATTACTTACAGTGGTGTCATTGATCCCAAAGATATCCCTTACATCCCGCACTGTATGTTTGTTCTTCTTCCTCATTGTCTGAGTATAAGTGGTATATCTTTTCTGCACAGCTGCTGCTTGTGTTCTTGTCAGTGTAGACAACAATGCTTGCCCATCATGTTCCTGGGTGCCAGATATTAGGTTGGACAAGCCGGCATCCTGCAACCATTCAGCTTCCAGCTCCCCTTCTACGAAAAAACAATGGGTTTCATGTTAAACGTACCAGTCCCCCTTGAAAATACTCATCTTATAACGTGCAAGCAAGAGGGTGTTTATATTATGATGCCAATCTAGCTGATGTTAATGATTCATTTTAATACTATTCCTAATTTGAGGTGCACGTGTGATAGGTATGGATGAATGAATGAATGGCAATTGTTGAGAATATACAGCTAGAACTTGTTTGCATGATTTATTTTACACGTGCAGGGGCTTAACTATAGAGGAAGCAGACCCTGCGGCTGCAGGGGGGCCCAGGAGGCATAGGGGGCCCCATGAGCAATTTTATTTCAGCATTTATAGGCAAAACAGGACAATCTCTGGATATTTTGGGGGCCCTAAAATTAATTTGCTGTGGGGCCCAGTAGCATCTTGTTACACCACTGTACACGTGGCTATATATGTGACAGACTGATAAGTCAGAAGGCACATCAGCACACTGACAAAGAATATCCCACCCAGTAGTAGTCCCTTATGTTCTCTTGTTAGACACAATGAGTGCACTGATCAATACATGGTGCAGGCACAGTAGGCACCTACTATTTAAGCCTATGACTAACTAATCTCGCAATGGGTTCCTGGTACAAAAAAGGCACAATTCCTTGAATTGTTTGAGGATGTCACTATCCAAGCTATAGCAGGAAACCTTATAAATGAGTTATCCACTGTAATTCAAGATTGACACAGGTGGACCTATGACACCTTTTTGCTGCCACTTTTTGCTACGGCTTAAGCTACCCTTTAAAATCAAATTTGTTCTAATATAAAATTAGTTATCCAAAGAACCCATACAATCAAAAACAAGTTTTAAGTTTTAACTTGATTTAGTGCGGTGGGAGAGATGAAGGGGAGAAGAGTGTTGTGGATGGAGGCAGTCAATGATCTCTCATGTGGAAGACTAACAATGCAAACCTATAGCATATTCTAGATAATAAATATTTTTTCTTATATCCTAAATGTTTAATTCTTTCATGCGCTATGTACATGGTTGTATAAGTATACAACCATCCTGATTATGCTTCACACAGCTAAGAGTGTGATTCATATATTCCTGTTGCAAATTTTTCATCTGGAGGTCTTAACATGATTTTAAGGGAATTTGTCAGTCTTAAGTGTCCATTACAGCCTTGACAATAAAAGTAAATTAAATTGCTGAAATTAGGAGCCACTTCACTTACAGTATATTCAGGGGACAAGAGATATATATTCAGTAGTGGAATAGATTGGGACCCTACAGCCTCTATTTACATAACTCTGTCTCACCATCTGTTGGCTTTACTTCCAGCGACAGGCTGTCGTCTTGGCCTTCTTCACTGCTTTCTTTAATATTATTAACCTCACACCAGAAGTCTTCCATTGATGAGTTGTCCATTGAGGATTCGGAGATGGAACGGTTGAACTGAGGAGTATGCAAGGATTCATTGGAAAGCATTCTGTTGATCTTTCGTGAAGGAGTTTTCCTGTAATAAAAATGTTAAATTCATGTTCAGCATAAAAATAATGTAACTCATATTTAACATCTTTGCTGTAATCCTGCTGAACTCATCTGCGAAAGTTTGGGAAACATAATATTTCACTGCAAAAGCCTCTCAACCAATGTTCCCTCTCATTCCTTCTCGGCTATGTGCACAAAAACATTCTTTTGTGCACACATTTTAAACTTGTGTTCTCAGGTCAGAATTAATGCAAATATTTGTCACACAAAATTCTTTGGGCTCACCACAATCTGTTGTATGCACTGGAATCAAAATTTAGAGGGAACATTGCTCTCAAATAATATTTAATTCCCTTTTTTCAATTATGTTTTAAAATGCCAGCCCTTCCCAGGGGTGATCCTGGGGCTTCTGTTGGGCCTAGTTCTCCTTTAAAAGTAAAAATAAATAGAAACATAATGTCACATTTGCCTTTGATATAAACTGCATATATTTTAAATAAGAGGGTTTCAACATCATGTTTCTTAAATAGCATAGCTTGAACAACTTTGTTAGAGTTTTTACAATGTTAATACTGTCATATAAAAATGTAATTTTAATGACACCACATAGCTGTGGCCAATTCAAAAAGAATAACAATTTACATATGATATACTTAATGGCTGAACAAGAACATTTATGGATTTGTTTCAAAAGCCTGCAGGCCTTTGTGTCAACATTAAACCGCGCTCAAAAATAAAATCACATCTGGATGAAGAACAGTTTGGCCCCCCTTTTCCTTATCCACCTTCTGAGATCATTGCGTTACCAAGAAAGAATTCAACCTCTTGAGCTTTTAAATACTAGGTAGTGATATTTTACCATCTGTTTCTTATTAGACTCATGTTAGTAATGGGGGGAATAAAACCTAACAGTTGTTCTGATGTATCAGCTAAAATTGGTGTGGGGCACCCCTGGATGTGTCATTAGATAAAAGTTTGAGAGCCAAGGTTTTTTTTTTCAGTTCATTTTGAATAGGTGGTTTATTGAAAATATCGAAAATATCTCAATATGTGTTTGGTGTGAAAAACTGTCATAGAGTCGCCCAAGGATGACAGTTGCCCTTTTGTATAAGATATATATATATATATATATACATATTCCTATACCTATACTGAAATGGTACATGCATAATATTTTAAAAATATCCAGGAAAGAAACAGGAAAAGCAATTTAAAATCTTACAAGTTTTATTTTATGTCTACGTCAAATGACCCCTGGGTAAATAAACAGCTGTCTCTAGTACTTGCTAGTATACAAAGTACTAATTATTCAAATTTTCTGCTTTTATACATCCATCGGTCAAATTAGTCATGTAGAGTAGCAGAGTTAATTTCCAATAAATTGGGCTTAAAGTAATTGTTCAGTAGAAATAAAAAAAACTGGGTAAAAATAAAAAATGTTTTCAACATAGTTAGTAGTTGTATGTAATGTATAAAGGCTGGAGTCACTGAATGTGTAACATTATAGCCAGAACACTACTTCCTCCTTTGCAGCTCTATTTGTTTCCACTGATTGGTTAACAGGCAGTAACCAATCAGTGACTTGATGTGGGTCATAACTGTTGCTTTTGAATCTGACCTGAATTTGAGTGTTAAAAAACCCTCGAATTCGACAATGGGAATAACTGGGAATAGTGTGGGAAGTAAAATCCTTCAAATTCGAATAAAGAATTCAAAGGATTTTACCGCAATTCGATTGGTCGAACGAACGATCGAATAGAAAATATTCGATTGATAAAATCGTTCGAATCGATCAAAAAATATTGAAACCCAATTAGGTAGCTTTGATCTGGCGAACTAGGCAGTCGCATAAAATTTTAAAGGGGAAGTAATTCGACTGTCGAATAGTCAAATATTCAAACAGATTTTTATTCAAATCATTCGATTGAATTTTCAAAATTCACTGGTCAATGTGGTCTTCAAAAACATTAGAAAATTCAAATCTTTTTTTGAAAATTCAATCGAACTTCGAATCCTTCATGTGAATTTAGTAAATCTGTCCCAAAGGGTCAATTGCAAACTCACTGAAGAGTTATGTTTCATGTGCCCCTCATTAAAGTTGATGAAAAGTAGGAAGTTGGGTTCTGTTCTGTTAGACATCCAGTCACTCCAGCCTTGTAAACAATGTATATTTACTCTCTTAGATCCTCTTGTAGGCTCAGCTTGAAATTGAAATTTACAGCATATGGCAGTGTTTTTTTTTATAACTGTAACCTTGCTATAAGTTAAAGAGGGGAATGTTTGATCCAAAATATTAGCCCACATTAGCACACAACCACTTTCGTTTTGAAACCCAGAACTTTACAAACACTGTAAGTTCTTGTGGTCCTTTATCTTCAAGGTCATTGCCAGATGTTTGATAACTAAATGCTTTAACAGAAAATTATATTTAACATATGATAAAATATAGAAACATTATCATTACCAGAAATGTGGCAAATATATGGCTCGTGATATATCTGCTTCCGTAACTTGCTAGAAGCAAAGATAAGTCATACTGCTTGTGTTGCTTTCCCTGCAGCTTCATTGGGAAGCTAATAGACGACTGTTCTTATCATTTCCAGCTGACTTGCTGTGCTTAGCTGATTGCAGTCCCCATCAGAAAGTGAAGAATGTGAATTAAACATTCCTCCCCGCAGCTATTTTTTTTCTATAGAATATGCCCTGTATTATATATCAAGAATGCAAATTGTAAAACAGCTTTTGTCAACTACCCCCCCGCAAAAATAAAAAGTAAATGATGAGACTGAGAACCCTCCTGTATTTTGCACATCTTCTAGTTTACATATAAGAGAGTGAAAGGGATAGATTTGCACAGTGTTATTTTCCGTATATGATGCACACACAACAGGTTTAAAAGATTAGGAATGCTTGTATACACCTTTGTAAATGTTGTCCAGCAGGTTTACTCAGCATCATTGGCAGTTTGTCCTAATTGGCTTTTTATTGAATAGTTTTTATTTCTTTTACATCTGAAGTGCTGCTTTGGTTCCTTTCTTAGCTCCTGAAGCTAGATACAGTTACCAGATACAAACCTACCCCAGCACAATGCAGCTATATGCTTCTCCAATATGCACTGCTATACAGTGCATGTTTATTATTATTTATTTTTTTAATGTAGACTGTTTACTATTTAAAAGGATTTCCCCCTTGTATCATGACAGGAGCAGCACTGCAAAGTGCTGTATGCAATGCACCTAGGGTTCACCACCTCACCCCTTGAAAACCAAACACATATGCATACCTCCCTACATTTTGGAAGTAAAAAGAGGGATTCATCTAAATGAATTGCTAATTAGCCATGCAGGTTGTGGTTTCCATAAGTGTTCGATTTTAAAGGGGTGGGGTGGCAACCCTATCTATCTACTGCACCTAATCTATGGGAGATGGCCTTCCTGTAATTTCTGGATAATGGGTTTCCAGATAACAGATCCTATACCTGTGTGTGATGTTGAGACCAGCCATCAAAACAAAGCAAACAAACTGGAGACAACCACTAGGAAAGATCCACATAGGCAGGGTAATAAGAGCAGGGTTCTGCAAAGCTAAGGCTCCCCAAATCAACACCAATGGATTACCTAAGGGCTCTTACACACAAGCGTTTTTAGCTGCGCGTTTTGCTGCGTTCAGCCACAGGGGGAACGCAGGTATAGACGCACTCAACGCTTTTCAATGGGGCTGTACTTACACGAACGCATGTAGGCACCGAATGCAGGTTCAGACGCATCATGCTGCATTTTTCCTGCGTTTGGCGCCTACATGCTCTTGTGTGAGTACAGCCCCATTGAAAAGCATTGAGTGTGTCTATACCTGCGGCTGAACGCAGCAAAATGGAAAGTAGGGGAAAGCAGGTAAAAATGCTCATGTGTTAGAGCCCTAAACGAATGGAGGTATTATACATGGAACTTGCACAGCATTTGACTTGTCATGTGTTAAGTGGTACAGGTATGAGATCCGTTATCCAGAAACCTGTTCCAAATTACAGAATGGATGTCTCCCATAGACTCCATTGTAATCAATAATGCAAAATTTTAAAAATGATTTCCTTTTTCTCTGTAATAATATATCTGTGCCTTGTACTTGATCCCAAGTAACATATAATTCATCCTTATTGGAAGCAAAACCAGCCTATTGGCTTTATTTAAAGGAACAGTAACACCAAAAAATGAAAGTGTTTTAAAGTAAAGAAAATATCATGTAGTGTTGCCCTGCACTGTTAAAACTGATGTGTTTGTTTCAGAAACACTACTATAGTTCATATAAACAAGCTGCTGAGTAGCAATGGTGGAAACTGAAAAACGGCTATATGGCACAGGATAAGTAATGGATAACAGATAACATTGTGTTCTACAGAGCTTATCTGCTGTGTAACTTGAGCCTTTTCTCCTTTGAATGGCTGCCTACATGGCTACACAACAGCTTATTTATATAAGTTTCTGAAGTAAATACAGCAGTTTTACCAGTGCAGGGCAACACTGCATTATATTTTTATTACTTTAAAACAATTAATTTTTTTGATGTTACTGGTCCTTTAATGTTTACATGATTTTCTAGTACACTTGATACATGAAGATCTAAACTACTGAAAGATCCATTATATGGAAAACATTCTCAAACATTCTGGATAACAGGTCCCATACCTCTTTTATATATTACATTAGCACTGCTTTTATCCTGTCATGCATTCTGGGGTATTATACATGGAATTGACTTGAGACACTTTGAATGAATCCCACTCTCCTAACACAAAAATTGCCCTCTGACTTGGGCCACCTAGTCATTTAGACATTTTTCATTTTGCATAGTCTGATGATTACTGAATAACCTATGAGAGAGGAGTATAACTTGCTAAATATATTCTCATTTATTATATAAGTAACTTCGAAAAAAATAATATTTGTAATTTCCCAATATAAAAATCAGAATGTCTCATACTCCGTTTAAGCCTATGCAATGTTCCGTTATGCTCATCCACATGCCCAGTATGCACCTAAATCCAACCACTTTTATTCAGCCTCACTACGTTTCGTGTCAGCAAATTAGAACTGTCCTGCCTAAGGGCCGTTACACACGGGTGTTTGTTACCTGCGCTCCCCTCTGTTCCCTTTGACTGCGTTCAGCCCAACATGCTGCGTCTGAACCTGCGTTCGGCGCTTACACGCGTCTCGTGGACGCAAGCCAAACGGAACGTTGGGGAGCACAGGTAACAAACGCCCGTGTGTAAAGGCCCTAACAGAGGCAGTGGGCAGTTTTTACAAGATGCTGATCAAAGAGAGCATGTTTTCTCATTACGATTGCTACTGAATTTTGTTCCAACTCCACAAGAGGAAAATGCTGTCTTGCAGTAAACGAATGCTGTCATGCTATAATTTGTATATTTGAATTTAAAACTGGATAGACATTTAAATAGCTATGGATTATGTTTGCCCACAATACTCCAATTCTGAAATATGTCAATAAAACCACTAAGCAAGTTCTTTCATTTGTTCCTTGGTAGAATGTCCACCCAAAAAAACAATTGGCTTCAATAAAGTTGAAATAAAAGAATGTCCTAAACAGGCAAATATGAAACTTCATGGAGCGTTTAACCATGCAAATAACTACCCTAAAATTCCAGCAACATGACTTTGTAACAGTGGGTGTCCTTGAACTGCAGAACATCCTGATTTTATTCCTGTTTCTTTTATGTATCCATTTCCCTCTACTATGTGCAGGACAAATAAAGAACATACATAATCTTGTTCTAAGAAAGCGTTGTTTCATTATTAATTATATCTTATGGAAAGAATTGCAAAACTCTCACAACCAAGTCTCACAAATTGCAGATACTTTAGAGAGAGAGAGAGAATCAGGGAGTAGATCGCACATAGGACTTGGCGTGCAACACCAAATTTGGAAGAAATCTCTTTTGTTTTCGACAGTACATTATTTTGTAAGATTTTAATTTGCCTTATTTTGTAAGATTTTATATACAAAATGAATGTGCACATGACCCCCAAAATGATGACTTCAGCAAATATCTTTTAGGATTACAATTAGTAGCAAAAAAACCATATGAACAATGTTCTTGAGTGACAGTTTATTTAAAATGGAAAATTTGGACAGCAGTCAAGTTCTAAACATGCATTTAATTCAATATATAATTAATTTCTGTGGCGTTTAATCAAATATAATAATAAACATATCATCATAAAAAAACAAATTTCGAATGTACAATATGGACTAGCTTATACAAGCAAATCCCATCAAAACAAATAGTAACCAATCATTTTCTGCTCTCTTATAAATCATAACATGAACCATAAACATAAAAAGTCTTTATTAAGAGGCATTTTTTCTGCCATCAAATAGTTCAGTTCAGTTATTCCACAAACGATT
>CM044441.1:106643454-106659904 GCA_024363595.1 Xenopus borealis
CCCCCTGGCTATTGCCCCAAGTTGCTACTTACTCCTCTGTGTAGGTCCACTCCAGCGAAGTTCACAGGGCCCATCTTCTCTTACAACCTGTACGTGAAAAAACTCTCCCTTGTGTAGGCCCTGGAGAAGTTTTGTGCCATTTAACCAGATGAATATTAACTTAGGCAAGCAATTATTAATGTAATAATTTATCAAAGTGTGAACGTTTCTATTCATTGCCCTTTAAAGCCAAAGTCTATTTCGCAAGGTTCTGACTGGCGAATTAATAAGATGAAGCTACATCCTCAGCATTATTATATCAGTGACATCATATACTGTATTCCAAAAAAGTCATAACAAAAAGTCAAAATGCTGGTGATTTTATTTTTAAGTGGGATCATGTTGCAACTATTAAAAATATCTTATTTATACTTTTTTAACATTTGAAGCTCATGCACATATTTCTTTTACGGTAAGTTCAAGGCCTATGGCAATAGAGGATCTCTGTCTTCATCCACCTGGGCGGTCTGGCTAAGAACCCATGGGCCACATGAAAAATATGTGCCAATACAGTGTTCTTTCTGTTGTACTGCAACATTTTATAATCTGGGTTAAAGTGCAAGGAAACCTAATTTGTCAATTTGGCAAGCGTCCCCCAAAGAATAACATTTCTCCAATTTTTCCCTATGGAAGTGCACTGGCCAAGGCTGGCACATGTGCACTGTAGTAAAGTTTTTTTACTTCACTAAAAAAAGTAAGTGATTTAATTCACCCACATTGAATTTGGCCTTGTGACCAGGCATCCTCCATATGGACACCCAGGAGAGACATAGTTTTTAAAGGTTCATTTATTATGTCAAAATACCTTACTATGTGCTGAATACGAAACAGACTCAACAGATTCAGCACTTAAAGGGGCCCACTTGTATATACTGGGCAGGAAACCTTTTAGTTCCTGCAAAATATGTGAGGTGTAGGTTTACAAAGCAGAATCAGCAGAAACTAATCATGCAGCTGTTGTGTCATATAAGAAAATCTCTCTAATCCACCCGTGGTCTCTAGCACACATGGAGAAATAGGAGGCAAATCGAGTTTTTTTACAGGGATATTGTAACTATGTTGACAGTTGTTCTGTCCCACCACCAGGACCTAATGTACTGTACTTTTGCTTTTCAAATCCACCATATTTTCAGGGACACAGCAAGCAAAAATCCTAACCCAATCCTAATGTCAGGCAGTCCCAACTGCTGTTGGTACCAGTTTGAGAGCTGGGTTGGTCTACTGTGGAACACCATCACTCAATCAGGTCCCACACACCCATAGCTGTTCCTAAATGTTTTCCTACATGTACCTGCCCAGTCAAAGCAGGGGAACCAGAAAGTGACTTCACTTATGCAGACAAGGAAGGTGCATAAATACTCACTTGCATGGGTATAATTGTTCTTCCCTCGGGCATCACTGGAAGGCAAGAGAGTACAACCCCATCTGACCATGGAGTGCCAAAGAATAGAAATGAGCCAACATTACCTTGTGTATGAATATCTTTTCTTGTCCTAAATATCTGTTTAATTCTCTTAATTTCCCCAACCCTAAAACTCCCGATATAAACTAGTCATATCCAGAGATGGGAGTTCAGTTTGAAAATGTTCAGCTGTCATAGCAAAAGGCGTGCAACAACCCAAGTTCTAGTACTTTATAGTGACTCAGACCTTGACTATCCCCAGGATATTGGGTCCCTGGGTTGCCATATATATATATATATTGTATGTTTTAAATATCTGCTTAGAATACTGAGTGGAATAAATTCCCTAAACATGAAATGTAGGGGAGATAATTGCTAAATTAAAATGTATTTTTCCAGTTTCTTAGTGTCTTATCAACAAACACAAATGAGATGACTAGTCTTTATTTAATTCAGGGGTTTGAATTGTGGTTGTTTGAAGTATATCAGGACGAATACAAGTCATATTTGTCATGTATAAATCAAAGCTAAAATGCAGGTGTTAATTTAAATTCAGTGTAATGTAGTTGCACACAAAGGGACAGTAATAACATAAGTTACAAGTGCTTTTTCAAGTTAAAAGCATGGGTGACGTCGCAAAACAGTTTTCTAATTCTTTGTTTTTTATAAAAATGTACATCATCAGAATGAGTTAGTAACATTTCACCCATAATGCCTCCCAGCAGTAGCTCAATAAGGACGGCCACCAATTCCATAACGCAAGTCTACGGACATGTTTGGTAGGGACAAAAGATGCTGCTGAGAAATGCCAGTGACTCCTATGAAACTGTTAACAGAGTTGGAGACCAGACTGAATTGCTACTTAGCTTAGACCAGATGTTCTTTCTCAGATATGACAGACACTGAAAAATATTCAAATAGTTTGTATTGAACAACTAGGTTAGTTGGATTGTTTAAAATTATCCCCAGTAAACCTGCAGGATTCTCAGTCTAAACTTTATCCCTGGGTTTTGTGAAAAAACCAAACCCCTTTAAAATATTTCATAGCTTTGTGGTACTTCCCTAGACTAGGCTCCAAGTATGACAGTATAAATTGAATTGATGTCTAATGGGTTGAACATGCTTGAGTAGCCCCTTGTGGGAGGACACGATTCTTGAAAAATACAGGTGGAGACTATTTCATGTAAATATGAAGACATGGATGCATCCATATTGTCCTTTTGCTCAAGCATGAGCTCTTAGTTATTTATAGTTATTTACAAAGAACATTCCCACTCTGCACATTTTAAAGGTGCCGTCATAAGTCTTACCTCAGCTGAATACGTGCCTCCAGCTATGATTAAACTTTGACAGAAACATTAAGCAAAAGGTTAATGGGAACTGAAGTATTTCTACATGAAAGCTATTCTGAAGTATACAGGACATGCCAGTCTTCATTATTCTACTTCCAAACGCTTCAAAGATCTGAATGAGGATCACATTTGACCTCTTGGTACACTGGGCAGCAGTGCTATCCAAAATAAGACTGAACAATTTCCCTTTGTATCTGCAAGTAACACTAAATTGACTATACTAAATTGACTGTTACTATAGGTGTTTTGGCTACTCGTTTATTACTGACATTACTGGATACATCATTTAGGGTTTCTCAGTAATTACATTAAGAGGCAACTTTCCAATATTCATAAAGTAAACGTTCATTGATCTTAGAGTAATTTGCAAATGTTATTGCTGCTAGTGACCTATGAAGAAGTATGAAATTAGAGTCTTTGATAGAAGAGAGCTGTGTTCTGGAACATTGTTTCAAGAGCCAGAACAAGTAGTGCAGCAAGGGGCAAAAAAAATGTTACTTTCAATTGCAATTACATTAAGACTCGCATTGTTAATTAATGCATATTGGTAATTTGCTTAGAATTACATTTTCATTCATCATGCAATACAAAGTTGGTTGGAGTTCCCTTTTATTGCTTGTTTAAAACAGACCTTTTTAGCAAGTTATCAACAGTGCTAATCCAAGAGAAAAACATTCAGATTGTACTTCCAACATGTAGGAGCAAATTCACTAAGTTGCAAAAATGCGCTAGCGATGGCTTCGCCACAATTCACCTCACTTCGCCAGGCGAATTTTCAACATCCCGCCGCTAATTCACTAAAATGCTAATTTGTGCTCAGGGTCGGCGAACGTTAGTGAAATTGCGCTACCGTTACTTCGCCAGGCAAAGCGCATTTATGGTAGAGAAGCCTAATTTGCATACGGCGCAAAGTTAAACGTACAATAGAAGTATATGTTACAGCCACTACATTACACTACACAAGCCCAGGAAACCTTTAATAAATTATATAAAGTTGTCCTATTGCCCTAAACATGTGCCCCCTGTATAGTTGAGTTGCCATATGTTAGGAAATGTAGGGGGGAAGGAGGGTAAAACCCAAGAAAATTACGCTATTTTTCAGACTATCACCCTAAAAAAAGTAAAAGACGCCAGCGTTTTTTTGGGACTTAGAAAAAATGTCAAGTTTTTTTTTCAAACTCCTATCTATTGTATTGAACTTCACCAGGTCTGACCTGGCGAAGTAAAATCTAGTGCAAGAGGTAACTTTCAGTAAAATGGTCACCTTAGTGAATTAGCATAGTTACATCCCTTCGTCAGAGCGCAAGTTAGCCTGACATAAGAGTGCAAGGTTACGCTAATCTATCTACTTCGCTAGTGAATTTTCGCCAGGGGCACTGTTAGTAAATTGGCGAAGTTGCGAAATTATGTCACGCTCGCTGGCGAATAAGCTCTTGCGTTAGACGCTTTGCCTTTTAGTGAATTTGCCCCTTAGTGTTTTGCCCTTTGGATTAGTACATCAAAGCTATTAATAAGTCCCTAGAGGGTTAGTGATGTGCTGGTCGAGAATACCATCCCCCTTCATTTATAGACCTGTGCCGCCTGCCAATGATGTCACAAAAGTGGTAGGGCAAGCACGTGTCTATAAAACAGGAAGCCGGCAGGTCACAGGCAGGGAGAGCAGGCATAAGAGCTCAATCTGAACCTACAAGAGGAGCAGCAAGGTTGGTCCGAGCAGGCCAAGTCTCAACCCATGGGTAAAGCCACGAGTCCAACGGGTATCGAGCCAGTGAAAAGCATCACCACTAGTTGTGTTACTGGCAAGAGACAAGTAATATTTAGAGCATTTATAAACTCCGTGTGTTCTTTGTTAGAGCTCTAAGGGACACACTTGCACTTGATTTGGGGTGGAAGCTGCACTTTACACCTTACTCCTGCACAAGCATTGTTGGGCATGCCTTGCAAACACACATACTACACTAACAAGCACCCTACACAGGTCCAAGAGGAAAATAGTGGGTGTTGGGGCAGCAGCACATCTCTGCCCACAATGTTGCTGTAAGTTTCCATATAACAAGATTTCACACTCAGAAATACATATATAAATACATAAATACATATATGTATGAAAATTATTTCAAAGCACTTTAAGCGTGTCTAGCAATATATAATACACATTGTATATGTTCTTTGTAGCAGATCTTGAAATGTTCCTGCTAAAATACCAGAGAATTACCCTTCACATTTAGGGCAAAGGTGTGTAGTATTATTTCCAGCATTTTGTCCGATCAATGCTAAGGAACAACATCAGCAGGAAACTAAAAGCTGTTTTCACTTTTATAACCATCAAGGAATTTATCAGGTGATTGTTGCATAGAAATGTTGATTGTCATATAAGTGAAAAGCTGGTGGTTTTCAGACTGTTGCCCCTAAATGCCCAGATGACAAAATGAGGTTAAAAGACTGAGCTACATTAAACATTTCTAATGGAACAACAGATAAGAACTAAGAAGTGTTATGCTAAAAAAGATCCTTAAGGTGAAACATATAAGTGAACATGAAGTTAAAGGCCCACTTAAACAAGTTGAGCTACAGCCCTCTGTGCTCCCAAAATGTACCTTTACCTCCACCATTGCCTTCTTCCACAATAACATTGTATATATATAATTTCCCTGGGATGGGGAGGACTTGTGCAAATGTGCATCCAGATTAGACAATGCTCAAGGTATAGTGGCACACCAAGGGGCTAATTTGAAGCAGTGTAAATTAACGGCGGCAAATGGTGTTTGCATGGAGTAAAATAAGACAACTTGATTTTTTTTTTTGCCATTTATTTTATACAGATTTTTACACATTTTTTCTGGTGAAGACTAGAAGACTAGTAAAAACTTTTTTTTTAATAACAGTCAGTTTCCCTTTAACAATATAGCAAGCAGATGAAGCTGGCAGTGTTTTCATACTCTATTGACTATAAATAACAGATTTAAAATATGAAAATTATATTAAGTGTGTGACACACACAAGGAAGCAAAAAACACAATAAGGTTAATGAGGTTATGATGCAAGACGCATATGTGATATGTTCTATGCACCCATTGTTTTCATGAAAATATTTTCCAAGATTAAAATACTATTATGGCGAGGCTTTTTTTTTGTGATGAAAATATAGGGAGAATACTTAGGTGAGAAATCAGATATTTAAACACTGCAGATTAATGTAAGTTTCCATAAACTCTCAGATATTTGTGGTAGAAAGCAAGAAATTGTAAATACTGCTTACTACAGGGGTTGTTTAAAGCACTACCCTTCCTAAAGGTATATCTACAACTTGCAGCCAAGTCCCCACACATGAACGCCACTCACAACAGGCTCACCTCAGTAGATATTGTTTGTATTAAGCACATAGCCATATCACTTCACCATTGCTGAGATTGCTTTAAAGAGAAACTGTCATTGATATAAACACACACCCACACTGTACTGGATTTTCAAAGGCTGAGAAAAGCCACTTATACATACTATGCCCCTTGCAGAGGCCCTACATGTGTTCTCCAGCTCTTTGGTGGCAATCCCCAACCAGGATCATGCACAGTTGAAGTTAGGCCCAGATTGGATTCAGCTGTGCATGCTAGTTCTAGGGAGAGAACATCAACTTAGCTCCTCATACTCCAGTTGCCAATGCAGGCCAGTTATCCCTCTTTAGTATTTAATAGACAGACAAAAATAATTTTGAATAGTTAGGGAATGGGTTAATGGTTGTTGCTACTCCCATGAAGAACATCTGTCAACCCCATGAAATGTAATATGGATGTTGCATCTACTTAGGGTTCAAGACAATGAGGGTTTTTATTAGAAAGTTTGACCCCTTGGAGATATTAGTAGGGAGTGGTTATAGGCAGGACTTTGGACATAGTTTTATTTATTTACATATTCCCCAGCGCTGTCAGCTAGGGATTGAATGACCTACTAATTGTTGCTTATTGGTAATAAAGAGTTATAATGATCCCCATTATTTCTCAAATTATCTACCATATGTCACTGAGATCGGGTAGACACGGGAAGAAGAAGATGGGATGAAGGTCAATTACATAACCCTCGGGTTGATATGGGGATGTGAGGGGATACTTTCTTCCTTTTTTTTTTTAAGCCCAAACCTACAATAAAAAGGGTAAGCCAAATCAAAGAAATTAACCCACCTCAAAGTGGTTTTGATAAAATGCCAGCAGAAAATGTCTCCTCGTCAGTGACTGTTCCCATAACATCAGGAGTGTAAATAGATGAAATTGATATAAACATAACTGGGGGAAACATATCAAAATAAAAAAATGTAAAATGCATCCAGATTTGACCTGATCATAACTAAAAACAGAAGTTGCTACAATTTATTGTCACCACTTACATTAAATATACCTGCTAATTGTTTTCTGTGATTAGTGGACAACATACAAACCATCCCATTAGTGGTAATATAGATATTCCCACTGGTGCAGTTCATAATAGTATATGTAGTATAATAGTATGCAGGACTTAATCTCCTAATGCACAGAATACCCACAGGGCACTAAGCGCTTCCTCAATCAATAGTCTCCAATTGGATGCACATCATTTATTATTTGGTGAAGTAAACAATAGCTCAGAAAAGGAAGTAAATGAGGAAAGCAGTGCCCAGACCTTGTCCTTAGGTTATTTATAAAGCAGAATACAGATGCTTCCTTATCACTTGCTTCCTTCTTTCTCACAATAGTAAAAGAAACCATAATGAGAAAAACAAAATCTGAATCATGTCATGCTGCTTTGATTACAGATATTTAATTAAACCCTTTTACCTCTTCTGAATTTGTATGGAGTCATTTTGTATAGGGGTGCAGTGGGCATCATCCGTTGCCCTATAATAAAGAAGAGCACAGGGCTCTTTAGAGGGGTACAAAAACCACAGGTAAAAAAACAGGTAAATGGGCCATGTTTTTGCTCATAAAGCATGTCCCCCATACACCCAGTGCAAGAAATAGTGTAGTTTGCATTGTGTTATGGGACTACCCACATGCAAATAAAGCATATTCTGCTGCCTAACAAATGCTGCACTACAAAATAGACCATACCATAATGGGAAAAGGGCATGTGCCAAAGGCTACAATAAGGCCTCCTCCATGAGTATGTTAATTATACAGCCATGTCAGAATCACTGAGGAATATGGTGGCACAATTATTTTTATTTATATTATTGAAGTTCCAACATATTCTGCAGTTCTATACATAAATGGGTGTAAACGCCACAGAGGTCAATTATAAATTAAGTTTATAATAACTCCTGAGTAAACTACCAGTACTAGTAATTTGTTTGTTTATTAAATTGGGTTCATATTAGTATAACCTACCTATCAAAAAGACATACAGTATACTTATGTTCCTAATTGTATTATCTATTTTATTCTTGGCAGACGTTTATACAAACGCCAGCAGTTTTCACCTTTATGTGTAATCTGTATAATGAAAAAAAGTCCTCACAGTGCAAAAGTCGAGCAAAGAGACAAAAACTAATCCCATAGTTTCACTGTTATTGTTTCTTTGTTGTTACAACATTCTTTACTGAAATGATCGTGTGCACCAATAATATAGATGTACTCCAGACAAGTGGGGCAAAATTGAATAACTAGTTATAAATAGAACCAGCATAGCAAAGAAAAAATCTTTGGAACTTTGCAAAGGGCTTGAAAGTAAACAAACAGCTTTATCTAGTTATTTCCCTATAAAATGTTCAGGTGTCAGGTTTCTTTTACCTGTAGCTGTGCTTCAGATAGGGTAAGGCAATTTTATGTGGTCAGTTACTAAGAGCATGCAATGTTCCTTTCTTAATTCAGCTTATCAAACCTTTAAAGGCATAATAAAGGGAAAGCAATACAAAAATACACATTGTCTTTTGTATATGCAGTATATGTCTAGGCACAGTGCACAACTGTTTACACAATTTGGCTTTCTATCGGGGCCCTGTTCCAGAATGGAGTGCATACTTGGCTGGCTAGAGGTCAGGTCCATAGGCTAGGCACACTCTTATTATGAATCCTACTGTCCTATAAGTCTACTGTGCCGCCATTGGTGAATGCCAGGTATCACCCACTGAAGTGCCAAAAAGTGCAGTAATCTGGGGCCCGTGTGCCTATGGTGGAAACATAGGCAATAGCTGAATGAGGCTGGAGCTGTGTGCCAAGACATAAACACACCCCTGTTTCACCCAAATGGAATTTGAAGAATTAAAATAGTACAGTCCTTGGAATTTCTTTAAAGGCTTGGTTGAATATGAATGTCTTGGCACGTTTATTAGAAAATCATAAAATATCTTATAAATCCTAATAACATTAACAAAAGATCCTTGTTTTGACTGCTATTCCATGGCCACAGTTTAAATTGAAATCACTCAGTGTGCATTGATCCATTATGGATTGCCATTTACTGAAATGAAAACATATGTAAAACATTCACACAGACTATATGACAATTGGATTTCAAAGAGTTCCACACAGGAATCTTTTCAGAAGAATAAACTCTGTAATACACAGATATGGCCAGATATGGCACTATGACAAAATATTTGCTGATTTCTAACATTTTAACTTTCTTTTGGTAATACAAATTATAATTTCTTCACCAATCTACAGGTGCAGTAATTTGGGTTGTGCTGGAAATGGCAATTGGCTTCACTAGTCTGCTATTAAAGCACAAAGGAATGATTTGTCTATGAGACACTGTACATATTCCCACAATCTCCAGCTGTAAAATACTCATTAAAGATACCATTTCAATGATGATTACTACCTTCCCATTTACTGGTGATGCCCTGGTTCACTCTAGGTGTTGTACGAGGGTAACGGCTTCTACAAGCGTTATTTCATGCAGTCCTCAAGGAGGGCTTTGAACAGCTAAGTTTTAAAGTATTTCCCTGGCAGTTCTGTAACTGGCCAGGGGTGTCAGGATTCCCTAAACTTTAAAAGGAGAAGCAGTAGTAAGTGTGCTGAAGGGCTTTAGGCAAAGGTAGGCCTATGTAGGCAAAGTAAGTGCTAGAGCAATCTGTAACAGCTCACTCTAGTAGTTAGTAGAGCAGCCAGGGGTTCCAGTGGGGAGACCTGGAAGGGTTAGTAACATGCGGTTTCACCCACTAGTATAGGTATTCAGTCAGGATCAGTAATAGGAGATTCCTGGAGCAATTCACCACTGTGAGCTTTGCCTAGTGTTGGGCACTAGTTCACTGACCTGTGAGTACTACATCTGGGGTGTTGTGAACACTACAGCTATGACTTAGAATGAGTACCATCCAAGGAAAGAAAGTGTATTTATAAAATTAATGATGTTTGTACAATGATTATGGGTTTACCTGAAACATGCAGTGACTGCGGAAGTACACTCCTCCTCTGCTCCCAACGATTCCCTGTCTTGGAGCCAGAGGCAAACACAAAACTAGTGTACAGAGAAGATAATGCAGGTATGGGTTGGGCATGGTTTCTACAATGGATTAGGGTTGGGTGCGGGTTAAGGTTTAACAAGTTAGGGTCGGGTGCGGGTTGACTTTTCCCTGACCTGCAAATAACTAGTTTGTACCATCTAATCAGCACCGGCAAATAGATTTTCAATATTCAGTCAATAAAGTGTTATCATGTTGTTTTAAGAACCACTGGCACCCAAGTTATCAAAAGAGATCAAGTTCTGTGTGTGGATTCAGTATGGGTGGGAAATATTATCCTAACATGTACAACCAGACATGACTAAAGCTATTTATATAAAATGACAGGTGTCGGAGTGCTTATTTAAAGAAATACGAGTCAGTAAAACATCTTAACTCTGGTTTATTAATTAATATCATTGGCATATTTATAAAGTGCATGACAAATAATATTGCAATCTGAATTACTGCCTATGAATCTACATGAATAATGTGTCCAGCAGAAAACCAAAGTCCAAGAAGTATAGGTCAGGCAAGGGCAGTAATTCAAGCTACATCACAAGTAAGAATGTAGTCTGTCTGGCTTGCAACAATATCTGGACAGCCAGATTAGTGCTATAAAATTGGCACCATTTTCAAAGAATGATGTTTGTAATTTAAGAAATGCTTCTAAAAGTGTTCCACTTTTGTTTAAGGCAACCAGTGAGTGGTATTAGGCTGATTCTTTTGGCCTTAAATCATGTTGTTTGCTAAGGAGGATGATTTCAGTGTAGACCATTCATGGTTTTATGTATTACACAGCTTTGTGTAGGGGACAGTTAGAGTAACCCCATTCCATGTGCTCATAAGATGGGCACAGCATGCAAATAAAAAAAATGCAGGATTTTCACCATTCTTTTAAAGTTCCTTGGTTAGCTATTGTACCCAGTTTCGCAGTTTCGGTATTCCAGTTGGTTTCACAAACAGCCTGGATTCCTCAGGTGAATCCTTGATAGTAATAACATAAGAGAGAAAAACGAGAAGCCTGTGGCTTTGAAAGAATGTGAAGCAAGGCAGAAACAGTGATTTTTCTCTCTGAGTTAACAAGAAAGAAAGGGTTGAGCTCCTTCTCCCAAAGCACAAAAAAGTAGAAACAACAGAAAAGCAAAGAGTAAAATATAACAGCGCAGGAAAAGCTGTTATATATACAAAATATATAGCTGTTATATATACAAAATCATTATAAAAAAAAAACCAACAGTATGCCAAGCTTGAATTGAACAGTCAATCAGTTTCATGGAGCATTGGTCTCCCAGACATATATGAAGTAGATCAGGTCCATGATAGAGAACTATTCTTAATAGCTTATCATAGGTTATCCATCAGTACATGAAGTACAAATGAGACATGTAATGCATACTTCCACACATTGGGCCAGATTCAATTCAGGGCCGTATTCATGTTAATGCACCTGAGGGCCTGTGCCTAGGGCGGCAGGTTTTGGGGGGCGGCCCTCGAGTTCCTATAGCTGTATTTTTCATTTAAAAAAAAGTCGCCTGGTTAATTCCATGGATTTTCTTAGGAAATCCGCTGGAAGCTCTGGGGGGGTGAGGGGTAGGGGCCGGCTTATTGTGGAAGTGATGTCACTTCCGCTCCTGACATCACTTCATGTGACATCACTTCCGGCATGTTGACGTCACACGCCGTGTGTAGGTCCTAATAGGACCTAAATAAAGTTTTGATTCAATTCAGAAAAGGTTTATCACGTGAAAAGTCATGGACGAGATTGAATTTGAGATGCAATTCAATTCAGAAAAATCTCACAGTTTATCACATGAAAACTCTGTAAAAGTCTATGGGGAAAAAACGGAACTGAATTAGGAGAAACGTTTTTTTCTTCTCAAATTGAATCTCTTCCATTACTTTTCAAGTGTTAAACCATAAGATAACTTTTTCTCACTGATTTGAGACGTATTTGCAATTGTACTAACATATTCATTTCCAGATTGTTGTGGTTGTGGTGCAAATAAAAGCTTCATTTACAGATACTAGCAATAAATAACAAGTCAGGTTTCCTTCAAAATAGTATTTTCTTTCACTCACAATAACGTTGAATGATTTTCTTTCCTGTCTAATGCAAATATAAGGAGAATAGAAAATAATTCATATTTCAGGTTTCAGGTTCGAGGTAGGAATCAGTGCATAGCCAGTCAGTAATGTGATACTTGAACCCCTGGGCAGTATTCCTGAATAGTAATCCATGTGAATCTAATACATGAGTTTCAACATGAAATGGTTATAACGTCAAACCACAGTAAGGCAAGGGACATTTTGCTCTATCTGCCTCCAAGGTGCCCATTGACCTTTGTTCAGTGTCAGACTTGAGCACCTGGAACCCACCAGAAAACCTTACCCAAGGCAACCCTACATACTATGCAACACTGTGATGCCTGTGACATGTACAATGGTTGAGGTTAGCCAAAGGAGACACACACAGGGAGGCAGAATGTGGATTATGAAGTGCAGTAGGTAGTGGCTGGTGCAAATGGTAAACACATATAAAGGCTGCGGTACTAGCCCAGGGCCCACCAGGACTGGAGCCCCCTGGTATTTTCCACCTGAACCCTGCTTTTGTTAACAGTGGTCATTACCTAACTAAAGTTTCCATGGTTAGTTATCAAAATTATCATTATCAAAGTATAATATTATCAAAATTATCATTCTCACACACAGGGACAAATTTAATAAAGAGCAAAGTGGCTGTCGAAAGCGAAAATACGCCAGAACAGCTATTCTCAGGGACATCACCAATTTAAGAGCTCAACATTAATGACGTTTCGTGCCCTTTCGCTAGGCGAATTTTCACTCAGGCAAACAATCATTGCTCCGCAAATTCATCAAAGTGTGAAGTTTCCACTATGTTACCCAATTTGCCAGAGTCTGGATATACTTGGCAAACTTATAAGATGAAGCTACATCATAAACAATCTTATATCAGTGACATCATATACTGTATGATTAAAAGTCATTAAAAAAAGACAAAACGCTGGCGTTTTTTTTTTCTTCAAATTTTAAAGTGGGATTATGTTTAAAAGTTGCAACTGTTAAAATTATATATATTTAAAAAAAAATATGTTTAACCATTTGAAGCTGATGCCACATTTGTTTTCGGGTGGGCTCATGTCTAGGGCATTCGAGGATTGCTTTTGTCTTTATTACACTTCCTTGGACATGTGTAATAATAAGTGGCCACTTCAAGCATTTATACCAACATCACAAATAAAGACATTTATATATGACCTAACTTAAATGGACATAAGCACAAGTGTTGTAACAAAGTTTCGCTAAGAAGAAATGAACATTAGTGAAAGTTCGCTTAGAAATGCTCGTGCTGATGAATATACGCTGGAGAAACTTTGCCAGTGTTCTTCTGCCAATACATAACTTTTCATTTTGAGAAATAATTGTATGCACTGTGAATTAGCATTTGACAAAGTTGTGTGAAATGTAGCAGAGCCTTCTGAGGCAAAAATTTGCACTTAAAATTTGAGATGGGTCCAAATGGGCCAATAAGATGTGTGTAATCTCTATAGTCTGCTTTCCTCTTAATACTCCTAATCCAACCATCACCCAAAAGCTTCTAGCATAAAAATACAATACATACAGTATCAGTTTGAATGTTTTTAGCCACCACTAGTCTTCTGGGGCTTTTGAGCAACATCTCTCAGAAAATGGTGTCCACTGATCAAGGCAAAAACCTGTTACCAGTTACGAGCAAATGCTACTAATTTACTACTTCCATTGATCCCTACAGGCCTAATAATAGGACTGAACTTTATCCAGGGGAAGGGGAATTGCATATATTCTCAGGGAACTGGCAATGGCAGGAAAAACAAAACTAGCAAAGCTGATGAATAACCTGGACAATAAGTGAATATAAAACTGTGTTGATCATTTCCATTTCCCTGTACTGGGCACAAGTAAAGAACATTTTTCTTGTTTAACAGCCTTTAAAAAAATAAACATTTGTTATTATAAGCAGTACCATTTCCTAAAATGTTTTCTGTGTAAGCTCTAAATTGTATTGTTGTGTATTATTTCTCAACACACTTACTTTACTATTTTCCTAAAGGAAACATGAAAAATTAGTCACAATATGTTAATGTTAATGGATTCCGCTGGTTCTTTATGTTCTAATTGGAGACATCTAGCAAATGGCAAGCTATGTTTATACACAATGACATATGGTTAAGCCAAAGTGTTTCTTCCAACTATGTCTACAGCTCTATGAAAAACTAATTAAATGAAAACATTCTGTGATAAAACTGTATCACACAAAACAGATGCAAGGCCAAATCTCGACTTGTAATCATTCTCCATTCTGGCAGCACAAGGCTTTAATTTGATCCACATTGAACACAGGGGGCCTACTTCTTCCCCCCACCCTTGATCTCCAAGAGCAATACTGCATGCAGAAGGGATTACTGCCAGCAACACTGCCGGAGGAAAGTTCTAGCACTGACATTAATGATCTCTGATCTCTAATGATCTCTGATGCTTTAATACATTATATATATATATATATATATATATATATATATATATATATAATTATTATATATTATATAAAGCATTTTAAATATAACAAAATAAAACTGCAAAATATATTTTAAATTTGTTTCTTGAGCAAAGTGGAAAGCCATGAGCAGAGCATAAATTCATAAATTTAATCTTGGGAGAAAAATACGAGAATATGATATATAACAAAGGGAGATGGTTCATTTGTGATGGGTGTCCACAGTGGCTGCATGTGGTTGCCGAGGACTTTTGATATACAATAGTACATAAGTCATGTCTGATGGGGAATATGATTCAGTTCAACTTGTAGTAGTAAATAAATGCCTATAAATTAGGAAGTCTGACCAAGGAAATGCTGTTTCCTGAAACTAATGGTGTTTCACATCCAAGTGTGGAAAGGTGATATACAATAATGTTAACGGCTACAGGATCTTTTTACATTTTATATATATAAAAGACGTTGAACGCCGGCACAACTCGTATCGAGGTATAGAGTGCCTCAGTGCAGAGCTCTGTAACAGTACATAGGAGCAAAGGAAGCTTGCACTCACAGGTCTTAAAGTGGAAAAAAAAATTTATTTGTCAAAAAAGAAACAGATCCCTAGCTTTTCTTAAAGTGGACCCGTCACCCCAAAAACAATATTCAAAATCCTATTTTATCACATTAGTAAAGAAAAATGAACATTAATTACACTATATATAAATTATTTTAATCTTGTTTTCTTCAGTCTGGGAATTCATAATTATAACAAGCAGGCAGGAGCCATTTTGTGGACACTGTTATTAAGGCAAGCCTTGTATCATCTCAGAATCTTGTTTGTGCACCAGAATGGGGGACCCAATGTCTATCCCCATGTCCTGGCTACACAATTAAATGGTTAAGAGAACTGGGGGAATGTGTGAGGAGCAGTGACATCTAGGAAGTGCTGAATGGAAAGTGAAAGTAATTATCTGCCCCGCCTCTATGCCTAAGGCATAGAGGAGTGGCAGACAATATTTGATTGACAGCTGAGATTTTTAAATGAGCTTAAAACAGCTATGAATGCATTAATAAAAATTTGAAATTGGAATGCATGTTTAATTTTATTATACAGATTTTTGTGTCTGGGTGACGGGTCCACTTTAAAGTGACATGCAGCAAACAGTAGCCAACATTTTAAACACCAGTGGCGGGAAGAGGGAGAGAGGGGGGTGACGTCATGTTACATCATAGACATGGGAAGGCAAAATAAATAAATATAACGAGCTACAGTATGGAATACAGCAAGTTAAAACAGTACACGATTGCAACAATCAAAACACAAAATGTAACCAAATAGTATCGTGTTGGGATCGACAGCATGTATATTCAGACATGCTGGTTTGTATATACAAAGAATAATCATCACATACATTTTTCTCTCTTTGATAGGGTATTACTTTTGAAAACAACAGAGGTCTAATTGATACATAGAGTAAGGACCTTGAGCCCTCTGGGTCTTAATAGAGATTTTGACCTCCATTTGTTTATTAACTAACTGGGTCCTTATAATTAGTTATGTCTAAGGGACTAGAGTTCTGTTAATGCTTAATATTGTCCATGTTGTATAATGTTTAAATTGTATTCAAACAATTTCAAAATTGGTAACTTTTGGCTCTGACATACATTGAGGGGCGCCGAGCCGTCACGCTGATGCAAGTCACCATTGC
>CM044441.1:106680144-106695067 GCA_024363595.1 Xenopus borealis
AACTTTCTGCTCCTGCCTTTACTTTACTTACTCTGTATTTACTGTAATGTAAGCAGTGCCAGGGAGGGAGATGATAGCTCAGGGATAGGATAAGTGTAGAACAAGCAGGGGGATCAGGTGCTGAGAATAATAGTCTTTTAATGAGAGCAGTGCTGGGATGACGGGGTGCATCTGTTGACAGTACAGTCGTGGTTACTGATGGGCTTCTTGCTACCTGGTATGTGGAACCCCATAGTAATCTCCAACCCGCAGCCCTCCTGCTTCAGTTGTTCTACATCTAGTTCTGTGTTTTGGAGGCCGGTAACAACTGGGGGCCTGCAGGATGGATATCCCTGTCATGTACACTGACTAACGGGACTCATTATGGGGGGGGTTTATATATGAAATTGCCCCTGTGCCATCCTACTTTGAATTCTGTGGGTATTTACCCCCACTTAGCACAGAATATTGTCACAGCATCCCATCCAATTAAAGAGTTCACCATTGAAAACAATGGTGCTTTGGTATGCTAATGAAAAGGTTAAATGCATTAAATGAGTTAAGATAACTTTAGATAACACACTTTCTTTAATTAGCCCTGAGTCACGACGCATTTAACTTACAAATCCAAGTGACTGCATCTGTATATATGATATTGCCCCTGTGCCATCCTACTTTGAATTCTGTGGGTATTTATATAGGAAATTGCCCCTGTGCCATCCTACTTTGAATTCTGTGGGAATTTATACATTAAATTGCCCCAATGCCATCCTGCAATGATTTCTGGGGCTATTTATTCATGGAACTGTTACTGTATTAATCCTTCAGTTTTTATATTTCTTCTAACTTTTAGCATGATGTAGATAATGATATTCTGAAAACCAATTGCAAATTGTTTCAGAATATCATTATCTACATCATGCTAAAAGTTATTTTAAAGTTGAACTACCTCTTTAATGAACAGGGAGCTCCACTTTCACTACTTAGGGCTCTTACACACAAGCGGTTTTACCTGCGCTCCCCTGCGTTCTGTTTTGCTGAATTCAGCTGCAGGGGAGCGCAGGTATAGACGCACTCAATGCTTTGCAATGGGGCTGTACTCACAGGAACGCATGTAGGCGCCAAACGCAGGTTCAGACGCAACATCTTGCATTTTTCCTGCGTTCGGCGCCTACATGCGTTCCTGTGAGTACAGCCCCATTGAAAAGCATTGAGTGCATCTATACCTGCACTCCCCTGCGGCTGAACGCAGCAAAACGGAACGCAGGGGAGCGCAGGTAAAAACGCTCATGTGTAAGAGCTGCTTCTCTATTGGCTCTGCCTTACTGCCAATCTGCCACAAGCACAGACAAGGCCATAGAGACTTTCTGTTTGTTAGTCATCTTACTTACTTGTCTGGGATCAATGGAGTGCTTATTGGCCAGTTCTCCATTTTTCCATTTTAAAGCACAGATCTAGGCCAGTGATTATACTGGAACAGTTAGAGTTAATATGCTAATTATCCATTGTTTGTAGTAAATGTAGTATAAAAAAGAGGGGAAGTTATAAAATGTCGCACAATTCTATTTTCATGACATCAAAGTGATCATGGAGAGATGCTATATTGATATGTGTTTATACCGAAAAAGAAATTAAATAGTACCTATTTCATATGTAATGTGCATATCATACATTAGTGAAATTCATTATTAATAAATCATGATTAATCAAATTAGATAAATTCATTAAGTGTATATTCACCTTGATTTCTCATTTCCATGAATATAAAGTGAAAAAACTGAAACACTAAATAACAATGTGCAAATAAAGTAGCTTATAAAAGAGTTGTATTGTACATACCAAACTCATTAAAGTTTCATAAACTGTATATACTTAAAATATTAAATTGATTACAAGAATGAATTCATTAGTTATATGTAAAGCATGATTGTTCAATAAATTAATTATAACATGTGAAACTGGTTAGTGATTATATTCATTGTAATTGCTCCCAAATTAATTCATGTTCATCAGAGGTCCATGATAAATTAATGAATTAAAACAGAACCTTTAATTAATTGGTTAAAAAGTGAAAAAATAAGAAGAGCATCTGATTCATTAAAAACAATTCAAACTAGTGCATTGATCTGAGTCTCAGTCATAGGGAACGGTGCTGATCACTGATTAGATCTAATCTAATGGCCTAATACAGATGCAGCCACTGGGATTGGTGAGTTAAATGCGTTGTGACTCAGGGCTAATTGAAGAAACTGTGTTATCTAAAGTTATCTTAACTCATTTAATGCATTTAACCTTTTCATTAGCATACCAAAGCCCCATTGTTTTCAATGGTGAACTCTTTAATTGGATGGGATGCTGTGACACAATATTCTGTGCTAAGTGGGATAAGTGGGATAGATGAGTTAAGTTTTTCTGTGTCAAATGCACAATCCAAAGTGGCTTCATCTGTACCTTACAGTTTGTTGCGCTAAATAAATCACAGTCACATTCATCATCCGTTTCTAATAACCTGCCAGCCCCCGACTGCTTGAACAAGAAAGGGTAGGTTGAAGTGTGAAGGAAGAGATGCTCTGCGCCTGACGCGAGTTTAGTCCGTGAGGCTTTGTCAGAAACGCATGTCAGGCGCAGAGCATCTCTGCTTTAGTAAGTTCATGTTTATATACTAAATGCAGCATTTCTAGCCTTATTCTATTTTAGACTTTCCTTGTCCTTTAATCCGTAAACTGCTGCCACTAACCACATTTTTGCTATCCCAGAGCTTTACAGCGGCTCAAACAAGCCCACAGTGGCTACCATATCCCAACAGAATATTGCTTGTCCAAGTCCTTGTCTCTAAAGTTCTAGCAGAAGTGATGTATGTATGACTATATTTAATAATATAAAGTTATACAAGGATATGCAGCACTTTACAATTTCACAATATAGAAAAGTACACATAGGGGCAAATTTACTATTTTTCACATAAAATCCTACGAATCCATTCGAAATTCGATAAGCATTCGACTATCGAATGCTTATCGAATAGTTTTAGGCTATCTTTTTGCTCAATATTTGATTTCTCGATGAAATCGTACAATAGGATACCGATCGTTCGACTTCACGAAAAAAATCGTACTTTTGCCTTCGAGCCTCCAAAAAATTCGTAAGATTCGAACAGGTCTTAGCAAAAGAAGCCTATGGGGGGGGGTTCGGGGGGGGTTCCCATAGGCTTCTATTGATATTCGGTAGGTTCAATCTGGCGAAGTAGGCATTCGAAGGATTTAAAAATTTTAAATCCTTCGATCATCGAATATCCGGTCATTCGATCTATTCGATAATTCTGTATTTGATGATCGAAGAGGCCAAATTTGCATATTCGATCATCCGAAAAAATCGTACGATCAGTATTCGAGCGAATTTGATCAAACTTCGAATCCGTCACACGAATTTTGTAAATTTGCCCCATAGGGAGGACAAAATTATGATATATAATAGTAATGTAGGACCCTCATGCCAATGTAATTTCTTGTCCCTCTGAAACCAGGGATGGCTACCTTAAGTAGGGTTGCCAGCTTTCCCCATCTGGAAAGCTACAAGGGCACAGGAGGTGATGTCACATGAGACATGGCTGTGTTGGTGGGGGGAAGGATCATGGTGTCAGAGGGCATGGCAATAATATGACGATCACCGATTGGTTATTCGCTGGATCAATCTAGGGGAGTCCTGACTGTTTTTCCTTCCAAAAACCAGGCTGTCAAGGTCAAACTGGACAGGTGGCAACCTGTGCCATTAGGAACATGTACGAAATACTCAAGCAAAAAAAGGGGATATCACAGGGCCATTACAGTATGTAGGTAGAAAATACTGCTCAACAACTTAAGCAGCAGATCAATACATGATCAATACATGTTTAGTATCCCTTTAACCTGAATCTCACAGTTATGAGGACTCACTGCTAGAGCAGTGATCATCATGTCAGTTAACATTGTCTAGGGAAGCAGATTAATCAGGTGATTTAGGTTCAGAAGGTAAAGATAAGACTTACAGGCTAGTTAACAAGTATCTTTAAGGGCCCTTACACACGGGCGTTTTGGACCTGTGCTCCCCTGCATTGCGTTTGGCTGCATTCAGCCGTAGGGGAGCGCAGGTCTAGACGCACCTCATTAGTTTCAATGGCGTTGTACCCACGAGACGCGTGTAAGCGCTGAACGCATATTCAGACGCAACATGCTGCGTCTGAATCTGCGTTCGGTGCTTACACGCGTCTCGTGAGTACAACCTCATTGAAAAGAATAAGGTGCGTCTAGATGGTTGGCTCTAATGGGAGAAATGCTACTGTAATGGGCACCTTGGAACCATAATCAGTCACCATAATCATCTGAAGCATGACTGAATGCATGATGATACTTTCCCTACACTCTACAATCAAAGAATCATTATACAGAGTTTAAGGTATCAATCATAACCATTCCCTAATCATACTTGGATTCTGTCAATGTTAGTGGTAAACGAGATAGCTGCAGGCCTTGTTTAAATGGTGAGATTTACTGTGTTATATTTCTCATAATATAACAGAACGTGTTCCCCAATCTATATCGAAATTTTTTTGCAAATGTTTCAGTGAGGGTAAAGGCTCAGGATCTGTTAGATAATCAGATGCCTGAAGTCAGGCAAGAAACCTCAGGAATCACACAGATCGCAGAGAGGCTTCAGCCCAGGCTGGGGGTGCCTAGTTGTAGAAGAAATGAACAGAGTTGTTGCTGTTGCTCCTCTGGATTATCAAAGGGATGATTTTGATTTCCAGGTATCCCATTAAAAAGAAGATACACAACATGATTGCTCCTACTTGTGCTTCAGTTGTAGGGCTTAGGTACAAGTAAGCCTGGCCAGTAAAAATGATGGTTGATCCCAATGTTATTAATAGGGAAATGTAATTAATAGGGAAAAAAGATAAATATATAGGAAGGCCAGTATTTTTTTCCAGAAAAAAAAAACTATTTGAGTGGCCTGTGTGCTGGTGCAGGTACCACTGATCAAGGCTTGCAGTAGTGATATTAAGCTTCTTATCACCATAATACAGGTAGCCTGTCCATTTTTCCTATGTTGTGTCTCCCTGTTTACATGTCATTTCACACAAAAATAATAAAGATTCAAATATGATTTCCTCAATAATTGACATTTTGCTGTTCTAATCTGAATAAATCCATCAAGTTCTTCTTGGACTACTTTTTTATTTTGTACAACAATGTTTTGAAGTCCCCAGCTTTGCTTTTATGTGGGTTTTGTATGTGAAACACAGTCAGGCTCATTTACCAACACTGGACAAATGGCGATTGCACCTGGTGAGTAGCAAATGGCAACCAATCAAAACTTGCCTTCATTGTTCTGCATGCAAATGGCTGAACAAAGTGATTCAGCGAGTGTTTGGTTGCGATGTGTTACTGCCTAGGTGAAAAATTGTTTTGTGTTGGCAAATGAGTATTTGTGCTTTTAATAGGCATCATACTGTCTTGAGGCAACAATCTGAGCAGTGGAGCGGTGCTAATTTGCACTAGTCAACTTTTCCATAGCAAATCAATCTGTAGCTTATATTGATATTTTAATATCTGATTGCCATAGGTAACTGCACTGGTACAATTTAGCACCTATGTTAGTAACAGTACATTTAACAAAGAATGTATAAATACTGTTGTCCATGCATGGGCGTGTAAGGAGGTAAAATGATTTTTATCCTATTAAAGGACAAGGAAAGTCTAAAATAGAATAAGGCTAGAAGTGCTGTATTTTGTATACTAAACATAAACATGAACTTACTGCACAAAGTTGGCCACAGGGGACTGTCATTTTGTAACTTTGTTTAACAACTTTGCAAGACTAAGACTGTGCACATGCTCATTGGGGTCTGAGCTAAGAGTAGAGATCGTCATAAATGATCAAAACAGCACAAGCCAAATAATATCTGGCAGAAGCTGATACAGCAAGACTGATTAATAATCAGAATTTGCAGACTGCATTGGGTCCTGTGTTGTCATGTAATCTAATGTGGATTTTATAGTTTTTGTATTGCTAAATACAAACTTTCGCCAACTCTCCAGAACCAATGACTGCAGCAAAAATAATCCTCCAAATAGAATCCCAGTTTATCTGCAGCTGGAGATGGAACAGTAAAGGGGATGTAAAGGCAAAAATAAAATCTAAATCTTTACACAGTCGCCAACTGCTCTACAGGGAAACAAAGCTGCTTGAGTTCTGCATGGCTGGGAAGTAAGGCAGGGCTCCTCCTGCTGTTCATGAGTATGATTGTTTCCCTGGAGAGCAGTTAGGGACCATCTGACAATTCCTATCCACAGAAGTAAATGAAGGGAGAATTTCACTGCATACAGTCAGGTTTCTTATAAAAATGGTACACATTTTTCAATTAAAGTATAATGGAGATGAGTTTCTTTTTCCTTAGTTTTTTGCCTTTACATGCCCTTTAATGTAAATTGCTACATTAATATGCAGCATGGGGCTGGAGGGGAATTCCTCTGCAGGAGCCTATATAAGGGCATGCTTTGTTGAGGCACTTGATCTTTAGTCTAACACCATCTGCAGGAGGGACATAGAGAGATAGTGAATGTGAGAAGATAGCTCCAGGACAAAGATTAGATAATGCTAGCTTGCAAGGGCAGCCTGCATCCCTTAAGCTGGCCATAGACGCAACGACTTGGTCGTACGAATCGAGGATTCGTACGACTATCGTACGACTTTCGGATCGTGTGTGGAGTGCTCCGACATTTGTCGTGCCATGCCGATCGGTCGTTTGGTCGATCGGCCAGGTTAGAAAATTTTTGTCGGCTGGCGATAATATCTTTGCGTCTATTGCAGATCGTACGATTTTCGGTGGGAGACCATCACTAGGTTTTTAATCGTACAACTTTAGTACGATCCTTGTCAGGGGCAGAACATCAGCTGTCTGTGCTTTTTACTACTTTGGTTGATCTGAAGGTTAGTGACAGGTCGGGAGCAGGTCGGGAGATGCAAAGATCCGATCGTGGAATCATCTTACGATCGGATCTTTGCGTCTATGGCCAGCTTAAGAGGAGTTTAGATTTGTGGTACTCCCCCAGGCGATTGCATACCAGATATTGAAGAGAGCATGTAGGGACTAGGGTAGTAGCAGTCTAGTGGGACCATTGAGGCCAGAGGTCTGGTGAAAGCTTGGACACAATACAGACACAGTAGAGAGGAAGGAGCAGAATCTTTGGGAAAGAAAACTCACTTTGAACGGCTAACAGCATTCTGACTGTACACTTCTGTATGACAGAGGTCCTAAAGGCTTCAGGGAGACACGATAAGAAGAATTTAATGTGAATAATTTAATGTATGAGTTAATTCCTGTTCACTATGCGACTTCAGTCTGCCCCTGTGAACATGTGAAAATTGGTTCATCGCAACTACATGCGTTATGCATTATTCACAACCTAGAGGCCCTGAAGGCACCCCAACTACCAGTGTGACAGTTACAGGTGACCATGAAACACAGATACAAATCATATTGGCCTCCAAATGGCATATTTATACAGCCTTACCTATAGAATTTGAAAAGTGCAATTTTGTAAGCATTCATCATGTTTTTCCTCACAATGCAGCTGATGCAGACATGGTGATAGCTTAGCGATTGCACCAAACGTTGTGCCACCACAGCTGCATTTTTCTATATTAATTGACACCTTTACAGTCCAAACTTAATACTATACTTACACATTTCTATAAAAATCATAGGAATGTGTCCATATCCAGGAGCTGCTGCACATCCAATATTTTCAAGTATAAGCCCCCCAAATCCACTCCGCGAACCTTAGTTAACCAGAACCTTTGGCATTGCTAAATGATCTTCTGTGTTCTTTCATTGACACTGGGCTGGGGGCAGCGATCCTTCCATAGACTAATTATGAATGAAAACAGAACTGCAGCCTATGGAAGGATTACCCCACCCTCAACCCAGCATCACTGAAGCATTGGGGAAGATCTGTGTTAGAGGGTTGTGTTAGCAAAGGTTTGTGGGGCTGTAGGCTTTTAGTTGGGTTGGTATCGCTTTAATAGAGCATATAACAAAAACAAAAGGGTTAAGGAAACCTAAGGACACAAGTGGAAGGTTGCCAGCATTCTATCTAAATGATTTACTCTAAGCAGACACATTTTCTAGGTACTTCTATCAGTGTTGCCAACTTTCAGTAAATTTACTGACAGTCAGACAAAATTAGGCTAAATGGGATACTTCAGTGAAAAATGTAGGTGTCTGATAAAATTGATTTGAAGTATTCATCTGTCCATCATTTTGACAGTAATTGATATTTTGGGTATATAAGAGGCCAGCTTAACAAATACCTTACAGGAATAAAGTGCAGGATCTCATTCAGGATCTTCAATAAATGATAAGAATGCTTATTGTATATAAATCAGCTCCATTTGGGAAGTCATTGTATGCCGTTCCTTACATTTGCAGCCAGTGGGGCAAAATAATAAGGTTGTGTATGCATGAAGAACCCGATTAAGACTCATAGGCAGGATAATTATTGGGGAGGGGGGGGGCATTTTTACCTTATTTTCAACTCTACATTTCAACAATGCACACAATAGAATTGACAAAAAACAATCTTTGAGCATAAAATGCACTCAGATTAGATAGAATGCAGAAGCTGTAATGATGAACCTTCTGCTCAACTGGAAAGGAGTCTTTTAGCAAGACATTTTAGCCAAGTGCCAAATGTGACCCTGTCCAAGGGACTTCCATGCCCTGCCATTTCTGGACCCCTTGCTTCAGGTTGGCCGTAGTGAGATGTAGGGATATCACTTGTACCATACAATGGTAGTGGGGCAGGGAAGTTTACTCATCTTTATCCTTAGCTGTACCTCTTCTAGGGAAACTGAGAGGTGACAAATGTAGCCCCAGAATAATAGCTTTGCCAAGGTAGGCAAAGCAGACTTTTTGTGTAAATTGCAATGTCCCTTTAATAATCTGACAGGGTCAAATTGCTTTAGAGATATATACCTTCTTGAACATGATATAGTTCCTACTGTCAAAAATGAACTGCATAAAATTGGGGACACGTACGTTAAACTAAAGTGCCTGAGTCTATATTGCAAATATTTCAATAGATATGCTCTATATAAACTTTTATATTTTTTAAGAAAACAGCCCTTTGCTCTTGATGTATTCTTGTTTTAGTGCCTGGAAAGCGCTTACAGGTGCCTATACTTTCCTAATGAAGATTGAACATCTCATCAAAAGGTTACTTTTTGAGCTCATCAGCAAGAAAGAAAAGGCTCTGCAGCTGAGACTTCTCTTTAGCCGCTCATTTACATTAACTGCTGCCTCTGTGCTTCATTACAGAAAGCTGATTTCCTTTATTTGCAAAAGAGAAGCTAGCTTATAAAGGAGGGGGGGGAATAAATGATTCATTTATAATGACTAAGGATAAGGGCAGGCAGAATTGCATTAAAATGGCACACACCAAACTGTTAAGCCTACTTGCACTAACTAATGCTATTTAGCATTTTTGTAGTTGTGAATGATGTACAAGGCACACCACTGTCTTGCCTTGACCAGACAGGAAGTACAAGGCTCCATTGTTGAGTCAGTAGACGGACATGTAAATGCATGCCAACAGAGTTCTTTTTTTCCCAGAAGTCCAGTGTGAATGTGTACTTAAATGGATACATTGTATACAGTTTAACAGGTGTAAAGTAACTTATCATCTATTCTGCACACGATAAAACATATTATACCAAAACAACAATGAACAGTGACCCCCCAGTGATCAAAAGAAAACAATAAAAATGGTAGAAAGCTGTTTGGGCTTCACTAAACCATGGACTATATTTTGGGCATCACTGAACCATGGGATAAGCATCTGTCAGAATTGGGGGGTCCTTGTTTTGCTGAGCAAGAAATACAATAAAACCCAGTGGATTTTAAAAACAACAGAGTCAGTATATTATAAGGACTGTCTGTACTGTTTCCATTCATGCAAGGGAAATAGTTACTACACTTCCATGTGGTGATGTTATGTTGTCTCTTCATTTTACTCTGAACAGCCTGGATTTACTCAAAGCTATTTCTTGGAGATACCAAAGAAGTCAGTAATCCTCAAGAAGTGGCTTAGAAGGTTCTGCAAACATAGGACCCAGGTGCAAGTTCTATAGCAAAGGCCCCAGGTGCAAGTTCTATAGCACTCAGACTAATGCTACACATGTCTAATTCTTGTCCTGCAGGAAAAATTCCAGCTGAGTCAAAGTGCTAAAAGTATAGTGGATTGCACTTTTTTGCACTTTGCACTGGAGATCCTCATTAAATGAAAATATCTTGTCAATATCTTGTCACCACACACAGACTTAAATGAAAATAAAATCTCTCAAAAGAGAAATCTGCAAATACAAATTGAGAAGAAATATCTTTCATACAGCCAAATCTGTGTTACATTAATGAATAGATTAGGTATAAGTATTATGTACAATGCAGACAAAACAGGGTGTATCCATGAGTAGGTTAATAAGCCTCTAGTGGTGCAGTGTGATATGCGTGTTTTTTTTTACTTTGCACACTGCCTTATGTTGAAAAGGGGCTAGCCCTTTGAATCCAACAGGGGCAGGTGGGGGAAGCAGGCATATAGACCCCTCCCTCTACCCATCCCAGGGCCATGATGTTACTGCCCACCCTAAAGGCCCCCATACACAGGCCTTTTAAAGCTGCAGTGTGTGGGATCCCGGACTGCATCTGTTAATTTGATGCAGTTCCACCGTCCTACCGCAAGTATTGCCTCCATTCTGATCAGATTACTGCGCCCTAGGACCCATGATTGGATCAGCCCGATATCACCCACTTCAATGTAGGCATATTGGGGAGAGATCCACTTGTTTGGCAAAATCTTTCCGTGTATGGCCACCTTAGGACAAGGCTCATCTGTAAGGTCTGCTCCAAGTACCGGATTAAAAATCATGGCATCCCAGACTTAATTTAAAATATTATGCCCTTGACACCCAGAAATAACCCCATACTATTTCAACCAAACTTACTATGTTATTTCATTTATATATATGCACATCCTGTAAAATTGATATCCTAGTACTCTTGAAGTCTTTGGCTTATCTTACATAAAACCCTTGGGTGGAGTTTATCGTGACGTAAATATGTTTGACCTGTGGTTATCTTTGATCATGCATGGCCCTTTGCACACTATTGTAAAACTGATTCAGTTTGTTTTCATTCCTTAACGCTCCTTTACGCTTCTGATAAAATATACATTCAAAAATACATGCTTTTTAATGATGGCATTTATTTGGTCATGTGAGGTTTCCCATTATCATGACAATGCACTCTTTTATCTCACATTCTTTGAAAGCTGATAAAATGGAAGTTTATTATTACTACTACTACATGTACCTACACAGACGTTATGTTTCTTCTTTAGGGGAACTGGCTTACATTTTCAATGACAGCTGATGATACACACAAACTTTGGTATCAGGTAGCTGTGTGCTTTACTGCTGATCAAAGTATACAGTACATCGACGCCAATTTTTATAAGGACTTTCGTATTCCAAGTAGATGGGGAAATCTGCCAAAACAAGCATTAGTAACAACATTTGTTTGGCTAATCAGCCTCTTATTTTCTCTCTTCTCCAAGTTTTAATGTGATAAATTAAATGTTAGTCCTTTCATCATGAGATCAATCCCATGAATTTTCTAGGCTATCACACTCTCACTTGATCTTTAATTTTCTGTAGTGGGCGGAAGAGAACTTCAGACAAACAGATCTGATCTGCTGGGTAGAAAATATGGGCTTGTCTCTTATTTTATTTAAACTGTTTACATGTAAACATTTATTTTATGGATTTTTGCTAAGATATAAAAACGAAACTTGGAACAGCTTGGAATTTGCAGGGCTTTTAGCAGGGTCATTTCAAAACATCTATGTTTATTAAATTTTTACAAGCTTCTTATGTTTGAATTTACAAGCCCATAAAGTAACTTTGTGTGTGGCTGTCAACGCAATTCTATTCAATAAAAATCAAAAGGGTGCGATAATGCAAATATTGCAGATATATCACATCAAACAACACATCCATAAATTTAAATGCATATAAAAACATTTCAATGAGGCCTTTCTATGGCAGGCTGGGGGGACTCAAGCTTCTCAAATTCTAATATACCTTAACTCATGTAAAAAATCCACTGCATTTAGGTACAATCATTAAATCTCTGTGTTTTATTGCTCCATAAAAATGGACAAGGATTTACTTCCTGCAGGGAGGCTTGTTAATTGATACACCACAGGATGGCAGGCTGATAGAGAAATTATGTTCCTCAGGAGTCCTTATAGCATGTCAGAGGAGAAGTTGTGGTGTACATCATTCTACAGCAGTTATGGACATTCCTTTACATATAGTGGCACAGCTGATCTAACATATGGAGACTCGTCACATGCTATACAAATCTCTTAGAGGTCTAGTTACAACCTGCAAGGCTGTAGTCAGGGGTGCATCTATATTTAGGCACCGGGGGGGGGCTGTGCTTAGGGCAGCAGCTTGGGTTAGTGGCCCTCAGGTACCTAAATAACTGAATAGGTTGTTGCCTTGGGGTTGCTATAAGGTCCAGGGCCTAGGGTGGCACCAAACCTAAATATAGCCCTGGTTGTAATTGAACTTTATCTCATTATCTCCATATAACAATAATATAAAAAATCAGTATAGTCCCTGAATTATTCCCTTTAATAGAGTAATAAAGGTTACTCTTTAGTATCCCCCTTTCAGCAATCTGTCTTTCTTGATGCAGTCAGATTTTTGATTTACCATTAGGCTAAATACAATGGCATGTGTTCAGTTATGATAGACAATGCATTAGAGCCAACTGTCTTTTTTAAAATAAGCTAACTGTCATTTAAAATAATCAACTCTGACACAAAGATGCATGTAGAGAGACAGATTGCTGAGATGAGGTTACTGAAGAGTAACTTGACTATTTCAGAAATGACAGAATTTTTCATTTATTATATTTAGAAAGTGTCTTATTTCCATGAGATGAAACTTTTATTCAATGCTCGTTTTTTCTTTAAATAAAGTTGCATACTGTATCTAGACAAGAGAGAAGAGAAAATATTCACGGAACCTCTTATCTAGTAGGTGCTTTCAGAGTAGTTTTTGAAGAATGCTGTGGAGGATTATCACTTCTCCCCTTTATTATGCCCTCACCATGTTCATCCCCACTACAGCAAGTGACCACAATGGATCTAAAATAGCTGCAGTTACAGCTAGCAAAGGGCAAGTAGTTAATGTGCACCATAGCTACATTACCAGCATTCTCAGTACAAGGTCCCTTGAACACAGTAAAACATCGTAGCACACACAACTTTGAATCTAACTAGCCAGGTCAACTTATTTTCTATTCAGAATTTCAACTTCACATTATTTACTGGAATCTGGTACCAGGTAAACTACCTTAGGTAATGAGCTGCTGTGGCAAACCAGATTGTTAATGAAGATCAACAATGTCAGTTTTGTTTGGCCATTATTGGTTAAATCCTTTGGCTGATGATTTCAGTGAATTTCCTGCCAAATCAATTGCCATAGCTGCTACCAAGGGCTGCTGTACTGTGGCATGCCAACAAAATACCCAAACTACTGAAGGTGGTGCTTTGATACACGACAATGCTTTTAAGTTACACGTGTCCATATTTCAGTTATTCTCATTTATGATTTATTTTAGCTGTAGAACAAACATTGTTATCAAAGCAAAGAATTTGTCAGCTTTTTGTAGCCTTAAATCACTTTCCAGGCACAAATATCACATTGTAAGCCCAATGTTATGTAAAGCTGAAATACTCTTTTGTACCATTATACTGTTTTAACATAAATAGTACATTCAGAGCTTCTAGCATCACTCAACCAAGCATATCATCAGTGCACAATAAATTTTGTTTGTATAACATACTAAAAATGAAAAAAAAACTTACCGAAATGGAAGGTCACTGTAGTCATTAATTTGAAGAAAGTAAAAAACAAAATAAGACTGTATCCATCGAGGGGTTTATGGCTTATTCTCAGCACATTTTAATGTGTCTGGTTCTAACCACCTTTCTTGCTGGTTGTATGAGTGACCTGCTGGATGTAATGTGGAGAATGGATTAAATCACATTTCAGTATTGTGACACTTCTTTTTTAATCATTACAGTACCTCTACATACAGTATATGTGAACTGTTGTGATATGTTATTTAACAGCACAGGTTCTATAGGTTAGTTCTCACAATGGAATGTGGATTTATTTTTATTGCAACTTCTTCCAGGAAGCTTCTTTTCATTTGATTTTGAAATTCTAGCTGACCAGTAAGACTCTGTAACATAATCATCTGTACTACGCCATGGGTTATTCATTATCTGAGAATTTAATACTAGTTAATATGTGCTTATTTTAACAGCTGGACTAAGAGATTTTAAGATAGCAATGTGTTATTAGACTGCATTTTATGGGGAAAATATTCACCTACGTTTGACATGAAACTGGTTATTAAAAATATAATTCTTCTAATAACATAGTCAAAATAGAGAATAGACTCAAACTGCATTGTTCTTGACTCTGAAGAGTCATTGTTGTAAAAGAGCAACGTTATTTCATTCTGCTTTTGGGGAATTGTTTCATGGAGCCTTAGTCCAGTCCAAGCCACTTATTCTGTTGGGTCACATACTGTATATTTCAAGCCTTTGGTCGGTGAGATTCAAGTGAGATCAATTAAAGGGACAGTTCAGTGTAAAACTAAATACTGGGTAAATAGATAGGCTGTGCAAAGTAAAAAATTTTATTATATAGTTAGTTAGCCAAAAATGTAATGTATAAAAGCTGGAGTGACCAGATGTCTAACATAATAACTCTGAGTTAGTCAGTGACTTAGAGTTCCACATGGGACATAACTGTTCAGTGAGTTTGC
>CM044441.1:106696909-106710015 GCA_024363595.1 Xenopus borealis
AGTTATGCCACTGCTGACTATTCCAGGATTCTAATATTTATGAGCTGGAGTAAACTGGATAAAGAAATTATCAATCAACTCTAAATAGCATGAAGATAAATCATTAGTGAAAAACAAATGTGATGTACATTTCAGATAGTATTATATGGATCTCCAACCTTGATAGAAACTTAGGAGTGCCCAAACAAATGTTGAATATAGAATAGAGATCTTGAATACGTATCTGAAAAAACCTGTGCCCTACAGAAATGAATAAATGCAAGGCCTTTCAACGGTTCCTGCTATGCAATGCAGCTTTTGCTATTACAAGACACTGTGTGACTGCTAGTAGCCTAGTTAAACATAAACTAGAATCTTGCATAAGCCACTGTGTAAGCATTCCAGTGTCAAATACTTCCAACAGGTAATATAATGACACATTTTTAAATGTTATTTTTTACAACATACCAACGTGAGGTGCACAAGGTTTTTTAAACAGGTGAATTCAACATTATGAATTATTTCTAAGAACACAAAATGCTGAAGAGAATGTGAGTATTAAATCTGGCATGTTCAAGTATTGTATGTAAGATAAAAACATAAAGTATTATTCATCCAGTCATAGACTGTCTTTTGTACTCAGAATGTATCCTCATCCAAACACTTTACAAATATGGACAAATTATTATGAATTTGGTGGAATGCTTCTTGGGGTTCAAAAGACAACTGTTTTTTAACAAATCATCTCTCATACATGTGCGTTTTCTTCTTTACCTCGTTATTATTATTATATTATGTATTACATGTGCAGTTTGAGCAATGCATTATCAAGCAGCACTGAAACTGTAAGTGAGCCTTGCACATGAGTATGGTCTTAAAACTTAGGCAGTATTGGCATTGACATGAGGGGTCTGCACCACACACACACAAAATAAACAAATCCATTGTGAGTCTCAGAGCACAAAATAGGTGGACACAAGACAAGACCGCATTTAGGCCTATGTCTGCCGCTGTTCCCTAATGTCAGTATCTGTCCATGATCAAACCCTGGGCACTGTGAGTCTGTATTACCCCAGTGAGCCACTGGAAGCATCTAGCAATTGTGCTCTCTATTTTCCATAACTGGCTTCTGACATGCCTCCTTTTCACACAGTGCCCTCCTCCCAACTCATTTGACTCATGTGTTATTGATCAAGCAATCTGGGGCCTTTATAAACCTGCTTCCTGGAACTCCCAGTTGCTTGATCATTGTAGCCCACAAGCCTGATCCAGTCCATTACTCTGGAAGAAGGATATCTACAGTATATGCCTCCCCCTTAACCCCCCATAGATAAGCTTGACAAAACTCAGACAATGATTTATTCATGGGTTTGTCTTTAGCTCTCTGCACTTCAAAACAGAGCATAGAGACCTGCAGCAATTTATTAAGACATGAAGGCAGGTTAAAAAGTGCAAAAGAAAATGGTAGATTGAGCCTGTTTTTAGAACTTTTCACCCTGCCTTCAAGTTCATTAATAACCAACATGGTCAGTCATGATGTCCTGATCTCTAAAATCCTTTTTTCCACTGGAGTATTGGCAAGGACATTATTAACAGAGGAATTTTAGTTGACTCATTTGTCTTTAGGTGAATGGAAACCTAATATCTGCTCTGTTGGCCATACAAGATGAGATGTCGCCAAACGAGTGGATCTCTCCCTGTTATGCCCACCTTGAGGTGGGCGATATCAGACTGATCCAATGGTTGGGCCCTAGGGCCCAACCATTGGATCATAACGTAATGGAACAGACGGGACTGCATCAATGAACAGATACGGCATCTATCCGACGGGATTTTTAGTCCTGTTCGATCGACATCTGGCAGACTTTCGGCCAGACATCGATCGGGGAAGCATGTATGGCCACCTTTAGAGACACACACTTGTGGTTATTTATCAAAGGTGAAGTGTTAGAGTTTTTTCATACCTCGAATGAATGAGCAACTGAAATGGTTAATCTAATTTAGGAAAAAACTTGAATGGGAAAAACCTGATTCTGCTAGTTTGAGTCCTGAAACCTGAAGATTGATTGAGTTTTTGGCGACATAAAAACTTGAATCAAAACCCTCCAAAAAAAACCTCAAACATCAAGTAGACTGTTAACATCTTCAAATGGTTAAAGGTACCTCTGCCATTGACTCCTACATTACCTTGACAGGTTTTAGATGGTGTATTTTCAGATTTGAGGTATTTCCTGGGTCAGGGTATAAAAAAACCTAGAAAATTCTATATATATCTCAAATTGCCATGGAAAAGACAACTTAGTTATTTTGTACCTGCTGGATAATGTAGTCCACCTGTGCTTTCCACTACAGAACAGAGCGGATTTAATGTTTCAGCTTGAAGGAAGGAACAGGAAGGGGAATCAGACAGGAACAGGTGGAGGAGCAAGTGAGGAGAGGAGAGATGTGCTAGGAGAGTTAAAGGCTGGCAATTTTGTGTTCCAGCCTGTTGAGTGACCAGCAAGACAAATATTGCTGTTAATCTGTTGCTTCCTGCTGTTCCCGGAGGGCATTTTTTCAAGAGCCTAGTGTGATCCAGATGTGCAGTCTGTCAGCCTTTTTGATAAGGAGAACGTTATAGTGTGAGGAGATACAGGGTTCCTTCTGAACTGTAAGTATTAATGCTTGTGTTGCCAGTTTAAGGGACATTGAAAGTTATATAATCAGACATCATCCTGCTAGTCTATTCAAGGGAGAGACATATTGTGCAAGAACAGCTTCCCACATTATACTGCATCAGAGGGAGCACCAGAGGGATACTCACATCTACCACTGCCAACACCATACTTGAGATAACCTTGAACTACAAGGGCAGAAACTCTAATTTTTTTAAATATATATATATATATAATTACACAAGTTTATCTTGCTGTCATTGCTATTTTAATTGGTTCCCAGATGAAGAAATGAATACACTTCTGATAATATGTACCATGATTCAATTCCAAGAATAATGATTATGTACATATTCTGCAACTACCCTTTTGCTTTACTAACTGTTTTTGAAAACACATTTTGTTTAGCTCCCATTATATGGTTTTATACAAATGTGTAAATAAGCAGCAGGAAAGATTCAGTTGCCTAAATCCTAAATATTGTTTTGAATCCAAATTGTGCATCCAAAGAGTGCGATTCTCTCATTAAGTATACATTTATCATGCCGATATTATTATCATTTTGTGAGTTATTATGATGGTATCAGCATTTCACATTGAACAACTGCAATTTGCAGTAGGGATTAATAATTGAGAGAGGGGTCCTAGAGCCTAAGAACAGAATGGCGTTTGACTGCACAAAGCAGACAAATCAAACTGATATATGTATATTCTTTGATAAGTTTGTGAATTTGTTAAAATCCTTTCCTTAGTGCTGATAAACATGGAAATATCAAATTCTAATATTTCCTGATTCAACATTTGATACATCAAGCCTTAGTTTTGTACTTTATACAAGATAAACATCAAGCAACTGGGGGATCAACTGTGTGCTGCTGTATTATGTCCTATTTATACACATTGTATGAATCTTGATCTGTTGAAATTTTACTTCCAACAGGTAAAAAATATGTGATATTAAGCATGGAACATATTCCCTGCCAGATGGCACTCTATGGGAACACCATTTCTTGTATCTGCAAGGAAAGAAGCATCAGTGAACTACTGGTGGGGAAAAACATAAAATACTGTATATTCCTACAACATAACAAATTCCTGGATCTCTTTGTACTAAACTGTACATGTAAAGTTCACTGATTTTCCATAAATTAAAAAAAAAAATGAATAGGGGGCATATTTACTAAAGGTCGAAATTCGAATGAAAAAAAAATCGAAATTCGACCAGGGAATAGTGGGGAGGTAAAATCCTACAAATTCAAATTCGAAGGATTTTACCGCAATTCAAATGATCGAACAATCGAATATGGAAAATTTGATTGATCGTTCGAATATTCGAATCGAATATTCGAACGTTTTTATTCGATCGATAAAATTTTCCATATTCGATCTTAGGGAAGGATCCCCATTTCGGTAGGTTTAATCTGGCGAAGTAGGTGGTCGAATTAAAATTTAAAGGGGAAGTATTCAACCATCAAATTTTCGAATATTCAAATAAAATTAAATTTGAATATTAAAATATTCGAATATTCGATGGTCGAATGTGCCTAATTTGCATATTTGAAATTCAAATTCGAATCTTTTTGAAAATTCGATCGAATATTTGAATCATTCATGTGAATTTATGTGAATTTAGTAAATCTGCCCCTAGATGTTGTGGAAACTACATTCCAAAATAAATCACACTATTTACCAAAACACACTATACTAAGATACTCTTAGCTTTCAACCATAAGAGAAATGTGGCAATTTATTTCACAATAGTCACTTTCTGTTATGGATAGTCTTCTAACTGATTAATGTTAGGCTTTTTGTGTCCTACAAGCCATGAAAAAGTTTGATCATTTTCAAAACTAGTAAAATATTCTAATATTACCTGTAGCCATTCAGAAATAACTAACAAAGCCTACCTCACCTCAACTGCCAAATCTAAATGAGTCAAATTCCAAAAGCAGTGAAAGTTACAAACTTAAGCAAAGTGATACTCAGATCTTAAGACTTCACACAATATTGTCTCAATATTGTGTCAATTCAGATTTGAAAATCTGCACCCAGATCATAGCAACCTTCATTCAAAATCATTAACTGTCTGTACCAAGTGGGATAAAAGGAAAGGCCTCTTGTGGAAAATTAATCTATTTGCACGGGAAAAGACAACTTTTTATTCCTTAACCAAAAGCCACATAAGTAAATAGAGAGCTAGACCCTTGCCATCAGTGCTGCACCATATATGTAGTATTAAAATTGTTTAAATGATGGGCAACAATTTAGTTTAAAAAGTCAAGTTTGTGAAATTATATTTCACTGCTCACTACTATTGTGTGTTGGGGCCTAAGATAAACTGATTGACAGCAGCCCAGAATGGACTTAACATGTGCCATGCCTGAGCAGAAAAGAAATTGTGAGGCATTGATCTCAGTATTATGTGGTCAAAGATGTCTGTGGGGGGCTCAGGGTTGAACTGGGCTGGTGGGACAACAGGAAAAAACCTGGTGGGCCCGGAACCTCATGTGCCCTGCCGACCCAAGTCTGCTCTCCCATGGACTCTCCCATGTAGTCCAGATAACCCCACATCCGCTTCTCCTGTCACAGTGATAGAACAGGGATCCCCAACCTTTTTTACTCATGAGCCACATTCAAATGTAAAAAGGTTTGGGGAGCAACACAAGCATTAAAAAGTCTCTTGGGGTGCTAAATAAGTGCTGTGATTTACTATTTGGTAGCCCCTATGTGGACTAGCAGCCTATAGGAGGCTCTGCTTGGCACTATACTTAGTTTTTATGAAATTAAAACTTACTTCCAAACCTGAAATTCAAAAATAAGCACCTGCTTTGAGGACACCAAAAGCAACACCCAAGTGGTTGGAGAGCAACATGTTGCTCACGAGCTACTGGATGGGGATCACTGGTGATTGAAGAAGATGGTAAAAGAGACTTATCGTGCCTGGGGGGGGTTTGGATAGGGAACACATTTTACTGGGGGTCTTCTACGCAGATGCTGGGTGGGGGGCCTGCAGGACATTGAGCAGGGGCGCTAAGCCTGCCCCTGACACCCCAGTCCAGTGAAGGAGGGGCTACAGCTACTGCTGGGATTGAATTCTTTTGTATTACAAATGTTGTTTCTAATACAGATCATTTGCATATGCTTGCTGACTTTTTGCCACGATCATCATACTGAGGAGGGCTATGTGAGGTGTTAAGGAGGGGTGTGGCTGGATATTAAAGCGGAATTATCATAAAAATGAAAACTATATAAACTATAAAACTATATAAACTGTAAAGCAGGACATAAGAAACCCTTTTAAATGTAATCCATAAAACACCCTTTCTGAAATAATTACATTAATCTTTATAAATCCCTCTTAGAAATTAATTTCTACATGCAAGCGTCATCTTGAAGTCATTTGTTATAATAATTCAGCCCAATGCGAGAGAGATAGAACAGACCAAAGAAGTAGTGATGGGCGAATTTATTCGCCAGGGGCGAATTCGCGGCGAATTCCCGCGATTCGCGAAACGTCAGGAAAAATTTGCCACAAAAAATTCGCCGCGAAAAACGTCGAAAACGCGCGACTCGTTTCGCGAATTGGCGAAAAATTCGCGAATTTCTCTGGAAATTCGCGAATTTTCCGGTGAAGCGAAACGCGGCCATTTCGCCCATCACTACAAAGAAGTATTAGAAGTAACTACCCAACAAACTTGACTCTGACACAAATCCTGCAAACAGAGAAGAAAGATTGTAGAGAGAGGGACAGTTAATAGCAACATGATTACTTCAGATTTTTCTTTTTGATTGACTTGTTTAAGAAAGTTTATTATATGCATGGGATGAAGCTCTACTTAACCTGTTGTTTTTTTGGTAGTGTCCCTTTAAGATTGCAATGGAGACTTATGCAGTGCTGAAACTGCAATTTTGTTTTGGTAGTATCTCCAGGGATGAGAGGGAAAAAACAGCTAAAAACAATTATGCATTCACCTTTTACTATTTCCATTTGACAAATCCAACCGGAAATTAAAAAGAAAAATAATTACTGGCCTTTTTAAAGACAGGACAATTTTTTTCTGCAGCCTTCACTAAATTCTAGCTATTCATAATACATTCTCTTTATCACACAGAATGCACACATTGTATTGTTTGGAACAGTTCTCCATAGATCTGACTGTATCTCTATTATGAGGGGTTTGTTTGTTGTTTTTGGCAGATTATCTAGTGAGTGTGTGCCATTTTGCTTTTGTTATTTGGCATCATCCAAACTGTGGAATAAATCTTTTACTATCTGCAATGCAAACATTTTCATATAACACTACACAATTATTTTTACATACTATTTAGGTTTTGCACACCCACGCTCCAGCAAATGAAGGAAACAGAACATTAATAATTCACATTGCATGAACACAACATGATGGGCAATTGTTTCATGGCTCTTAGGTTTTATGCAGGGGTGAAAGATTATATTTGAGACAGATCTACAGCAGTGACACTCAGTAATACCTTACGTATTTAAAGGAAAAGAAATACCATTTTACATTTGGGGGGGTGCCAAGAGTTAGGCACCCCTGGGGTTCTTCTAGCACCACAGAGAAATTGTCTTACTGCTTCTTCAGATCTTCTCGTGGCTGTGCATGCGAGTAGAGCAAAAAGCCTAACTTTAACTAAAAATCCTGCTATTTCGCTCTACTGCGTATGCATCTGCCCTGGAAAATGTCAAAACCGAAGAAGCAGGAATAGGGTTGCTCCATGGTGCTCGCTAGAAGAACACTGAGCCAATTAGTTTTTTTGCCGATAGAAGCATCAGCCCGGGGTGTCAAGTAAGTAAAAGTAATCACTTGCGGGTGCCTAACGTTTGGCACCCCAAGTGTAAATTGCATTCCTTGTCCTTTAACAGCCCAGCATTTCAGGGTATTTATTCTTAAAATCTGTCCTAAAGTAAGACGGTCTGTACAATGAAAGCCTTCTTAACTCTAAGCTTAGGACACAAGCAGCATTTAGCGAAAGAGGTGGGGCTTAGTCTACAGAACTCTATTTAAAATATTGCTGTTCCTTCAAGGGCACAAGGGATTGGTAGAATGGTTAAAAATAGAACCATCATAGTATTATTATATGAAATCATAAGAAACACAGAAAATATGACTTTTTTAAAACGAAAAAGCATGTAAATACGAAAAATACATGCTCTATGTACCAGGATCATGTTGAAAATAATAGTATATTGTCTCACATTTAACTACATTGGAAGTCAAAAATGATTCTAGACAGTGATAGTGGTCCTCTAGGTCTAGGAGACATCTGATGCAAATAGGACCTTTATTGTATCCCATTTAAGGCCAGGCAGTAAAGCTGTATTGGTCCTGTTGGTATGCATAATGTGAGTACTGTATGCATAAAATAGAATCAGGTAGCCCTATTCTTAACCTTTTAATGATCAGCTGAGCTATGGGCATTGTATAATTTTCCTCATCACAGCACCCATCTTTACTCCTACACATTTGAACAAAACATATAAGGAATGCCAACTGCCCAAGACGGGCCAATTGTTTGCTAAAACAAGCATGGACAGTCTGAAGCACAAACAAAGGTGGTAATGAAGTTGTTTTTTCTTCCTGTCGTGTGGTATAGAGTAGTTCCCTAATGAGTGGGAGTAGTGGTTCCTTGTTTTTTTGTTAAATTATTGTAGTAAATATGTTGTTTACAGTTCTAATATGCCAAACTTTGCTAAACAAATATAGAAATAAAATAAATATAATTCTATGTAATTCTGACTGTATCATTTGATTTCAACAATTCTGTGGCCGTTCTCACTGGAGAATTTTCCTGCATCTGTAATGTGTTTTTGATCATCTACTTAGCCCCTAGATTGGGTGAATTAGTTTAAAGTAGCATAAACCTCTCAATGTAAAAGACACTTCTGTAATGATGTTATACTGCTCTGATAAATATATAATAAAATATTTCATTAACTTATGTCTGCAAGTATTGCATGCAACTAGCGCTTGCCTCGCAGGGAATTGCACCTAAAACCACTTTCAATAAAGCTGAAAATTCACTCTGTACTTGCTCTTGGTGCCACTGAGTTCTTGCTATTTTCTGTTCCACATCAAGCTCACGTCTGCGTCTAGGTAAGTGAATGAGCCCTACTTATTGTATTTTCCTGTTATGCAATAGGGCTACTATGAGAAACCAACAGACTCACTCAAGAGCAGAGGCAGCTAAACTATAGGGATGGTGATATCCCTTAACCTGACTCTGTCCCTGGCTCCTCCTTGAGTCAGGAATGCTGTACACTTTAAGACTTTCAGCATTGGGATCTTCAAGACTTTGAGGTACTAGGCCCTGTCTACCCTAGTCCCCTCTCCTCTGTGTCCCTAATCTGGGCAAGGTACCACCAGGACCCTGACTTTTGCCGACAAGCTCCACCAAACTACCCTACTACTAAACAACCTACCTAATGCTTTACCCTATTACCTCTCTGGACTGACAGGCATAAGGCTCTGCAGCATCATTCCCTTGATCTCCAAGTCAGCCAAAAAGGAAGTTATCTCCTGATATTTAACTTATATAACTTCTACCCTGGGATTCCCCATGCCCAACAGCACCACCTGGTGAAAATTAAAACCAACAATGTTTACATAACACAGGGTCACCCAAGCAATAAGACTGGTTTTAATGAAAGTCTAGAATATGAATAGGAGATGAACTGAATAAAAGAGAAGCAATACAAAATAACAAATGCAATAGCCTCCCAGTGCAATACTTTTTTGAAAGCTGGAAAGCTTCACAAGAGGAAAGCAAATATATATATATATAATTATATAATTATGTTATAAATTTATGTTATAACATAAAAAATAAAGAACAGGCCATTCTATAACATAAAAAATTTTAAACATACAGTGAACTTCATTTGCAATTCCGTTTTAGTTTTACTTCCCTCAACTCTGTATTATACTTTTCATTGTAAAGTCCCTAAAAATTTTCACTGAGTGAGGAGAAATCCCTTCTAGCTCTCTAAATACCTGGTACTTTTTCTAAAAAAACAAAGCAATTTCATATATAAGAAAGAAAACGCTATAAAGCTGGTAGCAAAGTTACATATATAATTAGAGCTCCTGTGCCTGATATAATACAGTTTTTCTACCCCCATGAACAGGAGCAAGTGTCTCTATTTGCCCTGCTGTAATCTTGTATGCCAAGGGACTGCATAGAATTGAGAAAAAAATATGAGCAACTCTGTTTTCCAATTGCATCCACAACAGGGCTGGGAGAAGGAACTGTTTAGGTGTACTGGATTTTCCTGTTTTTTTTCTCCAACAGATCACAGCATGAACACAAGTAATCTACCCACTAGCAAATCTGCGCACATGGAGAATTATGTATTACAGGCCTTCATTATACTTTATAAAACTATTGTACTAAATATTGTCATGCAAACCCTTTTCAGGAATATATATTAATATACCATTAATATGCATTTAAGCTTTGAAACCATGGTTACCTGCCCATAATTTTAAGGGATTTTTTTTCAGAATGCATCATTTAATAGTGCTGCTCCAGCAGACTTCTGAACTGAAAACCATTTTTCAAAACAACAGATTTTTTTATATTTGATTTTAAAATCTGACATGGGGCCAGACATGTTGTTTTCTCAGGTTCCCTCAGTCATGTGACTTGTGCTCTGTTAAATTTCAATAGCTCTTTCTTGCTGTAATGCAAGTTGAAGTGATATCACCCCCTCCCTTTCCCCCCCAGAAAAACAATGGGAAGGTAAACAGATAACAGTTCCCGACATAAGATAAATCCTCTCTGGTAGATATTAGATTAGCACTTAATAGCAAAAATCCATGTCACACTGCAAATTGGGGAAACAATAGCCTGTCAGAAAGCAGTTCCATCATGAAGTGCTAACTTTTTCTGAAACACACCAAAATTACAACTAAAAAACATGCACTTGTTGGTTCTGGAATAAAAATGTATATGGTACAGGGAATTATTTTATGTAAACAGTGTAATTAGAAATAAAAAACACACCATGTAACCATGACAGAATCCATTTAAGTGAACTTAAGTGAGGTGGACTGGAATTCTTTTGAGTCTCTGACCATTGTAGCCTATTTAAAATATTAAAAGGTGAAAGTATATGTATTTTACATTTGCTTTATTTCTCCCAAGCTACTGGTTCAGCCTGCACCTTTAGCTTTACAGGCATCCATTGTCTCACTGGCAGCCTGGCCACAAGCGCCTCAACATATTCCACAGTCTCCCAGTGCGTTTACAAAAGCAAAAAAGGGGAGGGGCCAATCCAATCAAGGTTGTAAATTACACTTTCCATAAATGGCAAATTCCCTAAGTTGTCTTAACCTTTAATAGCATGTAATAAATCAAAGCCAGGATAGGTATTCCCTGGGCTAATCACATTTCTGCCAGAACATTTTAGGAGATAAGGGCACTTTGAAGGTGAACTTTTGCAGAAATGCTTATACTGTACTAAAGGCAGAATGCCAACTAGAAATAAATCATTTGTGCTTACTGTTGCATTGGTCAACATTTGGAAATTTAAATTATACAATGAGGTGTATCACTTTTTTTGAGTAAATGTGTGTGGGTCACATATCAGCTGCAGTAAATACCAGAACATTGATACCATCAGGTGATAAATGCTCCATAACAAACCTATTTCCATCATATATTTGAGAAGAACGTTTGAAAGAAGCATTTTCCATAAAATAAAGCAAGTTGAATTTTATTAAACTTAAAACATTAAATAAATACATATTTCTGCCAAGTCAAAGTTTTTTTTTTATAAATTGACATAAGGGCCAGGTATATCCAGGACATGTGCCTATGTATACATATTCGCAGACAATAATATAAAGGTTTGATTAATGGCAGCAATTTTCTCCTCAAGCAGCAATTGTTTGGCTCTGTAATATGAGTTATTGTGTCTCACTTTAAACTAATCGCACTAAATTGTATTTCTCAGGGACACTATATATCATCTCGGCTCTGTTTACTGTAGAACAAATAATGGAAAGAAACTTACCTTAAACAGATTTCTGCACATATTTTTCCCTTTGCATTAAATCCAAGAACCGTCTACATTATACAGCTGAAATTCATTTGTTTCCTTCCTTTGAACTGGATCCAAATGCATTAAATGTTACAATAGAAGTGTTTCTTTTTATTGTTTCATGTTACTTCATAACCGCACGGCCTCTCAGTAAAGTATTTGCATGCACCAGTCGTGCTTTGTCGGCACTGCTCTTGTTCTTGGAGGGTGAAATAATTGCAATCAACACATTGCTTTATTGGATGAAATGGCACTACCGAAAATAAGGAAATGATTTTTTTTTTCTTTTGTCTAATCCCTTATGGTTAGAGAGGAAGCTGGAAATGTTGCTGAAACAAACCAGAATCTGTATGCAGTAAAAACATTTGATGAATCATATTTCTTGTACAGGGCTCTTAGGAACTCACAAACCACATGAGACAGAAGGCTGCATAATGAGAGGTACAGTGAAACCAGCAGAATGAATGTGGCAAGGAGAAGCTTTTTGAAAATGCATGAATATTTCAAAAATACATGAAAAATATAAATAATTAACCTTACAACACAATCCTGTTGAAAGGGTTAGAATCCTTACAAAGAAGTGAGAGATACCTGGGGGGGTTTTCGTAGTATAGAGTAATTACATAATCAGGCTTGGCCATTGTTGTAAGGGTTAGAATCTTTACAAAGAAGTGAGAGATACCTGGGGGGTTTTCATAGTATTGAGTAATTACATAATCAGGCTCGGCCTTGGATTATGGCAAATGAAAGAGGGGCTGCTGTGAGATGCCATAGTGTCTACTTGAAATGCCAGGGCCTGTTTTGAATCCCAGTCCAAACTTGTACATAATTCCTACAACCCATGCACTCTTTTGGAAACCCTTCTTATTTAACAATAGTTCCCTGAGGGAACATTAAGGCGATTGAAAAAGGCATTTCCATAATTCAGAGCTTTCTGGTTTTCTGGATAGTGACTCCTATATCTATACAACATGCTGCCATCATAATTATTAATGGTAGGATGGAAATTGCATGTAAAAGTTTATCCAATGTGAAAAAAATATGGATAATTGTTAACACAGTAGGTTGATCCTAGTCTGGAGGCTACTATGAAGTTCATTAACTAACAAAGGATTGTATTCACTCCAATATTGAATAATATTATAACAGAACAACAGTGCGGAATCTGTTCCTAAATACAATATTGGGTCAATTGTGTTATTTAAAACAGAGAGTTATTTATTAAAGGACAAGGAAAGGAAAAAAAGGAAAATCCCATTTTTACTTTCTTTAGTGATATACTTTAATTAAAAAATGTGTACCGTTTTTATAAGAAACCTGACTGTATACAGTGAAATCCTCTCTTCAACTGTCAGACGGTCCCTAACTGCTCTGAAGAGAAACAATCATACTCACGAACAGCAGGGGGA
>CM044441.1:106715214-106725676 GCA_024363595.1 Xenopus borealis
GTGGGGAGCAGTGACATCTAGGAAGTGCTGATTGGAAGTTGACAGTAATTATCTGCCCCGCCTCTATCCCTAAGGCATAGAGGAGTAGCAGACAATATTTGATTGACAGCTGAGGTTTTTAAAACAGCTATGAATGCTTTCATAAAAATTTGAAATTGGTTTTCATGTTTAATATGAAAAGGACTTTTATTATACAGATTTTTGTGTCTGGGTGACAGGTCCACTTTAAGCTGTATAGAAAGTATTGTGTATGCACAGTATAACTCTTGTGCACAGTGACACATACAGGCTATTTGTATAAACACCACACTTCTGTCAAAATTAATAATCATTCACACCATAGGTAGACAAATGTTGAGAGTCTTTTTCTCTGAATAAATGCACTAATATAAACAACTGCAACAGCCAACTTGCCCAATTCACATAGGAGTGGTATACACATTAAATGGTGTAGTGTCAGGAATGCTCCTTTGACTCATGATATAGCAGCCTGGAGGCCAAACACTAACACCAGCATAATGAATTGATGCTAAATTCAAAATAAATAGACCTCCAAGGACCCAGGTTCATGTAAAGTTCCTGGGTTACTGCCAACCCTGAGCATTGCTTTAATTATGACTAAGAGACTGATTAATCGTTTGCATAAGTATAGTATTTAAGTAAGGATTATAGAGAATACATACAGATCATAAGTGAACTACACACTCCAAAGTATACACACATGGGTAGTTTAGGGCAGGCAGAGTATGGAACATAGGGCTGGCAGAGTACGGCACACAAAGGGAGCATAGGGCAGGCAGAGTATGGCACACACAGGGAGCATAGGACAGGCAGGGTGATGAGGGATACACCTGCAGTGAGCACCAACCTTTAGGGTTTTTGGTACCACCATTAATAATTCTTGTATTAGCATGGGTATTGTGTAAAGTAGGGATGTGGTCAACACTGGCTTGCAACATCAGCCCTCCACCACGTAGGCCAGAAAAATGTCCACAGAAGTTGGACAGCAATGATCTGAAGCAGTGATCCCCAACTAGTGGCTTTTGAGCAACATGTTGCTCTCAAACCCCTTGGCTGTTACTCCCAGTGGCTTCAAATCAGCTACTTATTTTTCAATTTCTGGCTTGGAGGCAAGTGTTCGTTGCAAAAAAAACATATTTATTGCCAAACAGAGCCTCCTATAGTCTAGCAGTCTATATAAAGGATACCAAATAGCCAATAATAGCCCTTATTTTGCACCCCTGGAACCTTTTCAAGCTTGTGTTGCTCCCAACTCTTTTTATATTTCAGTGTGGCTCACAGGTAAAAAAAAAAAAACTTGGGGACCCTTGATCTAAAGGATCAATGCGTTTTAGATGAGTGCTTTGACTCAGTTTAATTTTATTAAAGCGTTCATTAGTTGAATATACTGAAATACTCTACTTTTTGAAATACATACATCAAAAAATATACTGTAATGTACTGTAGCAATCCTTCATTTACTATGGTTGAGTTGTTGAGGTTACAGCATTGTGTAGTTATCGAATCCCTCCATATCTCCATCCAAGGCTTTAATAACAGGTCCATTGAGTTACTTTTCAGCACAAACATATATGGATATTTTTCCATTCTAGCTTTTATGTTTCATACATTAAAATGGAATTGTTAAAACAGGAACTGTTGATAGATTTCTTTCAAGGATTTGTCCATGGACGTCAGGGAGTTTCCAAGATTTAATCTAATTGTGGAATTTATTGGACACAGGAAAAGGGCTGCTTCAAAGGAAAAATCTATTTACGTGGCTTCCAAAATGATAAAGTGCCTATCAGTAAATATTTACATGAAATGCTATTGCAATGATTGCCGTTGCAATGATTTGTTTATCTGTTAGAAAGTATCTAAATGATATGTAAAAACAGCAAATGGAACTTATCCTTGACCTGCAAAGGGAATGAAAATTTGGAATCATATACTCTGAAAAAAGTTTATAGTGGACTGTGAGAGAGAAATTGGAATAAAAATGGAGATGAGTTAGTGAACATTATTGAAGAGTCAAATACAGTACATGGATAGGATCTTTTCTCATTGGAAAGAGGTATATTGGACATAATAAAGATATAACAATAATAACAACAATAAACACAAGGGAAATGGCAATATAACTGAAGACTGTGCCATTACTCTTAGCTATAGACATTGGAAACTCATTTAGTGACCACCCTTCAAACATTTGGCAAGGTGGACCTATTCAACACTACATAGCCGGAGACTACAATTCCCTCTAATTTCTGATGATTATACCCATTCTTCCACATCAGCATTTCTGGCCCTTTGTAGCTCAAAGGTGAGGGGGTTACCTGCTAGTGATAAAGTGCTATATGTGTTTTACAAGTGCTGACTGATTTCAGTTGTTAATAATAGTTAATAGTGACCAGTTGCAATTGACTGTGTTGGACACAGTCTCATTGATATTTGTTTGTTACTGTACAACTGTACAGCCTTCTTTTTTATATTTCATTCTAGCATGTTGATGATAAGTTGGGTTGTGTACAATATGGGAGGTCATGATTATTATGTAATTTCTACAGTTCTTGGTATTGGTTACTGTCTAGATCATAATCCTTTTCTACATATGTTATTTTTATTATGAACGGTGTGCTGCATACAGTATGTCACTTCCAAGGAAGTATATTTTGGTAAATATGGGTTGATTGCTACCTGGTCCAATTTTATCCTGTTTTAGTTTGTGTGTGTTTTAGTTTGTTCTGTTCCAGTGAGGGTTTCATCCAGGTAATTTTGTCCCTTATTACAAAAACATATGCAAAGGTTAAGTGGCTCCTGGTAAAAGTGGCCTTTATGTTTGTGAATGAGATTGGGTTGGGGCATGACATTATTTATAATCTCTGTAAATCACAGCAGAATATGTTGGGACTGTTATATAAAAAAAATGGTCCTACTGGGGTGTCTGGGCCCACCGGGACAGCCAGCACAGGGGCGCCCCTCCGCACATATCTTTTTTCTTCCTTTGTAGGTGTGATCAGGGAGAGTTCTGGTGGAGCAGGGAGTGGGTCAGGGTCAGCAGAGCCCACCAGGTTTTTTACCAGCTTCCCACCAGCCCAGCCCAAGCCTAATAAATTATTTAAATTAAGAATTATAATTAGTACCAATTAACATTAGTAACCAATCAGATGCTTACTTTTGAATAGATGACCAGTAAAACCTACCAGCTGTTGTCGTGGGTTACTAGATCCACTGCAAAAAGTATGCTTTTTATTATTATGTCTTCTTTATACCTTTAGGTGGACCAACAGTTATTCTAAACTTGCTCGTTATTAGAAACTGTTGGTGATGAAAGAAGTCAAAGCAACAGTGAAAGCTTTATTAAAGAACAAAGCATCAGACAAATATAGCATGCCCAACTGGAGTATTTCAGCAATTACCTACAGATGTTACCGTACTTACAAGACTTTGCCAGGAAAGTCTGAAGAAAGCATCATGGCTGACTGGAAAATATCTGTGTTCATACCGGTACTGAGGAAGATTGATCCAACTAACTGGAAATTACTGCTTTTATCCCACATTCCAGTAAGATTCAATTCAAGCTCAATCAGTGGAGGCAAGATCCATACCTAGAATCAGAACTTTCTGAAATACATGCTGGGTTCAGAAAAGGCAAGAAACAAGAGACATGTCAACAACTGGCAACCAGATCATTGAAAGAAAAAAATGCCAAAAGATTATTTAAATGAGTTTCACTGAAAAGAACAGGGGTTTGATTGTGTACAGAATGACAAACTTTGAATCACATGAAGAAACATTGATAGAGCAGAATATCTGATTATGCACAGCCTTGACAATGGTCAAGACACAACATTAGGAATGGAACAAGGACAAACAGAAAGGTGCATAAGAGGGCTACATAAATATACCCATATCTGTTCAGCATATATCAAACAAATCATCAGAAAAACATAAAAAAAAATTATGGAAGCTTTGCAATCAATCTTCTATGCAGTTATACTGCATAACTGGCTACTGTGCTTGTGAAAATAGATAAATATGGTCTAAGATCATGACAACTGGTAATAATTTCATCTCTCATGGAAATAAAATAGAAATAGTAGACAAGTTCATTCTGCTTGAACCAGTAATCTCAGCAATATTGAATATCAATATAAAAAAGGACAGCCGATAGATGTTGGTCACTAGTTGCAGGGCAGTTCAGATCAACTATCCACACATTCGCCAAAAGATGATATTTGGTATTATCTATAAAAAAACTGGATGCAGTTATTCAACATTTTGGGTCTAAAGCTGCTCCTTGAACTTCCACATAGATGTGCTCAGCACCCCTGTGTCCATCCCCCCTCTTGTGTTCTTGTGTGAAAATGCTCGAGGGTTGTGTATGATGTGTACCAATGGACACATCATACTTGCAGTGAAAGAGCCACACACAGATATTCTTTTGATGCTGAACACTATAATCCCCCCACAATCCCCCTTCCTCCACCCCCATGGTCCCACCACCCCAGCCTCAACCTCTCTCTCCACCCTTCAAACACCCCCCCATCTCCACTGGGAAAACATCTGGTGGGCCCCCAGACCTCATGGGCTTTGCCAGCACACACCACTCCCCACAGTCACCCAAAAGTTATGCTGGACTTCTAGAAAGCTGCATTGACAACTTGCACCCAAAATTGCACTTTGTACATTGCACTTGTAACTGTGCCTATTGTCTTTCTTAAAAATACTTGCATTGTACTACCTGGCTCTTCAAAGCAAGTAGGGGGCTCAATTTTAATTTTAGGTTATAAGTATGATTTTCCATTAAGAATAATCCCTATGAAGGGGAATTATTGCTTGCTGATACTACACAGTAATTAAACTTATAAATTGTTCATATAGTGCAAAAAGCACATCACTATAGGGTTCAAGGTGTCCTGTACACAAGTCTTACCAGAAGCATGAGGTAAATATTGGTTCTCTAATGCCTTGTACCTTTATGCCCCACCCCCATCTTACACATTCTAAAAGATGTGCAAACTAGGTGCACTAGGTTCCTAGAGTGTCAAAGAGTCAGGCTTAGGAACTTCAACTCACAATTATATACAAAAACAAACCTCTCAGCAAAAAATGATCAACATGACCTATAGGTAACATTAAGGGGCCGATGTACTAAATTCACGTGAATAGAACGAAGTTCGATCGAATTTTGATTGAATTTCGAACATAGGATTTATACGTTTGGTCGAATATGCAAATTTTGGCATATTCGATCATCGAATAGTGAATGATCAAATACAATCGAATAGATTTGAATGAACGAATATTCGATCATTCGATCATTTGATCAGCGAAGGATTTAAATTTTAAAGTTTATTCGATTGCCTACTTCGCCAGATTGGACCTACCGAATTGCAATAGAAGCCTATGGGAGCACTCCCATAGGCTTCTGAGGCTAAGTCCTGATCGAATAGGATTCGAACGATCGAAGTCTTACGAATCATTTGAATGATCGAATGATTTATTCGAATGATCGAGTAAATTTGTATTCGATCGTCGAATGATCAAATATCGAATAAAAGGTAGCCCAAAACTATTCGTTTAGCATTCGACGATCGAATGCTAATCGAATATCAAATTTGGTCGAGCTAATTTTGGGGAATAATAGTAAATTTGCCCCTAAATGTTAAAATACATTTTTTAGTGTCAGTATCACTTTAAGCCTGTATTTCAAAGGCAACGTAATAGGAGGAATCAGCTAGGTACTCTGAAGTACAATAATGCCTAGACTGAGAATTACTTGGGCGATTTTGTGTCAGTCTAATTTACAGCTACAACATGGATACTAAGAAGGAGAGTATGAGTGCTACCTGACTTTCATTATACTTGAAATGTAATTATATCAGCAGTAGACCAGCTTGGCAGGTAGTGGGTTGGTCTCGGCTTATGCAGTTGGAACTCCTAGGTGGACTCATCCGTGGCACCAACCTTCCTGCATTCCTGTTCTTGATTTATTTTGTCACTTTGTCTGAAGAATGCCTCAACAATAAGGGGCAGATTTACTAATGGTAGAATTTCGAAGTGAAAAAACTTCGTAATTCGACCATGTAATTTTTTCAGGGGTCATTTTCGATCAAATATGGCTGTTTCCACATATTTGATCAAATAAAAATAGTTCAAATCATTCAATAGCGTTGTTCGAATTTGCTCAAAATCAGGACAGGTTCTATGAGGTCCCTCAATTTGGCAGCTTTAAGGTGGCGAATAGTAAAATTCGAAGGATTTTTAAAGGGCCAGTACTTAGAAATTAAATTTTTTTCAATTCGAATCGAATCGTGAGCTATTTGATAGTCGAAGAATCCCAAAATTACTTTGAAATTCAAATTTTTTAAATTCCAATTTTATTTGAATATTCACTTCAACCCTTAGCAAATGTGCCCCTAAGTATGGTGCAGGTATGGAAACTGTTATCCAGAATGCTCTAGACCTAGGGTTTCTGTAAGTTGGACCTTTTTTACATTGAGGGGGTATTTACTAAAACTCTAGCTTCAATCTTATTATTCTTATTAAAACAAAGTCAACCTAACTACCATCCACAAATTGAACTCATTCAGCAATAATGCTTCTTGGTAAATTGGAAAAATGTCACAACAAATTTGTGATTCAATTGGAATCGTGCAATTGACACCAGCGAACTTGAAAACCAGCATGGCTCATGATGTGAAGAAGCATCTACAGAGACGTCTGCCATTGACTTCTACATGACTCTGACAGGTTTGAGATGGAGAATTTTGTTTGGGGGGTATAGTGAAATTCGAGTTTCCTCTTTAAAAACTTGACCATTAGAATTAAAGGTTTAATAAATTGAGTCCTCAATAAACCCAATAGGCTGATTTTGCTTCTGATAAGGATGAATTACTTCTCAAAGCTATGGTTTTATTATTACAGAGGAAAAAGAAAATAATTTTTAAAAAAATTTGGATCATTTGATTATAATGGAGTCTATGGGAGACAGCCTTTCTGTAATTTGGAGATTTCTGAATAACAGGTTTCTGGATAACAGGTCCCATATCTGTAGTTTCCATTCATAAATGATAATGCAAACAGTGAAAATGTCTGAGCAGAGTGAACCATATCTTCATACATTGTGATCTATAACCACTAATAATTTGATGACAATAGTAACTATAATATATTTAACTTTGAATTAACTTTGTATAGTGATGTGACACCAGTGTCTAAGTAAAGGTATTCCCTTTGGCACTAATTTTATAAAGTAATAGACAAACATTAATTTGAGCTGTATGATTTTTGCATACACATTAAAACTGCTTATTATTGAAAAAATAGGCTCAAAAACACAGGGGACTCGTTCATGTTTTTTGCCTAGAGGAATGAATTACTTCAATTAATTTACAAGAATTAGACAACATTGCATTTCTACTGCTTCTAGTTCTATTAAAGAGAAAATAAACTGCTTCTTTGCACTTTCGTTTTCTCTTTACAGGTACGGGACCTGCTATCGAGAATGCTTGGGACCTGGGGTTTTCTGGAAAAGGGATCTTTCCATAATTTTGATTTCCATACTTTCAGGGTAATGTAATAAAAATCAGTAATGGAAATCTATTTAAAAAGCGAAAAGTTGTGCGAACAATTTTTGCTTTACGCGAATTTAATATAGCTTTTGCGAACCCGGAAATTGTTTAGCGACCACTCCCGACAGTGAAGACCTTTTGCGAATTTTATAGTTTGCGCCAATGCGCAGTCAATGTGCATTAAAAATTTGCAACGCAAAAACAGTTTAAGGAACAATATTACATTGCGAGATGTGGATTTTTATTCTCGTTGGTGCAAATTGTTTTTCTCTTTACAACTTTAATTATATTCCCCATTTTGTCTACTAAATAATCATATAAACATTAAATTAACCTGAGAGAATTCTTCTGCCTCTAAAAGGATTCATTATATCTTAGTTAGGATCAAGTACGAGGTTACAGAAAAACAGGATATCATTTTTCAACATTTTAATTATTGGATGGAGCCTATGGAACATGGTCTTCTCGTAATTTCAAGATAACAGGTTTCCAGATACTGGATCCTATACGGTACCTGTATCAATATCAGACTTGATCCTAACTATTATGTAATTAAACTTTATTGGAGGCAAGAAAAATATTTAATATATAAATGATTTAAGGGATCCAAATTACAGGAAGACCCTTTATTTGGGGTCGCGATCCGGGATAATAGAATTCCTGTAATATTTGACATTAGGTGCACTTCATCTCAACAAACTGGTTGGGAGCAATAATGCTTGGTGTAAGTACATGCAGGGAATGGGTTTAGGCACAAATACCTTTAATGAATGGCCTGAATATAAAGATAATAATAATTGCCTCTATGTTATTTGCAATGCCTAAACATACCCTTGACTTCATCTTCCTGTTTATACAGACCAATATATCACCCTCCCAATGGAATAGACAGTTTTCTACTGCATTGAATATAAATATTCACTTATCCTTGGAATGGTAATAATAAGGAAGAGATGAGTTAAAGGACAAGGAAAGTCTAAAATAAAATTAGGCTAGAAATGTATTTTTGTATACTAAACATAAACATGAACTTACTGCATCACAAAGCCTTTATGCTTTCAAAGTTGGCACAGGGGGCTGTCATCTTGTAACTTTGTTAGACATCTTTGCAAGACCAAGACTGTGCACATGCTCAGTGTGGTCTGCTTAGGAAGCATCATAAATGATCAAAAAGTCAAATAACATTTGCCAGAAACTGATACATATATATATAGATAAATAGATAGAGAGAGAGGAGAGGTAGCTACACATACATACGTTTTGACATCATTTTTATGTTTTAAGAGTATACATATATGGCCCCATGCCATCCAGCAAAAGCAGTTCTAGCCCTCCACTGAATTAGTGCACACATTTGGGGGCTTGACCTAAACCAGTACCAACTTTCTTTGTAAGTCCTTACTGAGAACCATAATGAAACTGTCTCCTTAATCTAGGGGTTAGGTGCAGCACTGACATCATACAATATAATGCAAAGGGAATTGCTGTCACTTTGAGAGGCTGCAACATTGGACTGATAAATAACTCCCAGTGTGTATACATAAATGAAATAAATGAGTGCCACTGTGTATAAATGTATGGGGTTGGTACAACATGCGTCATGGGTCATATTTACCAAATGTTTGGATCAACTCCTGAGAAAGGTAACTGCTTTATATTTATCACTGACATACATCTGAGACTATGCAGGGTAGGGGGGTAGTGGATTTTATTATATGGGGGGGTTAAATTCTCCTTTAAAAATTCAGATAACAATGGTAAATAATAGTTTATTTCAGAACTGATCCAGGTTTATCATGAAAAATACATTCCTGTACAGATACAAAACAAAGCATATGATGTTCTGATATGTGACTCAGTATTTAATGCTTAACTACAATTCTACATTATGGATAAGCCTGGCTATCATTACAGAAAACGGCCAGGAACGCAGACATTGCAGAATGAAGAATGACAGTAATCCATTTCAAAATATAGATAAACTGTATTTGTAAGCTACAATACATTTATCTCCTAGCTCTTTCTTTTTAATTCCTTGTCCCTAAACAGAATCTTTACCGTGGTGCAAAATTTTGTTTAAAACAAATTTATATTAAATAATGCTGGATAAAGGAAAAAAAAAAACTTTTGCTATGACAGCGCCACCTTGTGGCGTATAAGCAAACCATAGTGCGTTAAAGCATTTAGGAGCAATGTGGCATTATCACCATTTCAGTCTTCTTTTTAAGCATCCTATTTTATTTGCTTTTACATATATTATTTTTGCTTTTTCCCCTATCATGAAAAATAACATAGAAATAATTTTACACACATGAATAGATAACCCATTTTTGTTTCTGTGACTCTGCCCTAAAAACATTGTAAAAAAAAGCTATATGTAGAACCGCCAGGAAATGCAACATTCCCAGCCTACCATAATATCTGATGCAGATAATAGAAATAAGAGAATAAGACATATATAACAATATGTAACATACTACATGGACAGGAGTAATTGTAAACTTCCTTCTTGCATAGAAATATACAAATGATGGTGAGTCTTCTACCAATATTGTTGCCTGAGCCAAGGGGAATAAAGTGAATTTGAATAGGAATTTTCTAGTGTTTAACATTCCGATCTGGGAGTTAGCAAGCCTTGGTGGCAGACTCTATTATGTACTACTAACTGACCTGGGCTCATAATCTGCTACTGCAGAAAACTGGTGGCTGAAATAAACACTGCCTTAACCCTAATCAGAGATTATGACATTTACATCAATGTAGTCTCAATGCAGTAGAGTAATAGCCACGGGATTGCCCTGGGTTTCTTATAACACTTTTAGTACAGAGTCTACATTATCTGCAGGCATTATCTTATCTTTAAAGGGATACTGTCATGGGAAAAA
>CM044441.1:106747111-106761706 GCA_024363595.1 Xenopus borealis
GCGCTGTGTTTTCCGAAGTCGCTCGAAGTTGCATTCAAATTAGCAAAATTAAAAGGGTACACAATTTTATGCACAGCCAGTTTTTCACATTAGATATCATTTCATACAACTGAATACTGCTTCACTAATATTCTTTATCAGAAATCATCCCAGTACTCTGGGAAATGAAAGACATACCACTGTTATCTTTTTAGTTGAAAGTGGAGTAAAGTATTATGCAGGCTAAAAGGGGTCCCAACCTTTTTCAAATTACTGTATATATCTTCATTTGGATCAGGTAGATGGTACAGTTTTACTATTACAGAGAAAAAAGAAATCATTTAAAAAAAAATTAACTATTTGGATAAAATGGAGTATGGCCTTCCCGTAATTCTGAGGGGTTGCAGGTAATGGATCACATGCTATGCTTTGTAGTCATGGCTTACATTTCCCCATTTGCAAGGACTGTAAGAGTGAGGATCATTTTCTCTGGTCTGAAGTTTATTTCTATTGCACTGCTAGGAGACACAATTTTAAAATGTAGAAAAGTATACACAGGGAGAACAATAACTATTTATGTATATTTATATTTGTATAGTGCTCCTTGAGGGTAAAGCACTGTACAGCAACAATAACTTAGTAGTAACAAACTAGGGTTCGCTGCATTTACAAGTAACAATAAGTGCATTATTAGAAATACAATTCACATAAATATAAAATATAATTACACAGTGTCAAGGAGACAAAAGGATGGAGGACCCACCCTGTGGGGCTTACAGTCTATAAATATACAGAGATTAAGTGTCACGTTAAGTTGGTCCCTGCCATGTACAACCTACAATATAATCTTACTTTTTAGCAACAAACGTGTCCCTTATGTTTTGTATTAAAAGTAATTTGTGATCATGTCATATATATTTAGTTCCTTGTATGTGCATAGTTTATAACCAAGGAATGCAATCCACTCTGTAAAGAGACATTTTCTGGGAAGAATGCTAGAACACACTGATTGTTAAGATAGATTATCATAGCATTTTTTAAACGTATCCTTCTATTCAGACCATTACCCGTTCAGCTTCCTTCCTCACAAATGCATGGCAATGTACCCAATCAATTGAAGTGCTGCAAAGCATAAAAATGCTCTAACAATGATTTGTCCCTTATGTTCAAACAATCTAGGAGAGTTGGACAAGGCCAAGAGAGCTGCATCTTGTCAGTCTCCGGCACAGAGGTAAATTGTTGGTTTGGACAATAAGAGTTCTAGTGTGTGTGGCCTCCCCCAGGAAACTCGTTCAATGTGTGCAGTCCAGCAAAGTGATCATTGTGCCAGTTTCTGGCAAAGAGGGATAGAGTGTGACAGGTCCGGAACCTTAGTCATTCCAAATCCAGCTTAATTCTCTGACCACCATGGTCACAGACAGGTGAGAGTTCTCCCTGAGAGCACCAATGTAGTTTAAACGCCTCATGTATCATAGGTCTTAGGGGTCATGAAATAATGTTTTCCCATCCTTTAGAAAATTTGCAAGAGCTACAAGTGGGAATATTCAATTTTCTCTGTATCACAATACAACTGTAAATGTTTATCTAGTACTATCTTGGCTATCCTCCTTTTTAATGTTGTTGTTTTTTTAAATAAATAAATAAATAAATGGTACAGTTTAAATATTACAACTTGAGTGTTGTGGCAGTGAACTGTTTGCAAGAAAATGTTCTTCCTGGCTCTGTAACATGAGGTTGATACTATAATGCACACATATATAATGTTATAAACATGCACACAATAGTAGCATTATACACTCTGCTCCTGCAGCACTCATTGACAGGGACATGTAAAGGATAGACAGTAGCCACAGATAAGCAGGAAAATACAGGCCCTACCAGTTTATAAAGCTGCAAGGGAGAGTGCACGGCAAGGAAGACTAACTCACCATAATTGGAATTATAGGTAACATAACTTTTACTGTCTTTAAAAGCTTTTTAAAGGGGTTTTACGCCTCTTCCAACCCCCCCCAAAAAAAAAAATTACCTTCAATGCAATTATAGAGTTGATGTTGAAGTTCTATGTATCATGCAGAAGGTAGATGCACAATGACTGCTGTATGAAACTCAGAACATTTCCCTATGTAATCCTGTAGATTATAGTGGCAGCACTGGGACCCCCACGGCCATGGGCCCTGGGCAGCCACTCAGATTGTACTTGATAATTTGCCACTTTTATACGTGTATACAACTACTGATTTTTAGCTTTGATTGCCTTGATCAAGGTGATTAGGAATTAATCTCCCAGATGTCTATGGTACCGTTGTGTGCACTCTTTACATTAGAAATGTACAGTATAATATAGTACACAACAAACATCACATTCTTAACTGCTGGGACCAATCCATTGGATCTACACTGGTAGCCTTGCCCCTAACCAAATCCTGTGATATACATGGTGGCACAAAAGCCAGACCACAACAGTCTCATCCCCAAACACCAAATCAGCATATGTTTGTTTCTCCTGACTTCTTGTCAGGAAATCCCTGACTTTGAACCAGGGGCTGGTTATGTACTGGCTGTTGTTTCTCCTGCTTGGGCCACAGAAGTCAGTGTAGCTTCAGCTTGACCAAATTTCATCCACAACTTTTCCCTCAGTCAGTATTCCCTGATACACACACACTGTCCAGCTTCAGGCAATAGCTAAATTAAAGGGTTACTTAAGCCTGCCTCCCCCATACCCTGGTGTTGGATCATTGGCCAATCTATTTAGTCTCATTTTCCTGTGATCTTGTTCTTACTCCTGAGGCCTTGTGCCTAAGATCCTGATCCTGTTCCTGAGGCATTAGTCCTGGAAGTCCTGCTCCTGCCCCGCACTTGTTCCTGCTGACTTCCTGGTTTTGACCTTCCTTCCTGTCCTTTTCTGCCTGTCCCAGGAAGTTCAGGCAGTTGTCTGTTGCCCAATCTTGACTTTTGGCTAGTGATGGGTCCTGCTTTACTTCACAGAAAATTCTCAAAAATATAAATTTTGAAGCACTACAATTTTGCCACAATCTACAATTTTTATATATGTTCAACTCTTTTGTCCAAATGCAAGACAATTTGTGCATAGCAAAATATGGAACTCATCGCAAATCCATGCCTGGATAATAAATGAACCCATCACTACTTTTGACCCATATGAAGTACTTTGATTGCTTGCTGCTTGGCCAGACCTTTGCCTGAATTTGGACCTTGTTTCTGCCTGTTCTATATTTTCAGTTTTTATTAAATCTTGTTTAAACCTGCAGTTCTGGTAAGCAGTGTGTTTTACTCTAGCACACTAGCACTTGTTGAGGTTTATTCTGGGCAATAAATTGACATTCTCTTCGGTGGTGTTAAAGTGATATATAAAAATGTAATTATCGGGTATAGAATTAATTGAATAAGCAAATAATTACTATTTAGTACTGTACTTATCTGTTCATTTATTTTGCTTTACACTACTTCATAATACTTCGAATACAATATATAGGTTTCTCCAAATGTAGGCTATGCCTGGGTAACAGATTCAAATCAGCCCTTTAAATAATGCAATGAAGTATACAGATGTCTAAGAAGTTCAATTTTTTCCTTTTTATAGTCTAACACAAATAACACAATGATTTATTGGACATTTTAGGGTCAAAAACTGAAGTAATTACCATAGAAGATGAAATTTCTCTAGATGTGTTCCCAGCGCTTCAATTAATCTGGTATATGGGCTAGCAAGCTGGACTGCTTGTAAAATGGGTTATTACATTTATGGATCATTCAGCAGAACAGTACATATGCTCTGTGAGTTATATCTAGGTCACCATCTATTGCCTATGTTACTTGTATGTCCAAAACATACAGTCCTAAACTGTATTTATTTTATACACTCCGTTCATCTAATAGTATCATCTATGGACAGCAATACTTCCATACTGAACATAGTTTTTACCCATTTATAATTTCATAAAATATCAAAGAATTGATTTGCAGCTAGAGATCACAAACTTTTTTTTTAATAATTGTACAGTTACAATAACCATGTATTTTATAAAACTATTGCTCAACAACATGGACTAGTGGAGAATTACTGACAAGTTCTTGAACATTTTAAACACTTTAAACTTATTATATGTGCACTGTAATTATGGACAGCAAGGCTATCTAGTTACTGATCTGGCTTGTGGTGCTATTATATATCTAGCTGGCTGCTATATTTTATTAATATTGCAATAGGAAGTAGAACTATGCTTCATGTTTTGTAACCGTGCCATTCCTTTTGGTCTCCAGATGTGCCCAAATAACTAGGAAATATCTCCACAAAACAGCTTCATTGATAGTGTTCATTTGTGGTCTGATCTCTCATAAAGATCAAAACCCATTGTTTAGATAACAGATTAATAAGGAAAAATAAATAACTATGTTTGAGGAGCTTTATGCACAGATGGCTAAGGAGCAATCCTACTACACAACAATGTGTTTTACCTCAAGCCACTAGAGGGCTTCAGTTGATAGTAAGGGACATATCTATTATGCTATGTAAAACGAAAATTCAGTGAAAAAAACATTGTGAAAAGCTGTGCAAAATAAATGGTGAATTTCTCAAGGTATGTTTTTTTTTTTATACACCATTTGAACACCAGATATTAAGACGTTATTTTACACTGCTTCAAACCTTTCTAAGTAAGTTCCGCGGGAAGTTGTTCAAAGTAAAAGTGCATAAAAATTGTCATTTTTACAAGGTGATGTCTGTCGATGTGTGGAGTATTATTCCACCATTTTGACACCACATAATAAATCTGCCCCTAAGGGTTTCTGCTGTTCATACAGGCTCAGCTGCTGTATACCATACAAGCTCTCTGAATAAAAATCTGAAGTCCCGATCAGTGTGAGTTTACAGAAGAACACAAATGGAGATTATTTTCTCTGTGTAAAAACATTAATCACTCTAGTGATACCAGCAGATTGCCTTATCTCTGCTGGTTTATATAGTTCAGCAGAGAATCTGACTCTTGTGTGTTACCCTATGGCAGGGATCCCCAAACTTTTGAGGCTGTGAGCAACATTCAAAAGAAAAAGGAGTTGGGGAGCAACGCTAGCATGAAAAATGTTCTTGGGTTGCCAAATAAGTGCTGTGATTGGCCATTTGGTAGCCCCTATGTGGATTGGTAACCTGTATTGAGGCTCTGTTTAGCAGTATACCTGGTTCTTATACAACAAAACCTTCCTCCAAGTCTGGAATTCAAAAATAAGCACCTGCTTTGAGGCTTCTGGGAGCAACATCCAAGGGGTTGGAGAGTAACATGTTGCTCACGAGCTACTGGTTGGGGATCACTGCCCTAAGGGTATATTACAATGGAATGGTATCAAAAATAAGTTCTGCAGAGGACATGCATGAAAGTGTCATATTGCAAGGATAGTACATTTTAATTTTCACAATAGATCGCTTTCAAAATCAAAAGTGAGTAACTTTAACCTTGTGCATGTAATCTTCATGGCATAATTCATATTCACCTATACATTTTAATAAGAATGTTATAGGACCAATACTAAACAACTTTTTAACTGGTCACCATTATTTATTCTGCATGGTTTCTGAACTATTTTCCTATTCTGTTTCTGTTCAACATTCAGCTGTAAAATACTTTCAGGTTGTTTGGGGTGTCACAGACCCCAGCAACAAAAAATACAAAATGAATGTAAGGTATTCTTTGATTAATATGACATATGTAAATGTTGCTGGCCTCAATGCCAAAAACATATTACATCCATAAAGAGAAAACATATTAAACACTATATAGTTGCCTTAAAATCGTAATTTGAAAATTGTATTTTTGGCTTGCTAAGTGCAAAAACCTATAAAAAAATATACATTTGCACATTAAATTCATCATTAGGGTTTGAAAGCATTACTGTTAATAACAAACTACCCCAGGTAAAAGGCTAAAAGCATATGCAAGCTGTACTCTCTTGGTCAGCAGCATCTACTCTAAGGCACTGTTTCTAGATCTAGATATTATTCATTAAATAATGAATGTTCAAATTGCCAAGCGTGATCAGAACAAAATAGTTCCAACCTTACTGCATAATCAATTTTCATTTCATCCAAGTACGTCCAAAGCATAAAAGTACAGTAACTGCAATTATCTTAGAGCAATATGTTCACTGATTTAGCAATCACAATTAATGTCACTCTGTAATCAAATGTGTGAACTCTTTTAGCATGTACAATTCAAAATACTTCTTCCAATCTAGCTTATTGTGTTACTATAAGATGCTAGTGATGCTATTTAAAACAATTGCCTGTGCAGTCTGCGAACATAAACTGGGGTTAGCAAAATGTGAAACTGTGGAAATCACAATATATATAATGTATATATATAAATATTTATGTATGTATTGATCATATAAAAACCCTCTTAGGCCTTTAATTAAAAATGTGTGGCGTTTTCATAAGAAACCTGAGTGTATGCAGTGAAATTCTACCTTCATTTAGTGCTGTGGATAGGAATTGTCAGACGGTCCCTAACTACTGGCAGGGAAACAATCATACTTATGAACAGCAGGGGGAGCCCCTGCCTTACTTACCAGCCATGCAGAACTCAAGCAGCTTTGTTTTTTGATCATTTATGATGATCCCTAAGAAGCCCTGACCACACTGAGCATGTGTATGTAGTCTAGTCTTGCAAAGATGTATAACAAAGTTACAAGATGACAGCCCCCTGTGGCCAACTTTGAATGCATAAATCATTAGTTTGATTAGACTTGTGGTGCAGTAAGTTCATGTTTAATATACAAAATACAGCATTTCTAGCCTCATTCTATTTTAGACTTTCCCTTTAAAGGGTTTTTAGATATACTTAAAAACATTGAAACACATGAAAAGTCTTTCCATATAAAGGCAGATAACAGCTACAAATGTATTTTCTGCCTATATTAGCTTGTTGCCGTGTATGAGGCTGCATTGATGGATAAGATTTTGCTCTCATTCCAACAGGATACGTATCCAATTATGATCCAGTTGTTGATCTATTAGAAATATCATGTATATGAATTAGCCACTAGCAGTCTCACTGCTTTAGACTAGAGTAAGAATTCACTGTTGGAATTATATAAAAATGGCTGTGCTACCAGATCCCATGAGTGCACCTATATGTAATATGTAACCCATCATTGTTGACCTAGGACAAAATGACCAGATCTTTACTTGATGCAACCATCCATGTGCTCTTCCAAATCATGCCAATCCAACCATTTGGCCCAAAAGCAGATTTTGCTGTGTATGCCCAACTTTTGTTTTCAATTTCTCAATTCAATAATTAAGGCACGATCATAACAAGTGGTGCCAAATTCAATGCAAAAAAGGAAGGAACAGACTTGGTTGTTTTCAAAATCACAAGTAATAGAGGAGTGTAAATGGGGAAATCCCCACTTATGCAATGTATTCAATCATCCTTTAAGACCCTACATTTTTATTAGCCGTCCCCTTCTTGGTATGGCATATACTGAGTCTGTAGGTGAAAAAGGATGCAAAAATGCGATAATGTTAATTTAACAAATCTAAAATGTCTATAAAATGAATGCTCACAAACAAAGTTTAGAAAACTGTAGTGACTAGCTATACATAATGTGGTTTTAATGCTGCTTTTTAGGCATGATAAAAGTGAAGAAATAGCTTCATGCGTCACAAATTTGTTTGTCTCAAATTTGAAAGCAGAGCACTCAAAATGTGAATTTTCTTTAGCCAGTTTTCCCACTGTAAGAAGAACAACGTTTCTGGAAATCCAAATCTCCCTTCATGTGGTATAACTGTAGACAAGGAATTATTTTGCTTCAATAATCACTGTTTCACCAGTGGCAACATTTTTCATGAATATGCTCTACAGTTTTTCCATGCTGTCAGGAAAAAAATCTAGACATTATTATTTACACCTTGCCCTTCCACTTTAACCAATAGAATCGGAGCCCAACCCTGCCCTCCCCTTGTCTATCTAAGAAGCTGTCTAGATGCCATGTTTGTAAGACATTGGTAATATGGGAGTTTTTGTTTCTATGAAGAACAGTTGTAGAATAGTTGACAGGAACTTCGATAACAATGTAGGACAACGCATATGCTACTGCAAGGCGAACAACCCCCTAACTATATAATTTCACCCCTCTTTTGACTTCAATGCATTTCAACAAAATGTTGCATTTTCAAGAGCAGATCCTTACTTTTACGCAACAGCAGAACATGTAGACAGCTGTCCAACTTGGCTACGCACAAGCTGCATTGGCCTATAAAGGTCTAATTCAAGGGGAGCCCTATAGTCCTTTCAGCTTTAAAGGGAAACTGTCATGGGAAATCATGTTTTTTATTTAAATGCATCAATTAATAGTGCTGCTCCAGTAGACTTCTGCACTGAAATCCATTTCTCAAAAGAGCAAACAGATTTTTTTATATTCAGCTTTGAAATCTGACATGGGGCTAGCCATTTTGTCAATTTCCCACCTGCCCCGGTCATGTGACTTCTGCCAGCACTTTAGGAGGGAACTGCTTTCTGGCAGGCTGTTGTTTTTCCTTCTCAATGTAACTGAATAGTACGCAGTGGGACACGGTTTTAACTATTGAGGGATGTTCTTAGATACACCAGGCAGCTGTTATCTTGTATTAGGGAGCTGTTATCTGATTACCTTCCCATTGTTCTTTTGTTAGGCTGCTGGGTGGGGGAAAGGGAGGGGGTGATATCACTCCAACTTGCAGTACAGCAGTAAAGAGTGATCGAAGTTTATCAGAGCACAAGTCACATGACATGGGGCAGCTGGGAAAATGACAATATGTCTAGCCCCATGTCAGATTTCAAAATGAAATATAAAAAAATCTGTTTGCTCTTTTGAGAAATGGATTTCAGTGCAGAATTCTTCTGGAACAGCACTATTAACTGATAGATTTTTAAAAATTTTTTTCCCATGACTAGTGATGGGCGAAACTCCCGCGTTTCGCTTCGCCAAAAAATTCGCGAAACTTGTCGCGCATCGTTTTTGACACGCGTCGAGTCGTTTTCGGCGCATCGCGTCAAAAACGACGCGCGACTCATTTTTGTTGCCGAATTTTTCTGCACCTAATTTTTGCTGCCGTTTCGCGAATTTATTCGCCGCGATTTCGCCCCTGGCTAATAAATTCGCCCATCACTACCCATGACAGGATCCCTTTAAGATGATCAGCTACAATGAAGAAGCTTTGTATGTGTTTATACTGTATGCATGTATGCATATTGCTGGATCCAGATTAGAATTCCTGCAGTTTCTGAAATTACGTATACACAGGCGAAACACTTTACTGTATAAATATTTTAACAAACCTATGCTGTTAAATGCATTTACTTAAAATGTATTCATTTAAAGGTCGAATGGCCTGTAATTACAGCTCATAAATATTTTACAATAATTCTATATGTTTCTATCAAAATGCCAGCCTGCTCTACCATAAATTCATTTTCGCTATAGAAATGAAAGTCAGCTTCTGACAAATTAAATATGAAGGACCTACCGAGAGGCACAATTTAAACATCTTTCAATGTTCTTTGTGCTGCTAATAAGCTGTTTGAAATGTATTAATTATTAATTTTGCCACTTATATCAACCTTTCACCAAGACAGTATTTATGAAATATTACTTTAGCTTCCGCTATTCGTTTATAGATTTTTAAATAAGGACAAAAGAAGAGAAAATGGCTAATGTAGGAAATAAAGGATATTCTAGTAAATGTATAATAAAGCACTATACAATAACGGCAGCAGATTCAGTTATTGCTGGAGACAAAGAAACCTAGAAATGGTCTGCATTGTTTCCTATGATGTGACTATATATTTTAGGTGGATGGGAAGACCTATTGCACAATAAAAGAGAATTAAAGGAGAATGTTATTATTTCTATTCCTTTTGTGGCTATGATTGAAAGCAAATCTGAGGTGCTGGTTACCAAAATATTCATTGTTAATTTACACCTGTCATGTTTAACACTATGATACTGGAAATGATGTGCCTGGATATGTTACAGTTCTATGCTTGAAACATTTCCTGGAGTTAATTCATTAACAAAAATATAGAGGTATATTTATGCTCATAGTTGTTACTCGGGCCCTAAATACTAGTCATGCTAGAACTGGTGTGAACATTTTCAGATCTTTCATCGTTTTTTCAAGAATTATCAATGATACAGCTTCAGCTAATGATTTATAAAAAGGCTGTCAGAATTGTTTAAAGATGTTAAAGAGAACATAATGAACTCTCTGGCATAGCCTAATGTTTAATCTTAAATAATTGGTAATTAGGCACTTTGTCACATGCAATTTTTCTTTATTATTTTTAGAAACAAGTATGGCACATGGCAAGGTTTTTGTAGCAATAGAAAGGTATCTATAATGTGCTGTTAATAATTTGTTCTATTATTTGTGGTTTGTCAGGTGTTCCAGCAATGAAGCTTATTTTAATATTTCTAAGCATATTTCTAAATAATGATTTCTTTTTTAAAGGGGTAGTGTTTGCCTGTGTTCAACACAATTCCATATATATAATAGGCCATAGGGCTTTATGTCCACTACCACATTCAGTTGTGAGTATCAATCCCAGTCATAATGTGTACGAGTAGGTACGTATGTCAAAATGTGCTCTTTGCACTTCGGTAGAATTGAACTTGGTGCCTCTAAGTCCTAACTGGCTCCTGTTAGGAATCAAGTGCAGCTGCACCTGTTGAACACCTGAGAAACCCTGGAGCTACCACCTACTCTGGACAAGGGGGATCAATCAGTGCCCTGCATCAGTTGGTACAGAGCACTTGCATCTTAAGGATTGGGTGCACATACTGTAACAATGCTATAAATCTAAGAGGGAAAATCATATATTATGGGAAAAAACCCTGGGCATTGTGTTCCAAATTGCACTTTGTTCATTGCATTTGAGGATGTAAATGACCCCTCTTGAATTAAAATTGGCTTATGTCTATCATTTTGATTAAAATGTATATAATTACTGTTATATTTATTACATTACACAACGCAGAACTCAGAAAGTAAAAACACCTATCTGCACTGAATTTCAGCTCCTATTTTAGAGAATTTGAGAGAGAAAAATTTGCTGGCTAGAGCCATATAAGGTCACCAACCCCTTCCCTCTTCAGATGTGTTTGTAGGACTTGATAATGTGAAATTCTCTTCTTTCCATAGGCCTTTCTATATTGTAATAATGTTGTGTCTAAGCGGTACTGAGTGCGCATAGTTGAAAGATGATCTCTGTGTGAAAAAGTGTTTGCAAGAGTATTAAAATAGAGCGAAAGTTTCAGGTGATCAATCAGGGTCTTCTCTCAAGTAATTTCTGTTTATTAACAATTTAGCCAAGTAATTGATGTTTGTCTTGAATAAGTTTGTTTTGGAAGTATGATGGTTTTATACATGTAGGGAATGCAGAGTTGTTTATGAATTTTCTATCAAAAAAAATACTTTTAGGAGCCAATTTACGATTGCTTATGCTACAAGCAGTGTTTAAGGAAACTAGGCATGAGTGCAATAAAGTGTTTATAGTGGTGGTGGTGGGGATGCCTGCTGCGCTTAATGCTGTGAGGTCAGCATTAAGTATCTTAGAGATACCCATTAGCAAAAAAGTTAAAGTATTATTATTAAAATGTATACTATATATAAATTTTTCATGTGGCCCTATATTTTCAGGAAACAAATGGACTACAAAGATTGGACTTTGAAATAATTTGGACATTGAAAGGTTATTGACTTTATTTTATTTGCAATGGCTGGTTACATGCTACATAACTTGTGGACTTAAAGGAAAACTATACCCCCCGAACAATGTAGGTCTCTATAAACAGATATTGCATAAAACAACTCATATGTAAACCCCTGCTTCATGTAAATAAACCATTTTCATAATAATGTACTTTTTTAATAGCATGTGCCATTGGGTAATCATAAATAGAAAATAGCCATTTTAAAAAATAAGGACAGCCTCCTGGGATCCTAGGATCCAATGGTACACACAAACATACAAAACAAACTATAAAGTTAGGTCACATGAGCCAATTAACAGAGTTCTGTCTTTTGCTTCAACACTTCTTCCCTCTACAGTTAGAGTTGAAATATTTCTGGTCAGGTGATCTCTGAGGCAGCACACAGACCATCATGAAATGGTGGTTCAAGGCAAGAGATGTAAAAGGGGCTTTCTCACTAGTGGCTTGTGTATCCGCTGCTTGTAGGTTAACCTATTTGCCACATGTTCATTTGTTCTCCTTGGGGGTATGTATACTCTTATTTAAAATGGTTGTATATTGTACTACATATACACTGTTTATGTGATATTGTATTGTATCTTTTTTATGCACCCGCTGGTTAATGTCTTGATTATTAGAGTGTGCATACTCATATTTATGGATTCTCTCACTTTAAGACCAGCTAGCATCCAATTAGCGAAGGGCTCCTCCAGACTTGAAAGGTGGCTGGTATAGGCAGAAACATGAGCCATGACTGGAATCTTAGCTTTTGTTCTGGGTCTGGAATACCAAATGTGACAGTGAGTTTACTAATCATGCAAGATTTTGTACAGAAAAAACATTCCCAGAAAATGGGCAGAAAAACCTCAGCACTTAAACTGTTCCCTTAGTGTCACAGTGTCTGTTCTTTTAATAACAGATTGAAACATACATTTTCTGTGCATACAACATTTTTAGACTTTATAACAACTAGTGGTATGCATATGTCATACTTTGTATCCATGAGCACGAGTACACGTCTAAGAAGATCAAATAGTCACAAAACTTTCACTTTTTAAATAAGCAATGCCCTAAAGTTATATACCAATCTTCTATTATATTTTAGTATATACTATTCTATGTCAAGAAATAAGCTAAATATTAGCAGTAAAGATTTTTTGTCTGTGAGTTAAAAGTGGCTTTGTTTGACATACCTCTGCTAATTATAAATCTAAAATCTCTTCATTTACGCAATGTCTACAATTGAAATGTGAAAGACTAGAAGAAGACATCCACCGCTTTAAATAGTCATCTTATTGAATAATTGCACTTTCGTGCTTCAAATACTTTTGTTTGACATGCAGGCCCGGATTTGTGGCCTTTGACAAAGGCTAAGAGTTGTAGTCGAAAAGTTAAATTTCTGCTCCAATAAACACTGGATTTCTGCATTAAGTCCTGTGAGTGCTATCCTCTGTCCAAATTATTTTATTTTAGATATACTAATCTGTGCTGGGTTTGAAGCAAAAAATCTGTGCTGCACTGGAATTTTTCTGGAAAATGTATTGATAAATAAGGGTCAATAACCTGTGCAGGTTTGGTTGGGGTATATTTCAGAAAATAATGAGATCAATTAGGATTTTGATAAATAGAGACATCTTTTGGCTCTGTCCTAGGGGCAAATTGACTAAGATGCAAAAATTTGCTAGCGTTGGCTTCGCTAGCGTTCGCCGCACTTCGCCAGGCGAATTTTCGCCAGCACTACGCAAATTCACTATGATGCGAATTTGCGCTCAGGGCGGTGAACGTTAGCGAAGTAGCGCTACCATTCGTTCGCCAGGCAAAGCGCAGTTACGCTAGCAATGCCCAATTTGCATACGGCGGGAACTTTAACGTATAATAGAAGTATATGTTACAGCCACTACATTCCACTACACAAGCCCAGGAAACCTTTAATAAATTATATAAAGTTGTCCTATTGCCCTACATGTGCCCCCTGTATAGTTGAGTTGCCATATGTTAGGAAATGTAGGGGGGAAGGAGGGTAACCCCCCAAAATAATTGATATTTTTCAGACTATCACCTAAAACACGCCAGTGTACCATTTTTTTTCAAACTCCTATCTATTGTATTGAACTTCACCTGGTCTGACCAAATGAAGTAAAGTCTAACGTAAGTTGTAACGTTCAGTAAAATTTTGATCTTAGTGAATTTGCGTAATTACGATCCTTCGTCAGTGCGCAACTTCGCCTGGTGTAAGGGTGCGAAGTTGTGCAAGTCTATCTACTTCGCTAGCGAAAATTCGGTGTTAGTGAATTTGCGAAGTTGAGAAATTACGTTACTCTGGCGAATTTGCGCTAGCGTTAGACGCTTCGCGCTTTAGTGAATCTGCCCCAAAGGGTTTAGATTAGAATGTTTCAAAGCATGTTGGAAATATATCCCAAGAATGGCCCATTATAAACTTTACATAGATATACAGGATTTCTCACAGACCACTATTTCATGTCTTCATAACCACTAAGCAAATTATAGCTAAAACACCCCCATCTGTAATAAAAGACACCAAGTTTGCCTAGGAGCAGTAACCCATAGTAACCAATCAGCAGGTGGCAGTTACCAGACACCGGTCTAGAAGCAAACATCTCATTGGTTGCTATGGGTTACAGCTCCTGTGCAAGCTTAGCACATTTTATTACATATGCTTTTAATGGCTCAAGATAAATATATATATATATTAAGAAAATGACAAGTATATTATTAATACACATGGACACATTTACTAAGATTTCCAACTTAAAACTGCCCAAATGCTGGTTGATCCAGATATAGTTCAAATAAAAAGTATATAGAAGCATGGAAATGATATTAAGCTTTACTTTAACTGGGGGGGGGGGG
>CM044441.1:106762010-106780222 GCA_024363595.1 Xenopus borealis
AAACCTATAATCCTCTTTTACAGCACATTAGTAGATTTTCAGCCTGTTTTACATATTTCGTGTGGAGAGCAGAGCCTGGCTACAAATGAAAAACATTTACTTTTTCTCTGTTTTTCAGCTCATGCTCATTCACATGTTATTTCCAACTGAGATGCTATCCTGCTGCCGAGTACCATTGTTTTTATAAAGTGACAGTCGCTTCAAGAATCAGGGTTTTCTTAAAGGGGAGCTAAAAGCTGATCAAAAATGGACTAATTAATGGGCTGGGAGAGTCATCAGCTCTCCCATGCATGGGAGTGTGGTAACAGTGAAAATGATGTTTTTCCCATAGAGTTGTTTACCTGTATTCCAATTGATTACTGTTTCAATTTAATCTTCTGATTGGTTGCTTCAAAAAAGGCCCAAAAACAACCTATATGAAGGCGAACTTGCAGAGCGGTCCTCAATTGTTAATTTTAAAATTAATTAAACAAAAATGTTAATATTGTTGCAGCGATAAAGGTTAAAGGTTACAGGTTATATAAAGGTTACAGGTTAATTGGAGGTATGCCCCTGGCTAGGTGTTAAAAAAAATTTATTTTCTTCAGTAAGCAATATTTTTTTAAAGTTTTTTTATTTAAGCATTTGTAACATTGAACCAGAGTAAACAATACAACATTGGTTCTACTAATGTGTTGCATTTCTGTGTCTAACATACACCCGGTGCATCTATATTGATCAGCCAATGACGACCTACTCAAGCTGCTGGTCAATAACCTGCTAGAGAGAAGGAAGACTTTGGAGCTCCCAGTGGAGGGAGGGTCATATAGTCTATAACCTCAGCAAATTCACACCATATCTTGTCATTTTTTTGGGGGTACCCTCTTGCAGTATAGGTGAGTTGTATTAGTGGGAGAAGGGCTCTAAGTAGGTTGAGGCAGCTGGTAAGTGTTAGGAGTGAATGTGCCATCCATTGAAAGAGAATACACTTCCTAACATAGAAAAATAAGGTTTGGAAAAGGATATGTGTTTCAGATTCAAAGACAATATCATCCATAATGCCAAATAGGCATACCTTGGGTTTAAGTATAGGTAGGGATGTGGTATTCTGAAAATAGTCCAGGACCAGTTCCCAAAAGTGCTGTGTTAGTAAGGTATTTTTAAAAAAAGACATTTACAATTATACAACTTGAAGTCCAGGGTTTAAAGTCACAGTTAAAAATTAGCACTTTAAATAGGACTAGTTTAAAAAAAAAAAAATACTTTTCAGAGCTCCCTATCTACCTTTAAAAAAAGAAACATCTTCCTTATTTAAGCCGCAGCCTTTGAGAAGTTTATTTTCAGGGGCTTCTCAGTAGACTGGTAATTTGTTTTTTCAGCTCCTTTGAAGTTTTTTGGGGCCAGAAGCGATAGCAAGTGCTAAAGTGAATGGCTAAACTTGTTTAGAAGATATATAACAATAGATATTTTCAAATTAAACTAAAAGTAGGTTCAGTACAAGCCCTTCGCAAACAATATCAGCAGTTCATTGTACTGGGCTTGCACACACAGGCTGAGGTCAGCCCAAATACACAGGCTGAAAAGACCCATTGACAACAGCCTTCGTGTCCATAGCCTAAGAGGACTGAGTGGCATCCCTGAGCCCAGTACAGCTTATTGACAATGTCCCTGTCCAGTTACTACATATATTTTTTCTGATTCATTTAGAAAATGTTATGCTAAATTTGCAATATTTGCAGTCAGTTGCACATAACCAGTGGTGTAACTACCAAGGAATTATGAGAGGTGGAGAATTAGCAGGTGACCCAAAAGAATGTGCTGTGGGGGATAGTGGGTCACTAGCGATGGACGAATTTATTCGGCAGGCGCAAATTCTCGGCGAATTCCTGTGATTCGCCAACAGCAAATAAATTTGCAAAACGCCAGCAAAAATGATGTGGCTAAATTATGCCCCTGCATGTAAGAGCCCATTTCATTAAAATGTGACACAATGCTCTCTTTGCATATCTGTATAGTTGCACTTGGCACCTCTCAGTACTTCCTGCCTTCCATTCTAAATTGAGCTGCTCCTATTGGCACAGGGGACCAGGTAGCATCATCCTTGCTTCACTAGAATAGGGTGCACACGTCACTTGCATTCCAAACCCCGCAAATGATGACAACAAATAATACAAATGATGCCAGCATGCAGGACGTATTGTAAGCAATTGGATTAACCTGAGTAAGTTTAAACTTTAGCGAATCGGGAGTACTTTGAAGGTAGATAGGTAATGTTTCTTGCCTTTGCTTCTCCTTTAAAGTGGACCCGTCACCCAGACATGAAAATCTGTATAATAAAAGTCCTTTTCAAATTAAACATGAAATCCAATTTCAAATTTTTATTAAAGCATTCATAGCTGTTTTAAGCTCATTTAAAAATCTCAGCTGTCAATCAAATATTGTCTGCCACTCCTCTATGCCTTAGGCATAGAGGCGGGGCAGATAATTACTTTCACTTTCCATTCAGCACTTCCTAGATGTCACTGCTCCCCACACATTCCCCCAGTTCTCTTAACCATTTAATTGTGTAGCCAGGACATAGGGATAGACATTGGGTCCCCCATTCTGGTGCACAAACAAGATTCTGAGATGATACAAGGCTTGTCTTAATAACAGTGTCCACAAAATGGCTCCTGCCTGCTTGTTATAATTATGAATTCCCAGACTGAAGAAAACAAGATTAAAATAATTTATATAGTGTAATTAATGTTCATTTTGCTTGACTAATGTGATAAAATATGATTCTGAAGATTTTTTGGGGGTGACGGGTCCACTTTAAGACAAGTGCCAGCTTTCAATATATATGTCAAAATATATGTCAATTCATTTGGGCAAACTGACCCATGAATTAAAAGCACAGTGGACTGTTTATTGATGTGGATTGATGTGAGGATTTACTGCATGCAATTACTTCAATGAAATATAGAGAAGTCACTATGGTTTTCATTCAAGACCATGGACTCTAATCACTAAAGAGCATTGATAATAACAGCTTAGCTATTTCCTAGCAATTTGAGCTACTGTTTCAGAGAAAATGACTGCTCTTTTTGGCATTAAGAGTCCCTGATGAGCTACTTTTACAAAGAAGTTGTTTTGTTACCTATCTATTAATCTTAAAGACAGTGTATTGCCAGGTCAGACCTGGAACTATAACTTAAAACTCACTTTTATTAAACATGGATGTTTGTTGAAGCAGAATATTCCCAAAATTGTTGCAGGTTTCTTTTACATGGCCACTTGGTTATACGTTAGAACAGTGATCCCAGACCAGTGGATTGTGAGCAACATTTTGCTGACCAACCCTTTGGATGTTGCTCCCAGTGGCCTCAGAGCAGGTGCTTACTTTTGAACTACTGGATTGGAGGCAAGTTTTTGTCCGCATAGAGGCTAGCAAATGGCCAATCACGGCACTTATTTTGCACAACCCAGGAACAGTTTTCATGCCTGCATTGCTCCCCGACTTCCCTTACATCTGACTGTTGCTCAGAGGTAAAAATGGTTGGGGCCCCCTGCGTTAGAGCCTTGACACAGTGACCCAAAGTAACCAGTCAGAAGTTAATATTTAGTTATGAGTGATATTGGAATTATTAAAGCAATGGCTTATTGGTTGCAATGGTTTCATCAATTCTGACGCTATGCTTGTTGTTTACACATAAATTGACCATGGTGAATGACTCAGGCTGCTCTGGTAACCCTAGAGTTACTGCCACTTTTGGAGGTGGCAGTAGCTCCAAGGTTCCCCTGTATCCATAGGTGCACAGAGTGAAGGGGCTGGACTGATTGAGCTGTGAAGAGCCAATTATTTGGAAGTGCAAGGAGGACCTTTTGATACATGTGTCTTTAAAGACTGGAATTTTTGTGAACTACTGCACCACTACAACTGTGTCCTTCACTATCAATGAGCCTTTGAATTTGGTTGTTTGTTTACACCGTTACCTGTAGCTTCCTCATACTGAGTATGAAAACATTTTCAACTGTAAGTTGTCAATTTAGTGCCACCAACACCAACCTTCCCACCATAATTATTCAGTGCTTAAAGCATTTCATTAAAATGGGATCTTATATGTTTCCTATTTGCTTCATCTACCCACACCCATACATTGTTTAAATTATTGCACACTTCTTGGCACTTCTCCCAGAGTTTGGTTGGGAAAAAAATGGTTGCCTTGTGAAAGTATATGGGATCTCTGTTACAGGGCATGAATGTTTAAATAATTTATATATTTTAATGTCTGATAATAACAGATTTATATATTCATAAATATCCCTCAACTGGTGGAAGATTTGGCTAAAAGCACCCAGTAAACCATCAACCAGGCAGATCTATTTCCAATTTGACTTCTGGCCATATCTCAACCCTATTGCATAAATTGATTTATGGTTTCCTCACTTAGAAACCAATACAAAAGTAACCCATATCTCCAAAGAGCTCATAAAAGGTAAATGACACCATTAGATGGTAGAGTATCACCCACAGATTAAACTGTTCCTGATGGACTGAACAGAATCCAGGGAACAGAATTTTAACTTCGGCACCTTCCCACTGTAGTCCATTCACTGGTGAGTTCTACCTGTGGAGTAGTTACCCTGCTACTTCTCCTAAGCTGTGGCTCGGAACTGCCCTTACTCACTGACCTAGATCTGCCTAACTCCCTGGGGCGTATATGGCAAAGGGTCTAAATGCAATCAGTAGTCCTCATTCAATGAGTTCTAATACTCCAGCATTGTCCAGAAATTAGGTCTATTTTGCCTCTGGAACCTCAGCACTCCCATTTGCTACTAAGGTGAGTAGCCAAGCCTAGCGCATGGCATGCCCTCCTCTTTTACAAAATATATCATAACATTTTACCAGTGGGCTATACCATTCTCTAAGACAGGGGTCCCCAACCTTTACTTGTGAGCCACATTTAAATGTAAAAAAGAGTTGGAGAGCAATACAAGCATGAAAAAGTCCATGCTCATGTCAAATAAGAGCTATTTTGGTAGCCCCTATATGGACTGGCAGCCTACAGGAGGCTCTGTTTGGCAGTACACCAGGTTTTTATGCAACCAAATATTGCCTCCAAGCCAGGAATTCAAAAATAAGCTCCTGCTTTGAGGCCACTGGGAGCAACATCCAAGGGGTTGGTGAGCAACATGTTGCTCGCGAGCTACTGGTTGGGGACCACTTCTCTAAGAGCAGTAACGCCCAGGTGCAGACCTTGCAGGTGGGCCCACCCCCCGCCAGAAGCATTTTATTTAGCCTTTTGCTTCAGTGGGCTTGCAGGGGGTGTGAACCCTGGAACAATTGCTCCCCCTGCAGTAGTTCCGCCACTGTCTCAGAGGGGAAATGTCACCCCAAAATGACAGAAAATAATGTAATCTCTGCACACATAACATGGGGAGAAGCTTTGGGCTAGAACTTTACTTGCATAGGTTTGCTTTTCATGGGGAATGATACAGCAGCCAGGACCAAGGCCTACATGTATAACAACAAATATGAAATATATGAAGGCAAAGAGTATGACATACAGTATTATAGATAACATAAGTTCAAACTAATTCTTGTTGCATACCAAATATCAAAGCAGTGTTTACAATGATTTTTTAATAGAAATTTGCTTTTCAGTGAAATGAAATTAAAAAAACACGAGGCAAAGATATTTGTAATAATATAATACATTTTCTAAGCAATTTATCATGTATAACTGTGTTGTAAATCCTGTTTTTACAAAGAACAAGAGAAATGTCAGGGCTCAGCACGTCTCCTTACATTTTCCGTATGTGCGTAGGTTAATGAAAATATTATCATACTAGAAAATGGATCAGACAGCTTTTTGCATATAATCAATTATAATGCATTAATTTTAGAATTACAATTAAGCTTTGAGTCTTTAATTTAGATGTGCTATTCTGGGGGAAATTGTTTACTGTAATAAAGATTATAATTTAATTCTAAACTCTGCAGCTTTTGTGAAGCATAAAGGGTTATTTGAATATGCATTACTAGTATGGGGGGGGGGGAATAAATCAATTTTTTAGGAAGTGTGTTCTTCATGTATACAATCTCTATTCCTGGAAGCAGATTTTTCCATCAACTGCCATTGAAGTAATAGTAAGTGAAGTGAATTTCATTCCCATCAATAAAACCCACATAAATAGATAATCATAATATTACAAGTCAGACATTTATTTTGTAGACTGATGCTTCCATAGCTTTAGGGTACATAGGAGCCCTATCTGACATGGAGAAATCCTGCTCAGTTACATGAACATCCCCCTTCTCACACCCGCAGGGTGATCATTGATAAATTGCAGGGAACGTCCAACATCCATTAGATAGAGACACCTTTTTGTCTAAATCTAAACAAAGGGTAGTTCTATCAAACATGCAGCAGAATTTTGAAAAATAGTATTCAGTGGATGGTGTAATTTGCTGTGTTCATAGAGATAGTGACACTTGGGCCCATTTCTTTTGACACAAGTACACTGAGACTATTGATGCAGAGTGCTGTGGAGCTACAACCTGGTCTGGAGGTGGCAGTAGATCCAGCTTTCCTCTGCATTATTAAGTACAACTCTGAGTAGGAGGCAGGAAGTATTGAGCAGCTCAGAGTACCCCTAAACAGAAGGCCAAATGCTACTTTTGACACAACTACCATTTAATGCGACTGCAGTATATGACATTCAGTAAATTAGCCTTGCCGGACCAAGCCTACTGGGTGCCGTAGTCAACCGAACCCCATGCCTCTTCCACAACATGCGAGAACGAGGATAGACTTTAAAGACTAGCCAGTGGTCGCCAACCAGTGGCTCATGAGCAACATGTTGCTCACCGACTCCTTGGATATTGCTCCCAATGGCCTCAAAGCAGGTGTTTATTTTTAATTCCAGGTTTGGAGGCAAGTTTTGGTTGTATAAATGCCAGGTGAACTCCCAAACAGAGCCTCCCATGGGCTGCCAGTCCACATATGGGCCACCAATAGCCAATCTCATCCCTTATTTGGCACTCCTTAGAACTATTTTCATACTAGTGTTGTTCCCCAACTCTTTTTTATATTTGCATGTGGCTCACAGGTTAAAAAAAACATTGGGGATCCCTGGACTAAGCAGACTGCAAATGGCTGATGCTGAGAGAAGGGCCTGGACTAGGGGTAGGTGACAGAATAGGTATGTGCCTAGCGCCCCACAGTTGCACCCTGGGCACATGCCTCTTCTGCCTACAACTAGTTCTGGCCTTGCTACTGAGCCCCTCTGTTAAGATAGCATTGCAGGGGGTATTACCTTTATGACTTAAATGTACAGAAAGGGGCAAATTTTTGTTACAATACACTAAAAACATCACCAACTGGCATGGTGCCCAAAACCACTCTTAGTTACTATAAAGCTGTGAAATGAATTTTGTGATATGTGTAATTAAGTGTGTAGTTGTGTAAAATTCTGCTGTAAAAAGACACGCTTGCTTAAAAATGTTCCCATAAATATGCAATTGATTCACACTAAGGGGGAATTTTTTCATTATTTGGCAGAAATTCGATTGTCAAATAGAATTTGATAAAATCGAATAGTTTTTGGCCACTTTTTGGCACTATTCGATTTCTCGATCAATTTGTACGATTGAGCGGCATTTCTCGTTTTTTTTCTTGAAAGCGTTCGATTTCACAAAAAATTTTTTAGAAATTTCGTTCGATCGTACGAAAAATTGGTTTCTATTCAAACAATCGAGGCGTTCGATCGTACGAATGCTATTCGACCAGGTAATAGAAATTTTTTTTATTGCAGTTCAGTAGGTTCAATCTGGCAAAGTAGGCAGTCGAATAATGTTGTAAAGGGAAAGTACTTCGATCATCGAATGGTCAAATGATCAAATATTTGATCATTCCATCTATTCGATACAATCGAATTTTGCATATTCGATGATAGAAGTGGCCAAATTTGCATATTTGAATATTCAATAAAATCTGAATCGGAATTTGATCAAATTCGATCAACTTTCGAATCCTTCACACAAATTTAGTAAATGGGCCCCATAGAGTCACCAGTGGAGCTTTATAAACACCCTATTGATTTCATACCACACTTTATACTGGAATTAAGGCTAAAATGTTTTATACACCTTTATAAACATGGCTCTTTTGCTTTTAGTAAACTCAGTAACTGTGCAAAGCCTGGGGGTAGTTAAGACATGCCTAGCCAAGACCTTCTTTATATATATATCATTATTCTTGTTTTATTTAGCTTGACATAGTTTTAGATTCATTATGAGAATAAGGCCAAACTGCATTTTGTGCAGGTTTATGAATTTATACATAATGCAGGCCAGCAGAAGTTACCCAAAAATGTATTTTCTTTAAAGTATCTAAATATTAGGTGACCTTATGTGTTTATTAATAAAGGCAGAACTGTAAGCTTTGAGACTGGTTTCATCCATTTAGCAGACATGTTACAACTAATATGCCTGATAAACAGACTTAATCCCAAAAGCTTGCAATTTTACTTATACTCAGTGAACCAATAAAACATACTGTCAAATAAAACCACTTTTTCCTATTTTTATCTGTGCTTTGCCAGAAGAAACTCTGTAATGCACGTGCTCTAGATAAAGAAAGTGTTGTTACATTGCTACAGCACAAATCCTTGGAGTTTTAACTTGGGATATAGCAATACATGACCAAAGCAGAAACAAATCAATAGGTTTATGTTATATCAATAAAGGAGCCAAATAAGATAGATATAGTCTAGCATTTGCTACTTGCCTAGTAACCCACAGCAACCAAAAAGTTGCATTTGCTGATCATGTTTGAAAACAAGTACTTGATTAGATGCCATAGGTTCCTTGATGTGAGCAAACTTAAGACATTTTATTACATTACCTCAATATTAAGATAAAATGGCTAAATGAATATATAAACTTTATCCCATGTGCCCCCATTTGAGCTTGTGTAGAGAACCTGAGGGTTAGGCATTTTCACGGACAGTTTTTCCCTGTAAAGTGGTCCCTAGTGATTATCAGTAATCTGATCTGGTTCATTGGTTGCCTAGTAGGTGACACTATTTATAAAGATCAAAGGGAGAAAATACATGTGCTCATTTTTCTGGAACCCAGCTTGCTGGGAGGAGGGTACAGATCTGGGTTTGAGTTGGTGTCAGGCACCAAGGTAGGGGCAGTTCTATATAGTGATAGTAGTTTATGTTATAGTCGCTGAAGGAGTGAGTTAGTGGCAGTTCAGCTAGTGAGCAGTTTTCTGGCTCCAACGATGACAGTAGTTGGTGTTAGCACCCCTTGTGGTGAGCAGGTCACCAGACAGGGATATGAGTGGATGAGCTCAGGAACAGGAAAAGTGCCATGGAGCAAACTTGTTCACTTTTCCTGACACAGCAACCCCTGTGGGACCTAGACCCCCAGTCCTATGTTGCCTTCAAAACCTTAACTCGCACCCAACACTAACCCTAAAAATTTTGACATTGTAGGACCCACACCTGACCAATACTGGGGACATCTCACCCAGTACACTACTTATGTGCATGCCTCTGGTTCTAAGACATAGGGGTATATTCATCAAAGAGTGAAGTTAAGAGTGAAGTTCCGCCACTAGAGGGAAATTCCGCCGCTCTCCATTAATTTCTATGGGATTTTTAAAGGCGTATTTATCAAAGGGTGATCTTTCACTTCACCCATTGATAAATAGGCCTTTCAAAATCCCATAGAAATTAATGGAGAGCGGCGGAATTTCCCTCTAGTGGCAGAACTTCACTCTTTGATAAATTTACCCCATAGAATCTTCAGAAGAAGTCGAGCAGTGTACTTCCCCAGTCTGACCTGCACCCAACCCTAACCTGTAATGGTTGACCAAATTTCAACCTGCCCAATTGGTGGTCAACCCGTGTGTCACTGCTGGTTTTGGGTCAACCTGCACAAAGGTTGTTAAGACTAAGGTGCAATACTATATGTGTCTGTATGGTAGAGTAGAAGATAATTCAATGGGGGAGCAGATTTGTTTTTTGTTTCAAGTTATACCTCAAGCTACCCATTAATATTTATAAATAATTTGTGTTGCAAAAGGAAAAATATCTTAATGATCTGAAGTATTTCTTGACTGTTCATAATGTTCTATCAATACATACATAAACAGTGACATATTTCACATAAATACACACTATTTGGCCTGTTCAAGACGACATCCAAGCACCCCTTAAAATCCAAGTAAGTACTGTAGGCATAATGTTTTATGACTACTCTATGCACAGGGGTATTAAATACACTACAAATATATGACTGGTACAGTGAGAATGTTTTTTTTGCAGAACTAAGCAGTGTTTTCTACTCTTTATCTTGCTTTAGCAGAGTGACCAAAACATGATGCACCTTGGCATTCAGCCTAATCTAAGATAATGGAAATCATTTTTCACTACAAATACCAACCCTGTTTGATGATAGCGAATAAAATTAATTACATTCTAAGGCATCTTGGTTTCATTTCGGTAAGAGTTTTAGGAGTCTAAACATGAGCAGTAGTGTCAGGCTGAGCTCAATGAAATAAAGATGAGTTTGTTTTCCTTTTTTTTTTGTCACCCACAATTTATACCAGCAAAATGTACACCTGTTACAACAAAGTCAGTGCAGCAAATACCCCACTGTGAAATCAAATAATAGTACCCACGCTTACGGAGGCAAAAAAGAATACAGAATACATCTTCAGTGTTAATTTCAGTTCAGCAGATGCAATGTTAAATAAAGATCTACAGACATATTTATATGTATTTATAAAATAGTGTGATACGTGGAATATGGAGAAATAATCTATAACCCAGAAAAAAAAAACTTCAGTAGGTAATTGTAGGGTAATAAAGTTAAAGGGATCCTGTCATGGGAAAATTTTTTTTTTTCAAAATGCATCAATTAATAGTGCTGCTCCAGCAGAATTCTGCATTAAAATCCATTTCTCAAAAGAGCAAACAGATTTTTTTTAATTTAATTTTGAAATCTGACATGGGGCTAGATATTTTGTCAATTTCCCAGCTGCCCCAAGTCATGTGACTTGTGCTCTGAAAAACTTCAATCACTGTTTACTGCTGTACTGCAAGTTGGAGTGATATCACCCCCGCCGTTTTCCCCCCCAAGCAGCCTAACAACAGAACAATGGGAAGGTAACCAGATAACAGCTCCTTAACACAAGATAACAGCTGCCTGGTAGATCTAAGAACAGCACTCAATAGTAAAACCCATGTCCCACTGCGTTCTATTCAGTTATATTGAGAAGGAAAAACAACAGCCTGCCAGAAAGATGTTTCTTCCTAAAGTGCTGGTCACATGACCAGGGGCAGCTGGGAAATTGACAAAATGTCTAGCCCCATGTCAGATTTCAAAACTGAATATAAAAAAAAATCTGTTTGCTCTTTTGAGAAATGGATTTCAATGCAGAAGTCTACTGGAGCAGCACTATTAAAAAAAAAACATGTTTTGCCATGACAGTATCCCTTTAGAAAAACAAAAATATTACTATTACCATTACTATGTGAAAAGGAAAATATTTTACTCTATTGGCTGAAATGGATTATTTAATTCTAAATAAAAATAAGCCATGGCACTAGGTATCACATGCATACAAAGGCCCCTAGGAAACATCTTAGTTTTTAAATCATTTTCAGGGCTCGCAATTTCCCATTTGTGGCTAATAAATCGACTCAGATGTTTCTTATATCTCTTCAGCATCAATCATTTTGATTGGTTTACCTGCCTCAGACCCTGTATCAGATCCACTGCAAGAACGCACCTCCTCAATAACAGAATTCCAATCATCAGATAAAAGACAGTACAGGTATGTCAGTAAATTCATTAGACAAAAATGGGAAATCATGAGCCTTGAAAACAACTGGCCACAATTTAAAAGAAGAGATTGTCTGGTGATTTTCTACAAAAATGGAAGGACATTTTGAGCTCAGCTTTTTTGAGGTTAATGGAACTGATTATTACATCAAGTAAAGAAAGAAAAATAAATAAATTTGACCTTTGTCTTTTATAGCATAATACCTCTTAACCCTTCCAGGTTGCTTCTGTCAGGGCCCGAAGGCTACGCCAGGAATAGCGGACCAAGAAGGAAGCACCAGTCCAGCACAGATCGAGGTAGAGTTAAGGGTTAGGCAAAAGAATGGTCGAGTCCAGGCAACACGGTCGGTACAGGCAGCGAAGAGTCAGAATGTGGTAGTCAGGCAAGGGTCAAACACAGTATCAATCAGAAATAACACAGGAAGTGCATCCAGGAACACACAAGGTAGAACCTATACTAGGGCATTGATGGTAATGTTCTGGTGCTTTAAATAGCTGTCCATTGGCGCCAAAACCAGAGCATCATGATGTCATCAAACTGCACCGATTCTAACGCCGATGTTGTGACACCGCAGCGGCTTTGTCGCGGGCATCAAGGTGCTGAGTCAACTCTGACGCGGGTCGTCTGTGCTGGCCATGAGGATTCTGTGGGTGCCGCCATCTTGGATCTGAAGCAGCGCCAGCGTCCCTTACATGATTTTAAAGTAAAAGTGATGTACTCTTAGGTTATTGCACTGTGTGATTAGTATTTTGTACATATTATTATGTTCCATGTGATGAATGTCAAAGCAATGAAACTGCACTTAATAAATTATATCTGTGTTTTTTGATATGTGGAATAAGTGTGCCCATTATATTTTTACATTGTATTATATTGATAGATAGATAGATAGATTGATACAGTCGATAGAAATGATAGACACTTCATATCGGATGAAAACCCCAACTTTATTGGATTATCCAGTGCAGATCATGATGTCAAGAGACAACTTCAGGGACATCTACCATTGACTTCTACATGACCTCGACAGGTTTGAGATGGAGTATTTTCGGATTCAGATTTTAGCAGCTTTTGGGTATAATAAATCTCTAAATATTCAAGGTTTTGTTCAAAAAATTACAGTTTTCCCCTTAAAAACCTTGGCCAGAAAAATTGAAACAAATAGACCCCTAAATCTTTTGTATGAACAATTGTTTTGTGTGGCAATATATTTTGTGAATCTACACAAAAAAAAAACATGGTCTATGTAACCAAAAGAAAAACTTACCTTACCTAAACATAACTCATCATTTGATATGATTATGATTTGATAGAATATATGGTGATTGGTTGATATCTATTGACTGTATATTCACGTTTTTCCACATATTGCCCAAAATGTAACAGAGTAGAGAAATGGGCTGTCCTTCAGATGTTCTCAGTCACTTAACAAAATTGTACTCTGCTAGAGATGTAGAACACTTTTCATCTAAGCTCTTAAGAAGATTTAGCAAAAAAATATTATTCTAGTAAATTATGGTCAGGTTCTAAACTGACAGCACTAACACATTTACTGAGTATATTAAATGATCTGCCAACACATTTAAAAGTTTGGAAATGGGAACTTTGCAATAAATCTAATATAAGCTCATTAACATTTCTTCACGTGCATATTGTGTTACGAGCTAGTTTGTTACATTGAGTAGAGTAGAGCCACTTACTTAGAATCGATATTCTGCCAGTACAACATGCTGCAAGAGCCATAAAAGAACACACAAATGGTTCATATCAACACATCTGACTTTGTGACAGCTAATTACAGAATCCACTTCCTTCATTTTGGACACTGTAATCCACCCAATCATCAGAACTCAACCCCATTGAACATTGTAGTGTTTAATAGTTCTGCCAGTCCACTACCCCCCAAATTAACATCCAACTTTACACAACTATGGGAAGCAATGGGCAGAATCACTGTGCAATACTTTTAAAACTATTTTCAATTCATGCCCTGATAAACTGAAAACTGTTCTGAAGACAAATTTGCTTGATTGTGCAAGACACCACACATCCAACAATGCATATTTGAATGCTCAGTTAGGCACTGTATTGCTGGGCCAATGGGATATTATTATTATTAACATGTAATTCTATAGCGCCAACTTGTTGCGTAGCACTGGGGATACTGATAAAGTATCTGGTGGACCTTCATGGGCCCTGCTGACCCAGACATGCTCCCTGGACAAAAACCTTGTTCCCAAAAAGAATAAGATAGGGGGCCAAGGAAGGGCTGGGGTGTGTGGGCCTCTGAGGCAACAGCCCAGAGTGCCCTGAACCCCCCAGTCATACACTGGTATTGATGGTGTTCCTATTCCATTCATGTGCTGGGGAGCTGCATTTATAGATTGCCCCTTTACCAAAACTGAAAATGGCATTTAAGATAGATTTAAAATATCATATATTATTAATAACCATTCCTGTCCAAATATGGAGGCTTCTCTCCACAATGATGCTCTTTCAACAGCTTTTGTAGATGACTTTCTCCTTCCTTGCAAACTTTCATAAGTTCCCTAAAGACACACCTGTTTAGAGAAGCATTTTCAAGTAGGGTCCTCTAATTCTTTTGTACTCAGTAAACCTTTGTTTATTTGCTGTTTGCTCCCTGTTCATTATAAACTAATGTAAAACACTGCTTAACTTGTTGGGGCTAAAAATATAAATAAATTATGAGGGTGATAGATCTGAGCAGTATACAGGAAATTAGGTAACAATGAACAAAAAAATCAAGGTCCCATCAATGTCAATATTGTCACCAGAAGCAGGTCAATAATTAATCAAGTAAGAGGATGGGCTTGGATGTGAGAGGAAACTATATGCACATTAAGATTTAACATTATTTTGAAATTTTACAAATTTACATAACATTTTACATCTTTATTACAGAGCCAACTGCAGTCCCACACATGGCTGTCATTGATGGTGCAGATGTAAATGCTGCAACATGTTCTTTCCTTCCAGTTTACTTGTAATCCTGGGGGCGAATTTACTAAAGAGTGCAATTTCGCCAGCGACAGCGCCTCAACCATCACAACACTTTGCTAGGCGAAAAATTCACTCAGACAACGCTAACTGACTAAAGTGCGAAGTTGTTTGCAGGGCGCCAAACACTGGCAAATTTTCTCTAGAATTACTTTGGCAGAGCGAGCAAATCAAAACGAAGTTGCACCAGTGTTCAATTCTGCCTAGCGATACTTCGCCAGAGTTCTTCTGTTCAGGTTAATTTGCATACGGCGGGCAATTTAAAGTGGAATGGAGCTATTTATGTTACATGGTGCATCTAATACATTACATTTACACTGATAGCTAGACATGTCAAGGGCACCTTAATAAAGGCAATAGAGTTGGTTTAATGTCCTACATATAAGCCCACAGTTAAATAATGTGCCATATTGTAGAAAATGTATGGGGGAAACCGGATGCCCAAAAAAATGTTATGCCTTTTGCAGCCTAATACCCTGAAAAATGGAAAAGAAGCCAATGTTTCTTGTACTTAGAAGATATTACACTCAAAAAGTATGATGTGATTAACTGAAGATTAAGGATGTTCTATGCAGTTCGCCAGATCAGAGCTGGCGAAGGCAAGTCTGGCAAAAGAGATAATGTTCAGTAAAATCCACATCTTAGTGAATTTGCGGAGTTACATCCATTTGCCACATCAAAAATTCGCCTGGCGTTAGAGTGCGAAGCAACGTTAGTGTATATTTCCTTCGCTAGCAAAGGGGCGCCTGCACTCGTTAGTAAATCTGCAAAGTAACGAAATGACATCACGCTGGAGAATTTTAGCTAGCATTAGTCACTTCGCCCATCTAGTGAATCTGCTCCCTGGTTCTATAACATCAGAGTCCCAAATTCCATCACTGTTTGTCAGCTCTAAATAAACATAGGTGCAGTGCAGGAAACAAGGGTAATTATAATACAAAATTGAATCCAGTTAACTGATATTTATTAACCCAACACATTTAACTCATGTCACCAACAGAATATAATTCAGCAAATATATTTCATACTATTAGTAAGTAGTACTAGTTCTAGGCATAAAAGTGAATTGTAGCAAGTGTGATTTTTCCTAAAAGCATTTCCCTCAAAAAAAAAAAAAAGTATGTAATTGTAGGAGCTTGGTATACAAGCCAAAATACAATTCCCAACAGAATATATTAAATTATGATTGGACGTTCTGTACAGTTCACACATTATAATATTACTTTGGTGCAAGGTCTCAGCTGGCGATAAAAACATGAAATGATACATCATTATATTATGCCTAACTTTGCTCCAAAAGAACTGTATTTGTATCATTCTCTTGCAAAGGCAAAGATATTTTATCATGATTCTTTTTCATTTTACTTTTCATTAATAATGTGATAACTCATGTGGAAGTGTAGTGCTGAATAAATTGACTAGATTAATAGGAATGTTTTGGTTCAGTGGAGCTGTTTATGATTCATGAGCTGCAGGATTAAATCATATAATGCCAACCTCACCTTTTTAACTGCTGCCAGCACTGAATCAGATGGGCGAATCTTTTTCCCACTGCATGCCAATATTGTACTTATTTCTATCGCAAAATAAAGAAACGTTCAAAGGGGCAAAAGATGCCTGAAAATGTCAGTTATAAAGGTGTCTGCTTAACTAGTGCAAAATAGGGTTATTCAAATTATTTACATTTTTCCAGGCCAAACAAATGTATTATTAATACTGTTTATACAGTATAGTTTTCCAAACAGAGAAAGAGTCATGCTGTATTAAAGCTATTGAAATGGAGAATAGGCAAGACATGATAATATAAAAGGACAATTGCAAACATTACTGTGCAGTTCATTCTGTAATTGAGTGAGGGGTACAGAAGTATACACCCATGGTCCACATGGTCTTTATCCATTTAATGATGGTTGTAACTATTGCACAGTTAACCAATGCTAAATGTTAACTAAGCACAAATTTTTACCAGGTTTTTTTTGTACTTTGCAAGGGTTAATAAAGAAAAGCTTTGTGATTTCTCTGAGGTACATGTAACTGATTCTTTCCTTTCTTTTATCTATTTTACAGGTATGGGACCTGTTATCCAGAATGCACAGGACCTGGGGTTTCTGTAATTTTGTATCAAGATATTGTAATGCTGCTAAAAATAATTTAAATATTCAATAAACCCAGTAGGATTGTTTTTCTCACTGTTAAAGGAGAACAGTGAGAACTAACCCTTTCATTAAAAAAAAACCCTACCCCACATAGGCCATGCTTCCCCCCCCCCCCCCCCCCCCCCCCCCAGTGTAGCTCTTACCCTGGGAAAAAGCCCCTAACTTTTTAGTCACCCCTTGCGGCAGTTTCAGACATCGGAGTTCAATGCAGCCATCTTCTTCTTCGGTAATCGTGTCTTCTTCCGGGTCTTCCGCAATTTCCATGAGTTTCTTTGCATGAACAGCTGTCTGGAACAAGGAAATTGCTCCAACTGGGCATGAGCCGAAGCGATGTTCAAGAGACGAAGATTACCGAAGAAGAAAAAGATGGCTGCCTTGAACTCTGATGCCTGAAACTGCCTCAATGGGTGAGTAAAAAGTTAAGAGCATTTGTCCAGGGTAAGAGCTACACTGCAGGGGAGCAGGGAGGGGGGTCTACAGGGGGTAGGGTTTTTTTTCATGAAGGATTAATAATGTCTTAGCTGGGATCAAGTACAAGGTACTATTTTGTTATTACAGAGAAAAGATATAGGTTTTAAAATGATGATTTATTTAATTAAGAGTGTTTAGTCGAAACAACCATTCAGAGCTTTCTGGATAGCTGGTTTCCAGATAACAGATACTATATACCTGTACTACAGGGCTGAATTTCATGTGCACGTGTCCATGGCTACCTTATTAAATGTAGCACAATCACCAGGTTTCCATTCTGGCTATTTTTTCCCCAGTTTACCATGGCTCTTTATTTTGAATTCTACAGAATAAAGAAGTATTATGGTGCCAAATGCTAAACAAACCTAATATCATACACATCCATTCAGGAGTATAAAGGGCACAACTAGCTTGATCAGACAATGGAAGTCACAGAGGCACATCAAGATAGGAGGTCTGTATGTGCATCAGGCTTTCCAAAGGCCATTATCTGGAACAAGGTACAAAGCTCCTCTATACTGCCAAAGAGCAGAATCATTTCATTATTTTCAAATGTATGTACCACTGTGGCATCCGAGGTGTAGGTGTAAAGCCACTTATACGTGTCCATGGGTTTGGGTAGAGAAAATTTAAATGTGCGCCAGTATCAGTTGAAACTCTGATTATTGTTTACCTTTTTCTTATTGGTTAACTAGCTGGCATTTGTATCCACCAATTCTTAGTTCTTTTTTTTTTTTTTTTT
>CM044441.1:106780400-106808893 GCA_024363595.1 Xenopus borealis
GAAATACAGTAACAAAAATTAAACTAGTTGACCATTTAAGACCTGTAGAATGGCTATATCTTCGGGTCTCATTGGTAGAGATTGGTCATTTGGTTGTGGTTTTAACCTGCGTACAGCTACTCTTTGATTGTGTGCCTCCTTAACATAATGTGCCTTTCTAGTTTAGTTAACAAGCGGAGGGTGGGAGCCCTGTGATGTATTGGTGTCTAGCCCTCTCAGTATCCATACATCCCAAGTTTTTATAAACTGGTCCATTTTGTTGGTTATTTTTGCTATTCCTGCTTCAAAGATTCTGTTGGTGTTTATCCTGTTCAGTATTTCTGCCAAAGTCGGTGGTGTTGTACTTTTCCATTTAGATGAAATTGCCAAGCGAGTGGCTGTTAAGACTTGGTTGGCCAGAGCTTGCCCACTTCTACGTAGCATAGGTAGGGGTTTGCACCAATTCTTAGTTCTTTCCTGTGTTTTACTTTTTCAATGAAAATGGCCCTTTTCTTCGATAAATGTTTCTTTTTATTCTACTTTTTCTTGCATAACATAAATCCAGATCATCCACACACACACACACCCATTTCACCCAGCTAATTTGTGTCTGCTTTGTATCTCAGAAAATAATGTTCTGTATGAGCTGTCCTGATTTTATTGCATTGCATGCTGGCTTTGGCACACGTATACACTTAAATGCGTAAATGGTCTGGCCTGCTGTCTCTGAACCTTGGTGTGTGTTCTGCTAAGATAGTGTGTCTTTACATATATATTTATTTAGAGTAGATCAGGGAGCAGGGCAATGTTTCCAAAGGGCATCCCTTGGCGTTACCCCAGAGATATTGCCTTTTAGGAAATTTGAGGACTTCAGTGCACCACAGCTGAATTTTAAAAAGCAGTAGGTGGTGGGACTTTGAAACATTGGCAGGATTGATAAAAACAATCCTTAGTGCTCAGTAAGTGTGAATGTATAAAAGGACAGCTTTGTTTATATAGAGTAGCATAGTAGCTGATGCTGAAAAAAAGACAAACATCTATGAAGTTTTACATTGTTCTCAATAATTTTCATAACCTTCCACTACACAGCCACAAGGTAAAAATCCATAATTCCTTGTTCATAAGTCTAAAATACTGTAGTTATAGTCCCAGGCCTTTTTGCAAGTCTAAAATATGAAAAATGAAAAAAAAAAAACTTTTCTGCTTCTGCCGAGCCCTGGAAGCCATTTGGCAAAATTAAAGGAGTAGACTTTATGTTTTAAGGCTTGGTTTTTCCAATCATCACATACATCAAGACATGAGGTTTCCTTAGCTTTCACAAATGCACCACACGTAGAGCTTAATAGGAAGAAAAGGGGCAAGCATAATAAAACAATCAATAACAAAGCAAGTCACATAGGCCATGGTGTTTTATTTTATAACTGTACTGATTTGTAATAGAACATATTACACCACTATTTAAATCACTGTTCTTGTGTTAATAATAAGGCAAATTAAGATGGTATCCCTTAAAGAATAAAAAATGCAAGATTTATGTCCACTCTACCTAAGAAAACAACATCAAATCAAACAGACTTCATCAATGACAGAAGTCATGATAGACTGATTTAATGTTCAAAAAAAAAAAAGACCACCGCTGGCTCACTAAGTGAATGTGGAAGTGCAGAGGGATAAAGGGATCAAATAAATGTCTGAAAAGAATTTATTATGGAATGCTTAAGGTCTGACAGTAACAAAGAACATATGTGGGATTGATAGCTAAGGAAGAAGAGAATTAAATATTCTATAAACTATTCCTTACCAAACCAGATGTTGTAGTTTGTATAGAATCCTTTGAATTTTATACCTGCATTTGTTTAGAAATATACATAAAAATCACACTGCAGACACTAGCTGATGCATTGCTTGCATATCATGTTCTTGTGTGGGTGATTTAATTTGTGTTGTCATTATACTGAACCACCCAAAGCCTCTAAGACAAAATGTAATAAGACAAAGGAGAAGTGTCCAATAAAATTGATGTGATTGAATGTAAGAATCATTGGATAGTTTTGCCTCTCACACTTTGGCATTGATTGTTCCAAATTTATAAAATAGAAAGCAACCAAATGGAGAAGTTGTGTTTGAACATGTATATCCCAATAATCTTAGTTTTCAGAAATGATTAACCTCTTTAGAGACACAAAAGAAAAGGTTGGTATTTCAGTATACAGGGTGCCATAGTATAATCCTTGAATAATGCTAATTAAAAGGGACCTGCACCACTAATCAGGCCTTTGTATATTCAACAGGTAGGGCAAGTACATTAAACATTGGGTGTTAAGACTGGTGCAGGTAAAAATTAAGAGAAGACGCTACATTGATTTCCTTAACTGTTCCCTGCATCATTGACTTATGATGAAACTCTTTTTAAAAAAAAAAAAACTTTATTTTTCCATCAGTTTGAATTATAGCTCTTACATTTGCTTTCATTTACTTCTCTGTTGTCAGTAGTCCTACACTACACTGCACTTTTTATGTGTTGGTTTTCCAGCTTAAGCATATCAATTCAGTAAGCGATATACAAAACTTATAACACTTATAAACAAAAATAATATAACTCAAAATCAAAGATGCAGGCTTGGTGTCAGTAAGATAAAGTATCCAAGTAGACTAATTATTTGGTTCTGCTTCAGTTGTATATCGGGTTAATTCCCAGGGTAACAAAAGGTCCAATTGCTCCATGTCTTATCGTATTTAAACATCATTTTATTACTCAATGTTGAGAGGTATTACATTCTTTTTATTCTGTAGTTGGCCAACCGTTGGAATGTGTGATTGTTTCCATTTCTCGCAGAGCAGCCTCCTGGCTGCTGTTAAAATATGATTCATCAGTTTCCTGGACGCCTTTGTGTATTGAAGATCAGGTTTTCCTAAAAGAAAGGTCCATGGTTTCCTCTGTATGTTTGTCTGAAGGACCCTTTGCAGGATCTCCTTCACAGTTTCCCATTAAGGGATTATCATGGGGCAGTCCCAAATTATGTGGGAAAGAGTTACCAGTTGTCCACATAACTGCCAGCATCTGTCCAATGTTGTAGGGTACATTTTTTACCATTTCTCTGGAATGTAATACCATTTAAGCAAAATTTTTTACATATTTTTTTTGTACTGTACACAAATAGAGGATTTTTTAGCATTGTCCCATATGTCCTCCCAGTTTTTACACCTGATTTATACTGGGAATTTGTTTTCCCAGTACTTCATGTATTCATATTTGGGAAGGTCCATTTTTTTACAGTTGTACAGCATCTTTGACTTGTGGCTTAACCATCACAAATAATTCTTGCACAGTTTTATAAACATGTACTCTTTGGTGTATACTGCAGCAATGTTCATTCAAATTTTGCACCTGTTTAAAAAATATTGAATAGGACCCTTACATATTCCTGCATTATTGGCAATAGAACAAGGGAATGCTTCTTAGGGCATTGTTTTAGGCTGGTCTGAGTAGAGCACATTAGCACATGGAATGGGCCTACTCTTGTATGTTCCATTTTTTTACCCCATTTAACTGGTTATGAGGATAAAAAAACTGGTCATATCTCAGGACCAAGAGAAGTCTCTTTATCTATGTATAAATAAAAAAGGAACATGTGTTAAACAGAACAATTGTTAATTTTTTAAAAAGAGAACATATGACTACCAAAGTGCCTCTTTTCCCGTGTAAATACACCTAAGGTCACTCTAAGGTCTTACTGTTTCATTCATCAACTTTGGATTAAAACATGCTTTATGTATTGCTTTAGGAGCTTCTGTGATTTGATATCTTCATACTTTGTGAGAGATCTGTAAAGCAGGTAAGTGGGACAAAGTGTTTTTTATAAAGACATTTATATGGTATATTTTTTATACATATATATAGAAATATTCAAACTTTTGGGCTGTGGATTCTAAATATGATAAATATTAAATTGATGGTATTGATTGCCTGCAATAAATTTTACTTCTAAACCATTAAATCTTCAATTTCCTTAGTTTAGTGGGAAGGAATGCTTTGCACTTAATTAACAATTTATTCAAACATTCTGGGCCACAAATTCATCACTGTGCTTGAATTTAGAATGCAAAATGTCAGGCTGAAAAAAGCACAGAATGTTACTTATTGCATGTGGCCATCAAAGTTCTAATTACATCACATATTTGGCTCCTTTTCTTTTGTATTGCCTTAAATAAACTTGGAATTTTATATTTGGGTCATTAGATGAGACCTGTCGTTTTGAATCCTTGCAATTGCTTATTATGACTAAAAATTATTTCCTATTGAAATTGTCAATTTCCCATATTTTAAGGAGTCACTTTATTTATAATTATGTATATTCATTTCTATAATAATACTAGTGTATGCACGGCTTACTTTTTCTTATAATAGTGATAACTGATAAACAAAATGCAAAATAATAAAAAGATTATATAAATTAAATATGCCATATATAGAGAAATAGATTAAGTGGTGCATGGCTTCAGTTTATAGTCTTAGACTAGGCCCAGGAAGCAAAGCTGTTGAAATCCTCAGACTGAATTCAGCCCCTCAACTTGAGCAGTATCCTTTTCTTTCTCATTGAGAACCATTGTCTCGGCTCCAGTGCAAATACTCTTGGCACATTTCGGGCACAAAATGCAAAGTCTTGCTTACTTGCCTGATTTCCAGCAAGTACGTTTGTGCTGGAGCCACAAGCTGATTTTGGTCCCCATCTGGCCTGAGCCTTTAAAGCTTTTACATTAGCTAGACTAAATCAATGTGAGTTTTTTTTGCTTATTATTTAAATAAGCAACACCACATTTCCAATCCATTTTACTGAACCTAAATACAAAGAAGGGTGGTTCAATGTAACTCATGTACTCTTCTACTCATAAACTGATCTTTCAGTTTTAAAAATCTTTCAGAGTTGCCTATCACGTTCTGCAACTTACTCGCCCCCCTTGCCTGTCTGCAACTGCCCCCCCTGTCTTCCAGGCCCCCTGTGACTGCAGGGACTGCTTCCTCTATATTTATGCCACTGCAGCAAACTATGGTAGGTTGGGCTTGCTTACTAACAAATCATAAAATTTTTAAGGACTGAATGATGATAATGAAAAGAGGTTCCGCCTAAATATTTGGAAGGGGTTTTTTACAGTGAGAGCTGTGAAGATGTGGAATTCTCTCCCTGAAACTGTTGTACAGGCTGATACATTGGATAGCTTTAAGAAGGGGTTGGATGGCTTTTTAGAAAGTGAGGGAATACAGGGCTTTGGAAGATAGCTCATTATACAAGTTGATCCAGGGACTAGTCCGATTGCCTAGGAAGGAATTTTCCCCCCCTCAGAGGCAAATTGGAGAGGCTTCGTATGGGGTTTTTTGCCTTCCTCTGGATCAGCTAGCAGTTGGGCAGTTAAAATTTAAAAAAAAAAAGTTAAAAGGGTTGAACTTGATGGATGTGAGTCTTTTTTCAGCCTAACTTACTATGTTATGTTACTATGATATTGAACTATATAAAAAAGCAATTCACCATCCACAGCTTGATGACTAGTGATGGGCGAAACGGGCGCGTTTCGCTTCGCCGAAAAATTCTCGAATTTCCAGAGAAATTCTCGAATTTTTCGCCGATTCGCGAAATGAGTCGCTTTTGACGCGCGTCGTGTCGTTACAGACGCGTCGCGTCATTTTCGGCGAATTTTTTTTGGCGAATTTTTTTGGCAGTTTCGCGAATTTATTCGCCAGCGGCGAATCGCGGGAATTCGCCGCGAATTCGCCTCTGGCGAATAAATTCGCCCATCACTATTGATGACATTTTAACAGTTCATCTTTAAATACATTATATTGCAGAAGTTAACAAATTCCTTGAAATACTAGCCAACCAGATGTGCCTCTCAGTTCCACACCTGCCTCATGTTATTTCTGGTATTATACAGGGGTTCCACATAAAGCAAAGGCTACAAATTATACTGAACATCATTATACAGCTTCAAATACCAAGAATTATATATTTATAAATATTTTATACTAATCCACAAACATATTGGCATTGTTTCTGAAGAAACAAGACCTTCTTTAGTGTGGGCCTGTCACTACTTCCCCAAGAATATATTTTATTCAAATGAAAATGTGTCCAAGATACTCAGTAGGACAGGGTAAAATTCATGCATTACTACATGACAGAATCAGAGCTAGGCTACTGTTCATTTGTGCCTAACAGACTGTAGGGAGAGACACTTGTCAGATGCCTATTAATCTTCCTTATGCTGTGCTAGAAACCAGATGGTGAGGACTGCAGGCATCAGGGACACTTTGTGAGCTACCTATAATTATACAAATCAGATGAACATGGAAGCTCTAGCAGCCTCCCATAAAAGATGCCTTGCAAGAAAATAGACGTTCAATAAAATAAAAAAAAATCTGTATTACATGGGGAGAATGCTAAAGGCAGTAAAGTTATTAAAACAAGGTGACAAATGTTATGTCACTAATGTTTGCCATAGCAGGATACAAACTAGGTCAAACAGAAGCAACCATGTACTACTTTTTCCAATGGAATTAAATATACAATTTTTTAGACTGCTCATGGATACTTAGTATAAAACTTCTTTTTCTAGAGAATATAAATTGAGATCATAGGAGGATGTGTTCTTTCAACAGGGATATTACATGTTCCATGATGTTGGTGTGACTGGTCCTTTAAGATTCATGTTGTGTGACTGGTCCTTTAAGATTCATGTCTATTCATTCTGAGCCAGACTGTCACCTTAAACTACAATGCCCAACATCCTGGTTAAGACCATTTGGATATCCTATTAGTTATAGTATTTAGATCAATATTATAACAAAAATATTTCCTGCAAAGAATCCCTCATAAAACATTTTGACATTCTTTAAATTATATATTGACTCCATATCTGTATTGCATGCTGTGTTATCTTAATAAACTGGCCGGCTTTTGGTAGCCATCTGCCCGATTAAAAGTGCTGTCTGCAGTCAGGGTATTATTATTGCTGACAGACTCTCTCCATTAGGATTTTGCTGTCATATTTAGTCAGTATCTAGAGCTGCCAGCTTCTTTCTTTATGAAATTTAGATATAATTTCTTGTCTTTCATTAAATATTTTTATTACCAAGGTTTATAACAACGTTATTATGAAACAGATACATGCGGTGTGTTGCCAAGCTATCATTTCACTTTAGAACATTATTTATATCAAACTATTATGCAAAATATAAGTGAGTTCCTGGCACCATTTTGCCTTCTCTTGGGATCTAATAATGATTTATACACCAACCCAACACAGCAATGTATAGTTGAGTTACTAATCATTACTGAGTTACTGAGAATGTTTATCAGGTATGAACAACTGTATCTGAAATAAATGCCTCTAGAAGCTGAAAATGACCCATACAAATCCCACCCAAAGTTTGAACAGGGGGAATATAAATGGAGAGAAGCCAGTGAGGCTGACAAGCAAGGTTCAGAGGAGGAGACAGGAGACTTGGTTGGCCATACTTGGTTAGGGGATGGTAGGGTAGGTTCAAGACTGAGAATCAGACATAAGGTCAGGACTGGCAGCCAAGGTTCATGGTCAAGAAATACCTTGATAACCAGGCACAGATATGCATTGGAAACATACTTGAATTGCATCAGATAAGACAGGAACCCGTATAGGTCATGATGCATTGCGTCAACAATTTGCATTGCATTATGACACACTGCTTGAGTGCCTACAGCAATGCACATGCATACGCACAATGGTAAGCCAACACGGATGTGGAATTACAGCTGTGGAGTGGGAGTGTGCCAAACATTAGTAAGTAACCTTACACAATGTTACTTAACACGTGAAAGCATTTTTGGTTGCAGAGGCAAATTTGACCAGTGTTTATAAATGATATATGATCTACCATGCTGCCACCCCAAACAAAATAGAACTGGCTGTATTAGTCAAAGTTATATATTTATGAGGGGTGAGGTACATAGACATTCCCCTAACACCCACTACCCATCCCAAGGGCGCAACTGGACCCTGTTCTTAGTGCTTGTCCTAAGGCAGTAAGGACAGGGCTGGTCTGCACCTCCTAATGCTGGCCAACACCGCTAATCTGAAGGAACTGGAATATAACTGGAGTAAAGACTGCCTTTAAATTTAGACAAGCATTTTCGTCAGATTTAATTTTTTTCAAAAATTCCATTAATCGCAAAATAATATAAATAAATGCTCCCACAATGAAAATAGTAACTTAAAAACTTAAAAAACAGAGACTGTATATTGTGGGTGTTTGCTGAAAATAGGCATTTCACTCATATGATCAATAAATGAGGAATTAATTTGGTTATCTCCATAATGCATTATCCTGAATCATAAAATGTGCTGTGGCGCTAAATGTTTAATATTTACACCAAAATAATAATTTGTACCAGCTACTGTATGTGGCTGAACTAAAAGTGCTTGTCTGTGTCTCCTGGTATACTAAATGAGTTGGAGGGGGAAAAACGAGAGAAGATTATGGCATAGATGAAGCTACAAAAGGACATACACTTTGGAAATTAATTCATTGATTAATGAAGTTGATCCTGGAGTCGGATAAAGGGGTGAGTAGATACATTTACTCCATTGACTATTTTGCTAGCTCCCTAAAACTGCATGCAGTTAGTCATATTTAAATATATACTGTTAACCTTGAAAAACATTTTTTTTGTTTCATTAGAGGTAGAAATAGACATTTTTTTCAGATATTATAATTTTGCAACCTGTCGCACAATTAGGGGCAGATTTACAAATTCATGTGCATAATTCGAAGTTCGATCGAATTCGATCGAATTCCGATCACACAATTTTATCGAATATTCGAATATGCAAATTTGGCCACTTCGATCATTGAATATTCAATTGTATCGAATAGATTGCATAGATTGAATGATCAAATATTCGATCATTCGACCATTCAATGATTGAAGTACTTCAACTTAAAAATTTTATTCGTCTGCCTACTTCGCCAGATTGAACCTACCAAATACCTGCTCGAATAGCATTCGTACGATCAGACGCCTCGATCGTTCGAATCGTACGAATTTTTGAACAATCGAATGAAATTTCACGATTTTTAAGTGAAATTGAACAATGCTGTGCAAATGTTTTGAGAAATCGATTAGCACTCAAAAAATAGCCTAAAACTATTCGATTTCCATTTGATGAATTGTCGAATTTCTGCCAAATTTCGGCCGAATTCGAGGGCTAAAAGCCCTCGAATTCGTGAATTATGATAAATGTGCCCCTTATTGTATACCCCTTTCCTTCCATACATCAAAGAATGGATTGGAGCCTTCCCCAGTTCTCTTCTTGTCTATTTATGGAGCAGTCTGGGCACCATGTTTGGAAGAAATTAGCAACATAGGAGTCTTTTCGTTCTATGAAGTACATTTGTGGCATATTGGAAAGTAGCTTCTCTAACAAGGTAGAGAAATAAACTGGAGAAATATGGAGCTACTGCCAGGGTTCCCATAGCATACTTCATCAATAGGCACATTTGTATGAATTATGCACAGATATCATTTTGAAACCAAGTGCCAGAAAAGCCACAATCCTAACTTGCACAAATTATGTCAGACGTATCACCTTGTGGCTGCAGTTATGAGGGAATTATAGGACCTATTTACATTTGACGTTACACTTTGCATGCTGCACTTGTGCTCATAAATGAGCCTTTATGTAGTTTTAAACAATTGAATTTTGAAAATGCTGCATATATATATAGTATCTATTAATAGTTGGTCTTAGTTGACTGTTGGAATAGTCATCTAGCAGCCGTTAAGAAAACAGGGAACATTAGCTTTACTCTCTTCTCTGATTTAGGGGCAAGCATATGAAATCAATAATGATACCAAACACACCTTTCATAAATCTTGCCCAGTGATGGGGTTGGGTCTGCTGATGGCCCCTCCTTAAGCAACTACTGTTCAGAATGCAGCCTTGGGTGGGTAGAGATAAGAAATTCACATAACATATGTATTGGATGGATTATAGCCCATGTGTTTCCATGGTTTTTAGAAACACTTTTTTGGTTGCTGTTGAAGAACTACTTCCTTCCCCGGTTTTAAACAGGGTCTAGGGGTTCTTTGTAATTTGTATATATTTGCAATAGTTTTATGTTACATGTCTTTCAAAATTACCTTTTTTTTACAACTATCAATGGAGTTAACTGCCTTAAATAATATATTTGTAGTTATCTACTTATTTCTTATATTTATGTATTTCTTATATTTATGTAAATCTTTTGCATCAGAGACCAGTACCATATGGAAATGCTCTCCCTAGGATTTCATGTATATTAAGATTCATATTAGATTTATGAGAACAATGACCATACAGAATACCCAGTGTACATCATCACGCAATTAAATAACTGTTTGTAAAACGATTCACTTCAGCATAAAAGCTTTCCAAAAGGGAAAAATACACATTAAGTATTTATCTGCCAGTTGCTGCCTTTTGCAGCTGATCATAGAGGAACCATCCCAAAAAAACATAGCAACCTTTTTCAGATCTGCTGATGAAATAAAAAATGTTCAGCCAAAGACAAAAATGCATCATAAATGGTTAAAAACATACATTCTCTTTGACTTAGTTCAGAGAAAGAGAGAGGTCCTAACAGACTCTGTGGCCAAATATTTAAAAATATCCTAAAATCCTAATATCCTAACTGTCATGCACATTAGCAAGAGCTGTCACAAGTGTTCAGGGAGGTAACATTTTGTTTTATTTGTGTTTTATTTAAAGAAAGAACACTTGAATGGCTAAAGTGAACAAGGCAAGAGTACAAAAAGGAACACCAAGAGCCCCAATAGTGTAATATGTTTTTACAAGGAGTAATGATAGAGTAAACAAATTAATACTCACAAGCCAGGGTTACCAATAGGCAACCACTGTATAGGCAGGTGGGGAGATTATCCTGACCCCACTCAGTAATAAGAAGTCGCTCTCTGTAGAAGGAAGAAAATGGGGATAACACCCCTCCACTCGGGGTGGACTCGGTATAGTGATAAGACAAAACAGAGGCGCCAAAAGGATAAAATTAGCTAAACCCACTTAAAAACCCAAGAGTACAGTATCTCCTGCATTTAAAGAGATAGACAGCCTTTGTATGCCTCTCTGACTGCTTTGTATCCATGACTATAATATGAAACATACAATGTAAAGTCCAGTACATTAACCTCTTTGCAGAGAAATCATCACCAATTCATGGAGACATTTACTTGCAGTTTTTACAAGATAACTGTCAGGACATCAGGACAACAAGACTGTGGACTAATTAGGAAGCATTATGCCAAGAGCTGCAGATCCTAGTCAAGGAATATGTAGGTACAGGTCAGGGAAGGCAGCAGATTGCTGTAAACTGAAAAATGTCAGTAGTCAGTAAGCAAGAAGGGCTATACATAGTTGAATTAAATCCACTCAGCAGAGTGAGGCCTACAGTTGGGAAAATCATGTGTTGGTCCCGGAATCCCTGCATAGTTGCATAGTGATGTAGTGAGCACATTCAGTTGCTAATCAGCCAAAAAATGTCCCTTTTGGCACACAAATGGCAACCAGTTATATGGCCAGTGGCATAACTACTGGGGACGGGGGGTGAGATTGCACCCAGGCCTGCCAGAGCTGCATCACAGGACAGAGGGAATATTTTAGGCAAGCGTGCTGGTACTTTAATCCATGGGGGTAGCATGGGGCCTGGGTGCACATCCTGGACCTGAAACGTTATCGCACATCCTTCTTTAATTAAAGAAGCAGATTTTTTCTAAAACATTTAATAAACAGTAAAGTTAGCAAGAATTTTGGCATCCATTTATATCTGGGAATAATACACTTATAAGAAGGCTTTTTGGGATTTATGGTAAATGCAAACAAAAATCAAAGTGCATTAAGAATCCATTTACTATTCAGAACTGTCTTTTTAACTCCAAGTCATTATGTTAATGGGACTTGGGCAACTATGTCATGCTGGCATTTGCATCATAAAACCAAATGAATTACTAATTATTAGCTATCTCAACCAAGAGAAATGGCTAACACCATGGAAGTGCTTAATCTTTGAAAAACACAGGGATGTGATGTTTGTTGAAAATCCTAGGGATGTTTTACACAGTATATAGTAGAATTAAGAAAACGGCAACTGGACTATGTGTTTTTCTTGACTTTACTACCCTCATGGGTTTAAATGCAGGGGAATTCCCTACCACTTCAGTTGAACTGAAGAAGCCAATTAGAAGTGTAGTGAAATGTTTTCAAGAAAAACTATTTTGTCTCTAAAAAGACTTTGCTTTTGCGAAAATTAACTACGCATGCTGTGAATGTTCGCAAACTTTGCAAAGTCCCTGAGGTCTTTAACGGGATACTGTCATGGGAAAAACTTTTTCATCAAAATGCATCAGTTAATAGTACTGCTCCAGCAGAATTCTACACTGAAATCCATTTCTCAAAAGAGCAAAGACATTTTTTTTAAATTTTGAAATCTGACATGGGGCTAGACATATTGTCAGTTTCCCAGCTGCCCCCAGTCTTGTGACTTATGTTCTGATAAACTTCAGTCACTCTTTACTGCTCTTCTGCAAGTTGTAGTGATATCATCCCCCCCCCCCCCCCCCCCCCGCAGCCTAACAACAGAACAATGGGAAGGTAACCAGATAACAGCTCCCAAACACAAGATAACAGCTGCCTGGTAGATCTAAGAACAGCACTCAATAGTAAAAAAACAGGTCCCACTGCAACACATTCAGTTACATTGAGTAGGAAAAACAACAGCCTGCCAGAAAGCACATGACCAGGCAAAATGACCTGAGATGGCTGCCTACACACCAATATTACAATTTAAAAAAATACACCTGCTGGCTCAGGAATTTAATTTTATATTGTAAAGTGACTTATTTGCAGTGTAAACAGTGTCATTTAGAAATAAAAACTACATCATAAAAATCATGAGAGAATCCTTTTAAAAGGACACAAACATAATCACTAACATCTGCAAGTGTCTTTGCACAGGTTTTTTGTGCTAGTGAAACATATTACATTCCCCCTTAAATGTCTAGTTGCCTTTGACTTAATCTACTACTACTATTAGATACTGTATATCATGACAAATATATGGATAAATGAGAATCTTCATAGACATATGATGTGATGTTTATTCAAACCCAGCAACACATTGAGAGAACAACTGATAAGGCCAAAGGACCCAACACCAATAGAAAAAACAAAGCAACTTTTTACCTAATAATTCCTGGGCACGTAAGCTGAAGGTCTACTTAACAAGGTAACAACATTTTTCAGCTGTAGAGCAAGGCATTTGAATTGCTTTGTACCAACTGAATGAGATATAAATGAGTATAAATATTATACATACGTATTTTTATAAATGTTATTATATCTGTTTATGTACTGTATATATTATTTCTTAAAATGAATCCAGTGTAAGACCAGTTGTGCTACTTGTTCACCGGGGTTTTTCAATGTTTTGCTTACACATGCAAAGGTCTTCTACAGGTGTTTAAAGAGTCCTTATGAGTATTTTTTGCTCACGTTGTTATCTCTTTAGAAATGAATACTCCTTTACTATCCATGTGTCTGTCTTAAATGCTAACAATTTATGCCAACAATAAACTGGTGATCCCTTAAGCAAATATGTTGTAAAACTGCAAAGGGGAAAGATCATCATTAAAAAATGCGTTAGGTTGTGATTTTGTGTCTTACCAACCATTAGAAAAGGCTTGGTAGGTCTGATTCTCCGTAACCTCAAAGTGATTGTAGACAGTGTTAAAGTCTGTAACAAGGGTTTTAACCTTGCAGTGCTGGTTTGACTAAACCTTGTAGTAACTCATGGAAATAGATTTCACTATCAACAACATGCAGGCTTCAAGTAAAATGAATATTTTTCATTGCTCCTAAGACTAATATTCTAAACCTTCTTGAGTATGATGATAAAGTTTAGTGATAGTGTTTAACCCTGTACTTTACTCAGGTCACATTATCCAGCTGGATAGAGACAAGGGACACAACGACCTTACTTTACAGTAAGCAAGGCAATCATTATAGGTGTACTACATATGCTTGGACACCAGGAGATTAAGTGACTTGTCCAGGGTCACAAGAAGTTGCAACCGAGAATCCAACCAAGTTCACTTGCATGAAATCCCACATTAAAGGCTGATCACTTAAAGGAACTAATCAGTGTAAAAAAATTAGTAAATAGATAGGCTGTACAAAATAAAAAAATGTTTCTAATATAGTTAGTTAGTCACAAATGTAATGTATAAAGGCTGGAGTAACTGAATGTCTCACATAATAGCCAGAACACTACTTCCTGCTTTTCAGCTCTCTCTGAGTTGATCAGTAACTTGAAGGGGAGCCACATGGGTCATAACTGTTCAGTGAGTTTGCAATTGATCCTTAGCATGCAGCTCAGATTAAAAAGCAAAGAGTTATGACCCATGTGCCAGCCCCCTCAAGTCACTGATTGGTTACTGCCTGGTAACCAATCAGTGGAAACCAAGAGAACTGAAAAGCAGGAAGTTGTGTTGTGTTCTTTTAGACGTCCAGACACTCTAGCCTGCATAGATAAAATATTTGGCTAACTAACTATATTGAAACATCTCTATACCCCATTAGTGGAATTTCACCTTCTCTAAGTTTCCATTCTTTTCATATATGTCCCATGCCAACAGCTAAGAATTAAGAAATATAATCTCATATACAGTAGTACCTTTATGAGGGGGGCATCTTTTGATTTGCTCTAGTTCTCTGCATATATGTCTTACCTGTGACATGACCTAATAATGCCCTACTTACAATGTTATACAATATAAATGTTTGCCCCAGCTGGCCACAGACACACTCTTCCCATTTATATATTGTTCACATCACCTTCACTCCCAGTTAATTTAAACACTGTCAATGATGGTGAGTGCTCCTACTCTGAAACAGAGATCTGGGCAAACACTTGTCCTTTTCTCATAATAAGCCCTTATTTGGACACTGTTTTCTCTTCTCTTACAACTTAGAAACTCTCAAGACCACTGGACTGGCATTTTGCCTTGACTTACATTTTTATGTATACATTACAACAGGTTAAAAATACACATCAGTGTACTTTGACTTTACATTGACAGCTGCAGAACTGACAAACAGTAGCAAAGTGCATATGGAAGTTAGCATGCCTATTTTAGACAATAAAATAAATGCAACAGATTTCAGACGAAGCGACTTGAAATTATAAAAGTAGCAAATTATTCTGGGCCAAAATGAAACCTGCTTTTCCAAAAAGGATATTAAGTTCTTGTTTGGTGCAGTGAGCAAGTATTTTTCATTCTAAATCTAGATATACAGCATAATTGATGTGCACTTCGTTGTAGAGCTTTGGCTCTACAGGTATATAGGACAAGCTTCTTTGTCTAGAAAAAAAAACTTTGTTTTTCAGATATGCTTTCACTTTTCTATCCATAGCCAATGAAATCAACACAAATTCGCTCAGAAATCTAGGTCAGTAGGTATAACCTTATTTCTCATTGGTTTGCTGCTATTTATTGTACTTGCAAATTATTACACTATGTGCAAATGTTCTCATTATGTCTTGGAACAGAAGGAAAGATTGCTCCAATTACATTTTCCTAATCTAAAAAATAAAACATGAATATAGAAACTCTAATGCAGCCTGACATGCAGATTTAAAATATGTACAATCACTAAAATTACAAGAAACATTTTACAGCATTAAGTATTAATGAATCTTTTGAGTGCTTACACATGTAAATTATCCCTTAGGATGCTGAATAGAAAAAAAAAAGATATATTATGTAGGAAAACAATTGCAGTATTAATCAAATGGTCAAAGCTAAATGGTGTAAACAATGTTATATTAATTACATATAAAATGACAACACCTAGTCTACTGCTAGTTTCTAATAGTATTTATCTAACAGTACTTTATGTTCTGCAAAAAACCTTCATGGGTCTTAAAATACAGTAAATGTTGTTTAAGGAGGTAGTGGGAATTTGTTCTGGTGACCTTTCTTTTATCTGTGTCCATGATTTATCTAATTTCAGAGACCAACCTACAAGTACAAGATGGGCAATGTGGCTTGAGTTAGAGAACTGCATTAGACTGAGGCTTGGACTGAAAATAAAAAAGGGAAAGAGATTCCTTTAAAATATGTGTTACTACCAGGAAAAATTGAACCCTAACAAAGAAAAACCTAAGGACAAATTCACTTAAGTGCAAAGTGGCCATTGATAGCAACATTTGGTCCAAAATCCCATCCAAAGGGACATCACCAATTCCCTAACAAGTGTAGAGGACAATTCACTAGAGAATGAGACTGTCACAACCTAATGGTTGTAACTATGCAAATTCACCAATATGTGAATTTTACTGAAAGTTATCCATTTCACCAGAGTTTATTTCACCGCCTCAGACCAGGCGAACTGTTAAACAAAGCTACATAGTAACATACATAGTAACATACATAGTACGTTAGACTGAAAAAAGACACACGTCCATCAAGTTCAACCTTTTAACTTTTTTTTTTTAAACCGCCTAACTGCTAGTTGATCCAGAGGAAGGCAAAGAACACCATCTGAAGCCTCTCCAATTTGCCTCAGAGGGGGAAAAAATTCCTTCCCGACTCCAAAATGGCAATTGGACTAGTCCCTGTATCAACTTGTATAATGAGCTATTTCCCATAAGCCTGTATTCCCTCACCTGCTAAAAAGCCATCCAACCCCTTCTTAAAGCTATCTAATGTATCAGCCTGTACAACTGATTCAGGGAGAGAATTCCACATCTTCGCAGCTTTCACTGTAAAAAACCCCTTCCGAATATTTAGGCGGAACCTCTTTTCTTCTAATGGAATGGGTGACCTCGTGTCAGCTGGAATACTGGTGAATAAATCATTAGAAGGATTATTATATGATCCCCTTATATATTTATATATATTTCTCAATCAAATGTCAGTGACATCATATCCTGTATAACAGAAATGTATTAAAGCTTTAAAAAACGCTGGCGACTAATTTGAGGGGCATGCCACATTTGCGTAAGGGTGGGTTCATGTCTAGGGCATTAAAGGATCTCTTCTGTATTTATTATGGCTCATTGGACATGTTTTTGAAAAAGTGGCAACTTCAAGCATTTGCACCAACATTACTAATAAAGACATCCATGCGACTTTCCCTATTCAAATTAACCTAAGGGCGAGAGTGCAAGTGAAGTTTTACTAGGCAGAAATTAATGCTAGCGAAAAATTCACTAGGAACTGCTCTCCCAGTCGAGTTAACACTAGCAAAAATTCGCCAGTGTTCGGCTGCTGAGACACAACTTTGCGATTTAGTGAACTAGCGTAGTGGTAATGAATTTATGCCTGGCGAAGTGTTGCGGAGTGTGGTGAAGCAGGCACTGGCGAAAATTAGTGATGGGCGAATTTATTCGGCAGGTGCGAATTCGTGGCGAATACCCGCGATTCGCAGCCGGCGAATAAATTTGCGAAACGCCAGCGAAAACTCACCTGCCAAAAATTCGTTTAGCTGGAAATTCGCAAATTTTTTGGCGAAGCGAAACGGGATAGATTCGCCCATCACTAGCGACAATTCACCCTTTAGTGAATTTGCCCCCTAGAGTTACATTGGGTCAGGAGGAAGAGCACGAGGGGAAGAATCTGCAGCGGATTAAGTGAAACTGAGTATTAAACTCAATTTTAGAGCAAAATATTAACCCCTTACTGAGTCTTAAATTGTAACAAACTGACTGTGAATAAAACCAATGCTTTACAGAAGCAAACTTGTTCCCTACTCCAGAAGGCATAACTCGGATGCAAATACTTCCTGAATGAATCAAAGAGATGTGTGTCTTGTTTTAATCATAAGTGTTGCATTGACTGCAAACAGCTGATATAGGCTAAATATCCCCGGTTAGTGGCTCCTTGTGCGCTCTCTACCAGACTGAGCACGACCTACCCAGGAAACAAGAACAGCATAAAGGGAACGGCTTCATAAGAGATCCATCAATCCACACCACAACCTCTTTCAGAAAGAAGGGTAAGAACCTGCTATGCTTAAGGTCTGTTAAACAAAACATGAAGACATAAAGCAAATTTTAAAAGTATTTGGAGATTTTGTATGGAATTGTTAAAGAGACAAGACAAGTAGTGATGAGCGAATCTGTTTCACTTTGGCATAAATTTCGCAAAATTAAGTCAATAGGCAACTTTTTTATGCATTTAAAGGGGTGGTTCACCTTTACGGTAACTTTTATTATGTTATAGAATGGCCAATTCTAAGCAACTTTTCAATTGGTTTTTATTATTTATTTGTTATAGTTTTATAGTTATTTGTCTTTTTGTCTTATTCTTTGCAACTTTCAAATGGGCGTCGCCGTCCCCTTCTAAAAAAAACAAATGCTCTGTAAGGCTACAAATGTATTGTTATTGCTACTTTTTATTGCTGATCCTTCTATTCAGACTCTCTCCTATTCACATTCCAGTCTCTTATTCAAATCAGTGCATGGTTGCTAGGGTAATTTGGGCCCTAGTTACAAGACTGCTTAAAATGCAAATTGAAGAGCTGCTGAATAAAAAGCAAAATAATAAAAAAAACTTAAATAATAAAAAATTAAATCCAATTGCAAATTATCTCAGAATGTCGCTCTCTACATCATACTAAAAGTTATCTCAAAGGTGAACAACTCCTTTAACTTTTTTTTCTTACTCCAAATGCATTGGATTGCAATGGTTGTTTTTTCTTGTGTTGACTTCTTTGTCTCTGTGACTTTTATGTCTAAATTAATTAAAGTTAATTTTTTTTTCTTGCGCCGTGTCTCTGAAACTATTTTTGTGGGACAAATTATCATGGAAAAAATACACAGATGGGCGAAATGCAGCACATTGCCGCAAATCCATGCCTAACAAAAAAAAAATGGATCATCACTAAAGATAAGCTTGCTACAGCAGTGATTACAGCGTAGAATTCTGCTTGCCAGACAAATGACTTTATTTGGATTCATATACAATCAGCTACATATACATCTATGTTCAACATTTTGTTTGACATCAAATGTAAACACCTTCATATATTCGGTTTAAATACCTACCGTTCATTGTTGATACCACTACCGAAAAGCCCAGAATGGCAAAGAAACTGTACCAACCTACTCTGTTGTAACAGAGAAATGATATACAAATGATTAAACCCTTCAAAGTTCCTGTGATAGGTAAGTCCTAGGGTAAGTAGATATTTTTTGCTCCATACAGACCCTATCATGAATAATTTTGTGAATGAAACACCACGCCAGACTGATATGATGTTAGGAAGGCTATTTCTCATATCTACATATTTTTGAGACCAAATCAACAAATGATAGATGGGGCAATACTGAAAATCTACTATTATTGAAATACATATAATTATATATTTATGCATCGATGTGGTTAAAAAATGATATGCACAAAATCAGCACATCGCACATTCCCTTAACTGTAAAAAAATACCAACAATGTTTAAAGCGTAACTATAATAATTAAATTACAAAAATAAATGTGTAGGGAAATGGTTATACCTGCTTAGCATCTACAAGTTGTGTGCATACAGTATGTGGCCTACAAGAAAAGAATGCTCACTTACACACTACTACAGTATAACTATTGGTAAAGCTCTTGTAAACTGATTTTTGTTGTCATCTTTTTAATAATGACTTGTGTTTAAAAAATATGTAATTTAATCATAAAATAAAATTAAAATTACCTCTAGGGTTTTCACAAATAGCAGAAAATAGAATAAGGTCAAACCAATACTTCAACATCAGAGAACATATACAAAAAGATTGTTCATGTGTATTAATTGTCTGTGTGGAAGAGTGTTCATCCCTCTTTCATCCATTGCAAGCACGCCGTTATTAAAACCTTTGTCTTTTTCTTTCAGCTTTTCTGTTACTATTTTTGGTAGTTTCAGTAAACTTAACTTTTTTTTTACATTGTGCAATAAAATGATCTTGTTCATGTGCAAGTCTTTTAAAAACACTTTAAAAGCATTATCATGTAAAACCAATGAAAATTGGGAGAATGGTGGGACGCCTTCTTCTGGCATTCCTTTGTTGTTGTTGAGTGAGTTGTACACTACTGTATTTGCAAAAACTGATAGGAGCAAATTCACTAACTTGTGTAGTTGCACCTGCGTTGGCTTCGTCAGGCAAATCGCATTTACGCTAGCGATGCCTAATTTGCATACGGCGCAAAGTTAAAAGTATAATAGAAGTATATGTAACAGCCACTACTTTACACTACACAAGCCCAGGAAACCTTTAATAAATAAAATAAAGTTGTCCTATTGCCCTACATGTGCCCACTGTATAGTTGAGTTGCCATATTTTAGGAAATGTAGGGGTGAAGGAGGGTAACCCCCCAAAAAATTACGCTGTTTTTCAGACCTGGCCAGTGTAAGTTAAAGGTGTCCTGTTTAAAAGGGATAATATGGCAAATTGGATTAATTTGGAGGAAACTCAAGGCTGAACTTCACTGGAGACTTTGGTCAGACATCCTTGTTTAATTCAACAAATGTACTGTCAAGCAACAAGTGAGAGTACAAGATATTGTTGGATTCTGCAGAATCATATACAGAAGTAAAAAACACACACAGAATGCTGTTTTATCTATAAATTCATATTAATTTTATGTTTATTTGCTATCCCATCATTCTGATCCTATAAATAAACATACTTTTTGTGGTGGTTGCTTCCTGAGATAGGGCCATTAGTTCCATTGAAACCATTAAGACTACACTGTACAGGGGCAGGGTTGAACTGTGTCATCCAGGGCCCACCAAGATTGTGACTGATGGTCTTTTTTCCAACATTTGGTGTCCAACCTTGCCGCTACCTCCACTAGTGAACCTGGGATCACACGCTGCTTGCCTATGCATTAATTTGCCTCTACTGGCAGGGAAGAGGCTACTTTCCAGGCAGGAGAATGGGCTGGGAAGGCTAGGACCCACCAGGTTTTTCCCAGTTTTTCTGGAAGCCAGTCCAACACTGTACAGTGATAGTCTTGACAACTACAAGCTCCGTGGTTTGTGGTTGTAGAAGACCATTTTCTGTTTCAGAACAACAATGCCTCCATGTAAAGTGAGGAAATGGTATTCCTGAGACAAGTTACACAGAACATAATTGGCCTGCACAGATTCTGGACTTGCAGCATCTATCAGGTCTGGTCCCTAACATCAGCACCCAACCTCACAAATGTTCATGAGACCAAATAAAAGCAAATTCAGCCATCAATGTCCCAGCCAGTAGTAAGCCTATCCAGAAGAGCAGAGATTGAGAAAACAGCAAAGATTTATATACCATTCCTTTTAGAATGAGAGGGGCAAAGGAATCACAGGTGCAGAATTCTTAAATCTGCAATGAATTTATTGCATCTTACAATTTTATAGATGAATCTAAGGGGTTGTAACTATTAGTGAATTATTTATTTTACAATGATTGTAGAGTTGTCTGTAAATATAGCTATAATTGAAAGCAATATAGGTCTGTCATTTACTATACTTTGCACTGATGGTTTTATTAAGTGTATATCTCTTATTTACAGTATGTACAGTAACTAATTATATGATGTTGATGGAAAAAAAGAAAATGCTTTTGTGTAGATATTTTATAGGCACAAATATAAAACTCATTATATAGCACATATAAGAAATGCTCAGTGAATGGTTAATTTTCTTTTTTAGTTTTTTTTAAAAAACTGTTTATTATCACAGTACACAAACTTTCTATTTATTTTAAAATAAAAAAAGTAATTTGAATAATAGAACCTTCAAGGAATTGAACACAAATAAGGAGAAAGTCTGTGGTAATATGTGATTGTCACCAAGAAAAGCTTGTCTTTTTCAATTTTTAATCACTTTCCACTGAGTTTTTTTGCCTGGTGGTTTGCTAAATAGATTATGAAGCCTTTCAAGAGGCCTTGGAATGCACATACATTTCCTATTGAAATCTGTTTGTGCAAGGGATTACTGTTTTCTCTGCTTTGCTACTCAAACAAATCATTTCATGCAAGGTTATTTTTTATATCTCACAGATGAATGAATAGTTCAATTTGCCATTGTTTTTTTTAGTATTTGGGCATAGCTTGATGATTTCGAAAATATGTTACTGCAGTAAAGCCAGCCAGCCATTATATTTTATTTAATCTCATTCCTCTTTATTTTTCACTTACGTGCTTATATTCAACTGAAGGCAACATTTTTCGTGGATATTGAAGTCATATTTTTACAATTTGTATTACGCTGTGTTCGATTTATGGCTGAAAGTACCTCTTTGAACATTTTAATTATTTTAAACTGCAAACTGAATTCCATAATAATATCTGCAATACTCCATGGAATACATATAATATATTAAGCAGCTAAATATATTACTACAAAATGTTACTATTTTAGAATGTTATGAATCCTACAGGCTGAGAGCAATCAGGGTCCAATTTGCTGCAAGGCATGTGACTGAGAGTGGAGATCACATATTAGTATCTACTAATAGTAGTAGCTACTACTTGCACTGTATATGGTTGAAAGTATAACTTTATGCCCCTGTGATGAAATAACATAATTGCCTTTATAGAGAACAATTTAACATATTTGTGGGAAGAAGCTGGGAGTTTCACATTTTACTCAAGGTGTACACAAAGCTTAACCTGCTTAAAGTGCTATCACTTGGACTGAACAACTGTTTCTAAGCTGATATTTTTATTTTCTATGTGGCAATTTATACTGGTGTAAGGGATAGTAAGGGATTACATGGATGATGAGACCTTTAGGGGAGGACTGGAACTGTGCAGACAGTAGACACAAAGAAGAGATGAAAGAACAACAACAGGGTGATGAATGACAAAGAATCAAGGTCTAACAGAATAAATACAGAGAGGGTAAAGAGAACAGGACTGAAATAGAGCAGGTGGAGAACCGGTGACCGGACAGTGTGGAGTGGGAGGGTACAGGAAAAAAGACAGAATATGGAACAGGACTAATAACAAGGCTAGGTGCAAGGAACAGGAACAAGACAAGGTGGAGCCAGGGACATGCCACACTGCTCAGGAAGCAAGACCAATGTTCAGGCATCAGCTCTGAGAAGGGCTAGGCCTATATATGGCAGAGTCACTCAGAGTCACTCCTGAATGGCTTATTTCACTCAACCTTAAGGCTGCTGGGGTGATGCAACACAGCCAGGTGAAATGGAGGCGAGCACAAACTGGGTGCTCTGCCAGCGCAGTGGTTAGGGGCAGTATCAAAGAGGTCCTGGATACAAGCCTCAAGAGTCTTTAAATTGGGTACTAAATTGATATAGTTTGTTTTGTTTAGTAATTAGGAAACTGTTAATAGAGAAACATGCTGACTATGGGGGTTAAAGCTTTATACAACATCTCAGGTATCCAATTGAATTCATGGAAGAATGGAAGAACTTCCAAACAGAAATTACATATCCACATCAGAAACCAAAAGCTTGGGACTAAAGAAGACTCATTCTGCTAAACAATCAGTGCATGTATCTGCTGAGAGGGCGACTGTTTATAACTCGTCCAGCTATAAGCCTGTGCAACAATTTTCAGGATGACTAGTTTAAAGCAATACAGTAATTGCAATTCCATGCTTATGGCTGCTGCAGACTCTTTATTTTGCACTCTTTTTACATCTCCCCACTCTATAGTCTTTCTTGCAGAGATCTATTAATTTCCAAAGCCAAAGAGAGACTACAGTAATGCTCTGCTACATCATTTCACATTAATCATTCTTGGTAATGGTTGGAGAGGGAAAACCCATTATGGCTGGAATTTCTGTGATATGAAAGCATCATTCTAACAAAATATATGTTTTTTTCTCTAAAAATGAAATTGCATTGTCTTCTACCACCACCTATTGAATATGGGTCAGTTACATAAAGAGCTCAGCATAAAACCGATGTATTGGAGAGTAGCACAAAAGATATCATTATTGCTAAGGAATGTGCCATGTAAAAGATTGCTTAAAAAAGTCTCTGCAATGACAAAAAGAATTCCAGAGAAACCCATATATAATTTGACCATCCTACAAACAAAATAAAAGGGCAAAATGTTTGTTGCCAGAAACTGAGAAGGCAGAAAAGTCAGTATCTGAAAACAAACATATACAAAGTACAGTCACTTTTGGGAAACATGGAAGAAACAGCTTGATTAACACGTGCATTTCTTATTAGCAGAAACTGAGACAGTTATTAGGCAATAGAGCAGCAATCTAAAGGAAAGTTCTAGAGTGCAAACCTGTTGCCTTGTTTATGAAAATCTGAAACCAATATGTAGATTCATGGATCAGTATAACAATGATCCTGCATCAGTATAACAATGATCCTAAGTATAAATATAAGTATATAAATATTTAGAGCTGGAATAAAAATGCACATCACTGGCACAGTCAGTACCCCAACTTATTACCAAGTTAATGTAGATTTATTTAAACAAAAATAGTCAATTAGACTTGCCATATTGCACCTGCCACTATTACCCAGAGCCAAAAATAAATTTTCGCAGTGAAACAACGTAGGAAAAAATGTCCATTTAGATCTTATCAAACCATATTCATATTGCTTCTGTCTTGGGTATTGCATATATAGCTACCTGTGTGGGGTGCTGGTATTATTTTTGAATCTTTGAAACATTTGATGCATTATAGCAGTGATCCCCAACCAGTAGCTCATGAGCAACATGTTGCTCTCCAACCCTTTGGATGTTGCTCCCAGTCGCCCCAAAGCAGGAGCTTATTTTTGAATTCCAGGCTTGGAGGCAAGTTTAAATTGTATAAAAACCAGGTGTACTGCCAAACAGAGCCTGAATGTAGGTTGACAATCCATATAGGTGCTACCAAACATTTATCATGCTAGTGTTGCTCCCCAACTCGTTTTACTTCTGAATATTGCTCACGGGTTCAAAAGGTTGGGGATCCCTGCATTATAGTAATATGAAAAAGTTTGGGAACCCATCTTAATTCTTTGGAGTTTTGTTTATCATTGGCTGAGCTTTCAAAGTAGCAACTTCCTTTTAATATATAACCCCCTATATGTAATATAAGGCACTAAGTTTGCCCAAGAGTAGTAACTCGTGGCAACCAATAAGATACTTGCATTTAAACAGGTGACTAGTGAATTCTACCTGCTGATTGGTTGCTATAGGTTACTGCACCTGGGCAAACTTAGCGCCTTTTATTACATATATGCCTTATGACATGTTAATTGGATTGCTACACACAATTACCCACTTTCACACTGCAACTGACCAGGTCGGCCTGGTCACTGGCTAGATCGGCCACTGTCCAAAATACAGGAACAGTGTAGACACCAGGGGGGAAATTCACTAAGATGCAAAAATTCGCTAGCGCACTTCGCCGTGTGAATTTTCACCAGCACTACGCGAATTCACTAAGATGTGAATTTCCGCTCAAGGCGGGGAAAGTTAGCGAAAGTTATCGAAGTAGCGTTACCGTTCGTTCGCCAGGCAAAGCACAGTTACGCTACGATGCCTAATTTGCATAAGGTGGGAACTTAAGTGTATAATAGAAGTATATGTTACAGCCACTACATTCCACTACATAAGCCCAGGAAACCTTTAATAAATAAAATAAAGTTGTCCTATTGCCCTACATGTGTCCCCTGTATATTTAAGTTGCCATATGTTAGGAAATGTAGGGGGGAAGGAGGGTAACCCCCCCAAAACAATCAATCTTTTTCAGACTATCACCCTACCACGGTAAAACACACCAGCGTTTTTCTGGGACTTAGAAAAATTTTCCAATTTATTTTTTCAAACGCCTATCTATTGTATTAAACTTCACCAGGTCTGACCAGGCGAACTAAAGTCTATTGTAAGTGGTAACGTTCAGGAAAATTTTGATCTTCGTGAATTTGCATAATTACGATCCTTCGTCGGTACGCAACTTCGCCTGGCATAAGTGTACGAAGTTGCGCAAGTCTATCTACTTTGCTAGCGACAATTCAGTGTTAGTGAATTTGCGAAGTTGTGAAATGATGTAATGCTGGTGAATTAGCACTAGCGTTAGACGCTTTGTGCTTTAGTGAATTTCCCCCCAGGACTCAGAAGGCCAATTCAAGCAGGGAAAACCCCTGCAATTTTTTTGTCAGATTTAACGTTTCGGGGGCAACCCCCTTCGTCAGTCAATTGGAATAACAGAAAATATGCAATATGCATCATAACAAAATTAGACAGGTGCATGAATTTGGGCACCCCAACAGAGATATTACATCAATACTTAATTGAGCCTCCTTTTGCAAATGTAACAGCCTGTAGATGCCTCCTATAGCCTTTGATGAGTGTCTGGATAGTGGTATTTTTGACCGTTGGTCCATACAAAATCCCTCCAGTTCAGTTAAATTTGATGGCTGCCGAGCATGGACAGCCTGCTTTAAATCATCCCATAGATTGTTGATGATATTCAAGTCGTGGACTATGATGGCCATTCCAGAATATTGTACTTCTCCCTCTGCATAATTGCCTTTGTAGATTTTGAAGTGTGTATAGGGTCATTGTTTTGATGGAATATCCAACCCGTGCATAACTTGAACTTTGTGACTGAAGTTTGAACATTATCCTGAAGATTTTATTGACAATGTGTAGAATTCATCCGACCCTCGACTTTAACAAGGGCCCCAGTCCCTGAACTAGCCACACAGCCCCACAAGATGATGGAACCTCTACCAAATTTGACAGTAGGTGGTGTTTTTCTTGGAATGTGGAGGTTACCAAAGATAAGAAGATGGTGGCTAGCAACTCCGCTGTGCTCACTCTGCTTTTCCGGTCGCTATTTCTGGAGAGAGAAGAATTCAGGGGTAAGACTGTGCAGGTGGGGCAGGGAGGGGGACCAACCGAGGGAGGCAGATGGGGTCCAAATATCAAGGGGGGTTGAATTCTCCTTTAAATACGTACCTGTTAGCATGATTGGACACACTAATCAAACCAATTTGGTGTTTCCAGTAATTTGTATTGAGCAGCTACATGCATTCAAATTAGCAGAATTAGGGAATATTTGCAAAAAAAGTTACCCACATTTTTGCACAGCAAATTTTTCACATTTGATTTAATTACATACAACTGAATACTGCTTCACTAAAAATCTTTGTTCAGAAAACACCCCAGTAATCAGATGTTCCTGGGAAATGAAAGACATACCACTGTTATCTTTTTTGTTGAAAGTGGCGCAAATTATTATGCAGGCTGAGAGGGGTTCCCAAACTTTTTCATATGTAAACATTTTGCGTGTTGAATGATTTGAGAATAACAGTTCCAATCTGTAACTGTACAGTTCTGAAAGTAACACTGTAAGGGTCTATATCCGCCAGTGAATTATGTTTCATATTTAGCAGAATACAGTGCATACCATGAAAATGGTGTTGTTTATCTTCACAGCAGTATGCCGAAGAAGCTGTATGTATGCACCTGGGATTTTCCAGCCATTTGTAGTTACTTACCCTAGCATCAACATTTCATCAACACAAGGTAAGTGTTCCCGGAAACACACCAGGGTGAACACAGGTTGATATTAGGAAAATATATATTTACACGTCCATTTTGGCTCAGAGTGGTATCTTAGGCACAGCACAAAAACCTGCACCACATGCTGTTCTCCAGCTAGAGGTTTGCTGGCAGTCAGCCCAGTTCTATTATGAGAAACTGTTCATAGAGGGCCTTGGCTCCAGGTCACCCTTTATTATTGTCAAATCCCAGGCAGCCTTGATCTGCAGAATTGTTAGTATAACTTGGCTGGCATTCTGTATTAAAGCAGTGTTTAGTTTAGCACCATTTTATAGATCATTAGACTTAAGTAATTCTGTTAAAAACTCAATTTTAAAAATGTACCTAAGATTCTTTTACGAAGAGCACAATTTTTTTAAGCAGTAATGTAGTATTATGGGTCTTCCCAGGCAACTTCAAAGAACTGTCAAATTCTATTCATAATACGTACAAATAAAGGCGCTGAAAAAGTATTCATTTTTATTTAGGATAACAATAATTTATAGCAATTTATTTTCCATATTGGAACACATTGAAAATTGCAATTGCAGTTTTGTAAAATAGATCAAACTGCAGGGAATTAGTCTGGATTTCTCTCTATAAACCAGTGTGTCAGGTTAAGTTTATTTGCAGTTCAGTGTTGGAAAAAATGTTATAGTATGTGATGTTACATGAATACGGTAGAGATTGCCAGTTTAACATTTACAATAATAATTCTTTAAATGAATAACACTGAAAAAGGAGAAGGGCTATTTTATTGCACATGTAGGGAATGATGGATATACTTTTATAGGGATAGCGACCATGATTCCGGTAGCCATTTCTACTTTTTTACTCTCAAACTACAACAGCCATATTATGCTTAAAGGGGTGGTTCACCTTTAAAGGAACAGTTCAGGGTAAAAATAAAAACTGGGTAAATGGATAGGCTGTGCAAAA
>CM044441.1:106830254-106856424 GCA_024363595.1 Xenopus borealis
GAATAGAGCGAAAAACTCACAACCATTGTTTTTCCAACAATTTTCATAAATAATAATTAATTTAAATTAAATGAAATAATTATATTTCCCTGTTTAGAGTAATTATTACAAAGAAAAAAAAAGCGCTAAATAGTTCCTCAAAAGTTTCTGGAAAAGAAAAAAATGTGTATGTTAATAAATTGGCCCCTAATTCTTTCCAAAATGGTGATCTTCACAGCTATGTCTCCTACCATGTTTTCTTTCTTTATTGATGATTTTTTTCAGCTTTTAGGTTAAAATGGCCTTACAAAGTGCATAATCTGTTGGAGGGAATCATCAGCTTGCATTTGATTTTTGCCTTTTGTGTGCCCAGAGTATAGTAAAGTTTGTTTCCAGTAGGTTCCGATATTAGTCAGGAGAACTTGTTCTTGTGGTGGTGTAGCATGGAGTTATTCCACTTTGCACCCATTCATCTACAGCCATCTTGGGGCTGCACCCACAAGCACATTGGGAAGATACTGAGGATTCTATTGATTTCTTTTTTGTGTGTGTGGATGTAACACACTTTTCCTGGTAATTTTATCACCTTTTAGCAGAATCCAAACAGGATATTTTTACTCAGGCAGTCACATAAACACTCCCTTGCCATCAACTTTCTAATACAATATTACAATAGTAATTTCTAATTTTCAACAGTTTATTCTAATTAACTAATTGATGTCATGAATTTAAAAAAGTAAGGTTTTAAACATTGTGAAAACCTATTTACAATAAATGTAATATTCTATATAGATACAGCTGACACTTTAATGCTGTGATATTCTCAAGGAGTACTCTTGAGTAAACAATGTATTTACCCACCTAGTTTGATCAACCAGGTTAGATGTGATAATAAAAACAATACTGCAAACCCTAATGTAGCATATAAAGGTTTCTTGGAAATTGTAAAAAAGTAGTTGTCAAGGATAACTATAGCAATCTGTTTTCTTCCGCAGTCATTATATTCTAATTAAAACATTAAGTAAAAACATTTATTGTAGATTAAATGCCATTTATATAGATTTCTCCGTAAGTTAATACATACAGGAAACATATTGCAGAATGTATCTGCTTTGAAGTGGTCAAAGAGAATTTTCAATATGTAAAAGTTGTGTCTGGATTCCAGATAATTTGCCACCACATCAATGATATTTAAAATAACATCACAGATCATTGACATATACTGTATGTGTCTGTTTTTATAATTTTATGAATGCATGCATTTCTTTTAGAAATCATCTTTTATGAGTATCATTTTCAACACAAATGGGTACATTACAACAACATTTATGTTCGCAATTTTAAATGGGAATTATTGTTTGTGTTTTCTGAATGCAAATACAGCTCTCCATCTATGTAAAACTCAATTTAAATAGTTTATTGTTTGTAGACAAAGAACGGAATGTTATGTACATGTAATTTAAACTGTTGAGAAAACGCACCACCCAACCTTCAGTTGGATAAAAATATGGATTACTTCAGACAAGTTCAGACAATTTACATGATAAATTAACAGTTGTGTCTATTTAACAAAATATTAGGGTCTGAGTTCAGAATATTTTTTGTTGGTAAACATTTCTTAAGATATACTGGTACTTGTTATATGTAATAACTAATAATTACCATAACACTACTGAAGATAAATTTCATGCTCTTTTTTGAAGGAAGCGTTTTTAAATCATTAATTCCACATTAACTTACAAAGCAATCCATTGAACACAATGCTGTTTTTTTTAATAATGTTTTTTTTTGCGCCACAACCATACATACATATAGAAACATATCGCAATTACCAAAATTTTACAACAAACCTTGGTTGGTCTACAAGACATGCCCCTGGTATAGAATAAAAAAGAAAAACAAGTTATATATATTTTATATGTACAGTAAGTTTGAAATACTGGAGGCACTCACGGAAACAGTCATAGGCAGATTAATTTAATCTTCACATATTTCCCCACATTGACGCTTTTCGGTTCTTTTTGAACTTGTCAGGAATATCAGACAGAGTACATAATATCATAAGGTGTGTTTGATTATAAACTTTTGGGTTGTGTCCTGCCAGCTCCTCAGGCTAAGTAGTAGATCTAAGACACAGGGGATTTCTTGTCATTCGGAGGGTTGGGAATGAATATTATTTGTCCAAGTAATGAAAAACATCATAGTTTGGTGCTTCCTTTTGAGAGTGGCCTCCAGGCGATCCATAGGGAAGGCAAAATCAAGCTTTGTAATCATCATGTCTTACAACGGGGTGGATATTCAACAATGCAATATAGCTTTTCTAACAACTGCTGACATTAGATCTGCCAGCCTATTTTGCCCTTTCTGGATATTTGTGGAGTGACCAAATATTGACCACAGTAGTCTAGCACCATGAGCGCCTGCAAAAATTTTCCAGGGGAGGGGGAAGTAACCTAATATCATATAGGGTAGCATCTCGCTGAAAATGTATCTATTCATGACAATGCAGTAGATTACCAAATAATATGGTAAATTAATTAATATTTACACATACATTTACAACCGTTATTGTTATTTAATGCTATTCTGCTCTACTCAGCATTGGTGGCAGACACACTTCCTCTATCCTAAGTCCTCCCACTAACATGAGAACAGCCAATGAACTCTCTCTACTACCTGTATGTTCTTAGCTCAGCCTATCCAAATACTACAGGTAAGCTGCTGCCAACCAATGAACTTTATCAATGGCACAGCAGGTTTCCCATCAAATCCTCCTTAGTCCCTTCTGATATCACTGTGTGAGTAGAATATGATTAAGGCTTTCCTTGGGGTAGGAAGTTAAAAAATGTTTTTTGTTGCTGGGAATAAAATTTACAACCAATTTCTTGGAACTAGCTGACACCCGTGTCTAGCAAGGCTGTTGACAGATAATTTAGTTTTAGAGAAAAGAGTCACTTATAGCCCAAAAATGTTTTATCAACAGTCATGTCCACAATTAATATCTGATTTTGGGGCTAGGTCTTTCAAAGAGGCATCAAAATCCAACAATCCAACTTTGTTCCTCAGCTCTGGCGGAAAGTAGCCCCTGTGCAGTATTTAAAGGGAAACTGTCATGGGAAAGCATGTTTTTTTTTTTTAAAAAACACATCAGTTAATAGTGCTGTTCCAGAAGAATTCTGCACTGAAATTAATTTCTCAAAAGAGCAAACAGATTTTTTTATATTCAGTTTTGAAATCTGACATGGGGCTAGCCATTTTGTCAATTTCCCAGTTGCCCCGCTCATGTGACTTGTGCCAGCACTTTAGGAGGGAACTGCTTTCTGGCAGGCTGTTGTTTTTCCTTCTCAATGTAACTGAATAGTATGCAGTGGGACATGGGTTTTACTACTGAGTGCTGTTCTTAGATCTACCAGGCAGTTGTTATCTTGTGTTAGAGAGCTGTTATCTGGTTACCTTCCCATTGTTCTTTTGTTAGGCTGCTGGGTGGGGGAAAGGGTGGGGGTGATATCACTCCAACTTGCAGTACAGCAGTAAAGAGTGATTGAAGTTTATCAGAGCAGATGACTTGGGGCAGCTGGGAAATTGGCAAAATGTCTAGCCCGGTGTCAGATTTCAAAATGAAATATAAAAAAATCTGTTTGCTCTTTTGAGAAATTAATTTCAGTGCAGAATTCTTCAGGAACAGCACTATTAACTGATTTTTTTTCCCATGACAGGATCCCTTTCAAAATTAATTTAAAGTGGACCTGTCTCCCAGACAAAAAAAGCTGTATAATAAAAGTCCTTTTCAAACTAAACATGAAATCCAAAAAGCTTCCATATCGGTTTTAAGCTCATTTAAAAAATCTCAGCTGTCATTCAAATATTGTCTGCACCACCTCTATGCCTTAGGGATAGAGGTGGGGCAAATACTTACTTTCACTTGTCATTCAGCACTTCCTAGATGTCACTGCTCTCCACACATTCCCCCATTCTCTCCACTGTTTAACTCTGTAGCCAGTGCATAGGGATGGACGTTGGGACCCCCATTCTGGTGCACAATCAAGATTCTGAGATTATATAATGCTTGCCTTAATAACAGTGTCCACAAAATGGCTCCTGCCTCCTTACTATAATTATGAATTCCCAGACTGAAGGAAATAATATACCAATAATTTACATAGTGTAATTAAAGTTCATTTTCCTTGACTTATGTGATAAAATATGATTTTAAATATTTGTTTTGGGTGGCGGGTCCCCTTTAATGGAAGTATGTGATGTAAAATGTAAGTTCAATAGTTTTTCTGAATTCTGGAATTTGGCCATTAGCCATTTTTCCATAGCCCTCCCAAACTCCTTATCATGTAAGGGAGTTTTTATACACTTTGTAGAGAAGGGAAATTAAAGGGTCCACCACATATGCTGTTTAATTTATAAGGATTCAGTAGAGTGTTAGCGCTCAGTGATGATGAAATAATACATTTACCTGCTTTTATAAATGTGCCGATCTGTTAAAATTCCTCCCCGCAGTCATGAATGTGTTTCATAATAATATTTGAGCTGTTGAGAATGCTTTAGGATTCCCCTAGTGAATTTTAATAAATCAGTGATTTACCTTTGAATTGTCTTTTTATATTAAGTTATAGACAGTGAAAGTTTAATCTTGCTGTATTATGACCTCATTTTACTTATGATTGTGCCTTAAAACGCTATATTGTAACTAAACACAACAACAAGAAAGAATGCTTTTTCTGATGCCAGAATTAATTAGCTATATATATATATATATATATATATATATATATATATCTTTTCTTTATATTATGATCCTCTCCTATTAGATTTCCAGCATGTCAGTGAAAGCCACATACAGTTGTGTACAAGGGTAAACCCTTGCTTATGCCTTGACTTAAAAGAAAACTAAAGTTTGATAAACATTTAGTGGGTTATTTACTAAAACTCAATTTTATCTCAATGTTTCAATAACAAAGGCTCGCTCAATCAAACTCCCATCCCTGATATTGCCTTATTTATTAATAAAATAACTAGAATACATTGGATTGGTAAACAAAACTTAATAAAATCGAGCGTAACCCCAAATGGTACTAATTTATCGGGCTAAACTCTGCGCAAACAACAATATCTTTAAAATTGTATAGGGACATCTCTCATTGACTCTTTTAGTATGTTATAAAATGGCTAATTCTAAGCAACTTTTCAGTTAGCCTTCATGTCTTCCCTTTTATAGTTTATAAAAGATTTTCCTTTGTATTCTGACTATTTCCAGCTTTCAAATAGGGGTCACTGACCCCATGTAAAAACAAATGATCTGTAAGGCTACACATGTTAGAGTCCTGCAGTGGGTTGGGTACCTGCAAAAACCTGCAGTACCCTGCAGGTTGCGGGCAGAAGTTCCGGGTGTGGGTATAGACATAGGTTGCGGTTCTTCGGGTTTGTGGGTATTCTCAATACAGATTGTTACTCATTTTTTCTGATCACGCCTACTTCCGATGATGTCGCTTCCAGTTACAATGACAGCCCTTCCTGATTCTTGATGGTCAGTGGGTCGCGGGTCCGGGTTGTGGATAAGGTATTTGCGGGACAGGTAGTGGGACCAGGCGGGTAAGAATCCGGGTTGCGGGTGCAGGTTTGCGGATTGCAGGTTGCGGGTACGGGTCAGGTACGGGTCGCAAAAAATGGACCCGAACACGACTCTAACACATGTATTGTTATTGCAACTTTTTATTATTCATCTTTCTATTCAAGTTCTCTCCTATTTATATTCCAGTTTCTTATTCACATCAATGCATGACTGTTAAAGGGGTGGTTCACCTTCAAGTTAACTTTTAGTATATTGTAGAAGGGCCAATTCTAAGAAACTTTTCAATTGATCTTCATTATTTATTTTTCATAGTTTTTAATGATTTGCAATTTTCTTCTGTTACTTTGCAGCTTTCAAATGGGGGTCACTGACACCATCTAAAAACAAATGCTCTGTAAGGCTACAAATGTATTGTTATTGCCACTTTTTATTACTTATCATTCTATTCAGTTCATCTCCTATTCGTATTTCGGTCTCTTATTCAAATCAATGCAGGGTTGTTAGGGTAATTTGTATCTTAGAAACCAAATTGCTGACACTGCAAACTAGAGAGCTGCTGAATAAAAAGCTAAATAACTATAAAACCACAAACAATAAAAAATTAAAACCAATTGCAAATTGTCTCAGAATATCACTCTCTGCATTATACTAAAAGTTAACGCAAAGGTGAACAACCCCTTTAAGGTTATTTGAACCATAGCAACTAGACTGCTGAAATTGCTAACTGGAGAGCTGCTGAATAAAAAGCTAAATAACTTAAAAACCACAATAATTAAAAATGAAAACCAGTTGCAATTTGTATCAAAATATAACTCACTACACCATACTAAGGGGGTTATTTATTAAAGTCCAAATACCAATTACTATGAAATCCATATTTTTAGTGGAAAAAAAAACATAAATGATTTGGGATTTATTGTACCGTGAGGATGGAAAATGTTTGAATCCAAAAACCCGGCATCTCAGACCTGCCTAGGTTGTATATGTCAGTGGGAGAATTCCCAAAGATACTGTATCCTGATCTATGCTGGGTTTCGTGCAATAAAATTTCATGTTTTTAGATCAAAAATCTTCATGTTTTTTTCAGATGGAAAATCTGAATAATTCGTACAATCCGATTTTTTTATAAATTCACAAGTTTTCTCCCCCACACAAAATTAATGGAAAACTATATTAATAAATAAGGGGAAAAAACCTGTGCGGATTTGGTTGGAGTATATTTCAGAAAATAATGAGATCATTTCGGATTTTGATAAATAATACCTAAAAGTTAATTTAAAGGTGACCAACACCTTTAAACATATGACTTGGGCTTCTGCACCAGCCTAAGGTCACCATCAGCACTTTACCAGTAAGGATTTTTGCCTCAAATATATATTTCTGCTGACTTTTTATATGTGCAACAATTTTTTTCTCACTCCAAATGCATTAAAGTCAATGGACTATTTTCCTGTGGCAATTTTTTTGTCTCGTAGAATCAGATTAGAGTCAGCACACACTCCTCGAGGTTTTTCGGTGCAAATTCCAATGGAGGCCACAATCCTCCAGATACAAAAGTTTCAACGACGGACAGCACCAACTTCTTTCAGTAAAAAGCCTTTATTGTAGCATGGCTAAGACCAGTGATACAGTAACGTTTCGAGACACATCCTGGCCCTTTGTCGAACCTTTGTTGAATTTTTTTGTCTCTACAACTTTTTTTTGACTCAGTAACCTTTTGTCCAAATGCATTAAAGTCAATGGGTGTTTTTTCTTATGGCGACTTTTTATGTCTTGCCAACAATTTTGTTTCGAGTGTCCAAGACAGCAATACGTATCTGTAAATTTTCTTTATTAAATTGATAAAAAACTGAGGGATGAAATGTGGGCTCTCTATTCTATTCCATAAATCTTCTATTACATTTTGTGCCAATACAGGGGCATACAATATATTTTCAATGAGTCAAAAGTTGATGTTCTATTAATTGCAAAATAATTTTAATGATATATACAGCCTATCTACAGTCGGGCAGTGGGATTCTATTTGGTCTTACCCATTGACTGAAATCACTTTTTTCTGTTTTATCAGAACATTGCAGTCTGATGATTTGTTACTCGTGAAAAGGGAGGGAGAACAGATGAACAAAAGTAGAAAAACTGAGTTTTATTTGAAAACTGTATCATAGAAAACAGCAGTATTTAAATGTATCTGCAGTATTAAATTAAACCTTAATAAGGAAAAAGCAGTAACCCTTCACCATTACTTTTTGCAAAAAATCATGACTTTGATATTTTGAATTTAAGGACAAAATACAAAAAGATGAAAGAGATATTGATACACTGATGTTTATAGAAACGTTTCAGTAAATAAGTAATGAAGGCTTAGGAAGCTAAGGTATTATTATCACTTTAAATAAATGTACAATTTATTAGTTGTCTCAAGTTTCTGCATCTGTGTAATGTTTAATTTCACATTTTCAATTACAACTAAAAAAGTATAACAGCTGTCTCAATAAAATATGTATTTGTATATTGAGATGTTGGTAGGAGCTTTTTCAAGGTCTTGCATGCGCTGCATGGTAAACAAGGTCTTAGCTGTAAACAGAAATACAAAGAAAGTATTGAGCAACAAGATGAGAAACAACATGTTCCTGTATTAAAATAATATACTGAGAAAAGAAAAAGAAAGCCATACCTAGACTATAAGCAAAAGAGGTGGGAGAGCTAAAGAAAGTTTTAGAATCTGGTTCTACATTTACAACTCATTAACTTGTTTAAGCTAAGATTTTTTGTTATTGTCCATGTGATATCTGAACTACTCTCTGTCAATACTTCCAACACAAATGTCCTCTGGTCCCTGAAAAGTATAAACCCATGTTTAAGCCATGATTGACTTCCTTCTATCAAGGTATATATATTTAGCCAAAACCCAACATATGTCAAAGTTACAGCACTTCCGCAGCGTTTCGCTTGGTGCGTATATTAGAAATCACTGGGCCTTGTACAACAAAATGTTCCACGTATAACTAAATTTTCGGGGGCCGCCTGGGCCCCGCCGACCCCAGTCCCCAAGCCCCACCCCAGATCCCGCCCACACCACAGTTAAAAGATCACACAGACATCAGCGCTAAAAATGGTAACCCCCCCACACACAAGTTACCACACACAAGCTATTGATGGTCAGGGCCCCCCTTATAAGTTAAAAAAACTGTGGTGCCAGGGCCCCCCATAAAAGTCTTTTTTAAAAATTGGTGACCAGGACCCCACTATAAGTTTAAAAAAAAAACCTTGGTGCCTGGGCCCCCCTCACAAGTTAAAAAAAATTGGGGCCCAAAAGAATATTTTTTTAAAAACCTTGGCGCCAGGGCCTCCCTTTAAATAAAATTGCGTGCCAGTTTTAAGGGAAGTTGGTTAAGGAGGAGAGGGGAAGATCCTAAATCACCAATCCGATAACTGTACAGCTTTACCGGGACTACTACACCAATCCCATGAAGGTGAGAGTCCTGCTAACTCCATGATTTCTGATGATGGAACTGAGTGGTCCATCTATAATGATATTAAAATTGTTATAATATTTTGTGGCTGAAACCCCAAAACTGTACCCTGTGTGGTCATTCCATCTATTCTTTTTTTTTTAATTGTTTTTTTAATTATAATTTTGCAAAGTGATAATTAAACTTAATTGAGTCATATGTGAATGTTTCATCATGCAAATAATACAACATAAGCAAATAATACAACATAAACAAATAATAACAGTTGACTCACATTAATGCACAGTTGGTCACACCATCTATTCTGTTATTTTTGGTGGCCTTGACTTGAGGTAACTATTATTCTTTCCTGATGAAGTTTCTATGCGTATGCTGTCGTGATTTTCCAGACTCTTGTATTGGTCATATTAAATCAGATTTTTTGTAACTTACATGTCTTAAAATTGCCATGAAAACACCCACTGATTGTCAGATTTATGCTGTAACTGACACATGCTGCTAACTGGCAACCAACCTAATATGACTCACCAGTGCAATTGTAGTTTTGATTTAGTTACTTTAAACTTTAAAGATACTAAATATGTGTGTGTCTTTGTGTATTTGATTGACATGTGGAGTGTTTAAAGGGCGTGCGTCTACTAATGTTCCTCTTTTATCCTCCTAATGAAGTTCACAATGGAGAATGATATACTATAATACATAATATTTTTTTTTATTGTACGTTTAATCTCTATTTGCTTTAAGATGCAAAATGCAAGTATTTTGGCTGTGTCAATCAAATGTTAGCAACAATGCATTTTATCTCTGCATAACACAGCACAATATGCTTTTGCAGCTGCAATGTCAGTCCATGAAAAGATGTCCATGAAAAAAAGATTTCATAGTTGAAATATCCTGTGCTAAAAAGAGATATAAAATAATGGTTTATGTCTTAACACATTTTGGTGAAAGGTCCATAAATATATCATTAACAATCATAGTTTGCATCTTGATGAACAGAGAAAGGTTTCTCCTGAACTGATGAAGAAAAATATTGTTTTAGGTGAAAATACTGTGATAATTAGATGGAAAACATAACATTTTTTTTAAAAGTAGCAAAAGTCATAGAACATTTAAAAAAAAAAAAAAAAAAAAAAACAGAACAAATAGCCCTTGGGCAATATATAATATGCTATGCTGGTTAAATATCCCATTATAGAAAATGTCAGACAGCATAAAAATCTGTGTTATTAAGCTTTGGACTTGTTAAAAAACAACGTTAGGGTTGTTACATATGCATTAAAAGAAGCCTGGCTACAGAATATTATTGGCCAAGTAAGTGGCGCAAAATAGTGTGGCCAAACTGTTATGCTTGTGATATTATAAAGCCCAGTGGTGCAGACACATGCATTGTATGAAAAAGCTACAAACTACCCCATGTGCTAAGTTTCTAAAATGGCTTTGCAATCAATTGAAATTCTCTTTTAGGACATTAGATAACCTAACTTTATATTTAACTGCAATTTAATTTCTTCACATGTACCAAAAGGTGATATTGCGCATGAATAATATTATCATCTTCTCTAATTGTTTGTCGGGCTTGGCACTTACAAAGCTCTTCATTAAGCTGTGAATTAATGTGGCCAGTAAAATATTATGAGCTGTGCCTCAGAGCATTTATCTTTTCGATTATTATTCAAGGATATTCACCTTAGTGTGTGTTTCCTAGAATTTGAATGCATACATTTTGTCCTTGTTAGTGCTGCATTCAGCCATCTATTATTTGTCATACCCCATTATACAGAATAAATTATTCAGCAGACCAGACAAACTTTTTTTCAAGTACATGTTACTTTTAGATCTGTAGAAATTGGTATAAAACTACTAAGTGAGAGGGATTTTTTAAGCTAAAGGATGTCTTGTGGATTCCAATGCCTGCTTCCTGGGAGGCTACAGGATGTTAGTTGTAGCTATTGTATATGTTAGGTCCATTAAATGATACAGACCGGATTTTATAGCTGCACTGACAAGGTGCAGGTTTATAGACACCCTTTTAAGTCATTTAGGAATTTTAGATTGTATGATATCTAGAAAGTCCTGGATATTGTCATATATAAGCACCGTGTGTAATAAGTAAATACAGTGACTGTATTAAATGTCCCACTCACAGTACTCTGAGCAGGAGAAATGAGACAGGGATCTGCACAGATAAACAATTAACATGACAACATAAGAATCCCCTGATTTCACAGCAATCTTAGAAGTGACAAACTTATATTCAACAGCAGCATTACACTGCAAAAGAAAGCATTGATGTGATAATTCAGAAACAAAAGCAAGGTCTGATCATTATGACACATAAATAAAACATAATAAATCAAATTAAAACGTTTTCTTACCTTTGGTTTTGGCTTGTATGCCTATTTATGGCCCTTTGAACAATGGGGGTTCACCATCCATCTATTAACACGATAGACTGTTCTCATGTTTATCTAACAAATAGTTAGATGGTTTTAAAAATATATACAGTGTGTATATATACATAGAGAGAGAGAAAGAGAGCGAAAGACAGACAAGAGATAGATAGATAACAAATAATTAGATGGTTTTTAAAATATATACAGTGTATATATATATATATATATAGAGAGAGAGAGAGAGAAAGACAGACAGGTGATAGATGGATAGATAGATGATAGCTAAATAGATAGCTAGATAAATAGATAGATAGATATCAATAAATAATGTAGGGATGCACTATTAATGCAACGTGAATTGTATATTACTTTCACAATACAAAGGGCAAAATACATGGTGATAATAGAGATTACAGAATGTCCTGACCTCAAGTACTTCTACTTTTTATATGCAACCCAGATATCGCTTTCACTGACTTGCAATTAAAGATACAGGTATTAAATCCCTTATACATAAATCCGTCAACCAAAAAGCTTGGAATTACAGAAAGGACATTTCAATTTTAAGCAAATGATTTGAAAAATTATTATTTTTCCCTCCAATAATAAAAAAGGTTTTCAGAATGCTGGGGACCTGGGGTTTTCCAGATAATGGATCTTTCCATAATTTGGATGATCATCCCTTAAATTCATTATAAAATATTTGTATAAAATGATATAATAAATAATTAAAATTTATTAGATGATACATAGATTGATAGATAGATGGATGGATGGATGGATGGATGGATGGATGGATGGATGGATAGATAGATCAATAAATAATGCAACATGAAATTTGTATCACTTACACAATGCAAAAGGCAAAATACAGGGTGATATTAGAGATTACAGAATGTCCTGACCTCGAGTAATTCTACTTTTTATATGCAACTCAGATATCTCATGTATTAAATCCCTTATCCATAAATTCGTCAACCAAAAAGCTTGGAATTACAGAAAGGGCATTTCAATTTTAAGCAAATGATTCGAAAAATGATTATTTTTCTCTCCAATAATAAAAAAGTTTTTCAGAATGCTGGGGACCTGGGGTTTTCCAGATAATGGATCTTTCCATAATTTGGATGTTCATTCTTAAAGGAACAGTTCAGGGTAAAAATAAAAACTGGGTAAATAGATAGGCTGTGCAAAATAAAAAAATGTTTCTAATATAGTTAGTTAGCCAAAAATTTTATGTATAAGGGCTGGAGTGACTGGATGTCTAACATAACAGAACACAACACAACTTCCTGCTTTTCAGCTCTCTAAATCTGAGTTAGTCAGCGACTTGAAGGGGGGGCCACATGGGACATAACTGTTCAATGAGTTTGCAGTTGATCCTCAGCATTCAGCTCAGATTCAAAAGCAACAGTTATGACCAATGTGGCCCTCCCTCAATTCACTGATTGGTTACTGCCTGGTAACCAGGGTAACCAGTCAGTGTAAACAAAAGAGAGCTGAAAAGCAGGAAGTAGTGTTCTGTTCTGTTATGTTAGACTTACAGTCACTCCAGCCTTTTAGGGGAATGTAATATAAGTCGGTAAGGCAAAAACTATTCGCAATGCGTAAAGTTATGCCTCTGTGCGAACAATTTTTGCTTTGCGCGAATTTAATATAGCTTTTGCGAACCCGGAAACTGTTTATCGACCACTTCCGACAGTGGAAGAAAGTTAGTGAATTTTACAGCTTGAGCCAATGCGCAGTCAATGTAATAAAACGTCTTACTGAAAAAGTCATTATGTTTGCTCCAATGGATTGACACCTTCAAGCACTTCTTAAGAGTGCGCAATTAAAATTCGCAATGCGCAATTAAAATTCGCAATGCGCAATTAAAGTTCGTAATGCGCAATTAAAATTCGCAATGCAATAACAGTTTAAGGAACAATATTGCATTGCGAGATGTGGATTTTAAATCTTATCGATGCGCATTATTTTGCTATATTGAAAACATGTTTTATTTTGCACAGCCTATCTATTTACCTAGTTTTTATTTTTATACTGAACAATTCCTTTAAATCCATTATAAAATACTTGTATAAAATTATATAATAAACAATTCAAATATCAAACCCAATAGGATTGCTTTGTCACCAATAAGGCTTAATTAGTTTGGACCAAATACAAGGCAATGTTTTATTATTACAGAAAACAAAGAAATTCTTTTGATATTTTAATTATTTGATTAAAATGGAGTCTATGGGAGATGGCATTCCCATAATTTTCTGGATAACATGATTCTGGATAACAGATCACAAATATTGAAACCGATGGTAGTAGGCGATGAGCGAAAATTTTCTCCAGGCATGGAATTGTGGCAGAATTCTTCATTTTGCCATCTACACATTTTGTTTTTTTGCAAAACTGCTGCAACATGTCTCCATAATCAACACTTCCAAAAAAAACTACTGTGCAAATAGCACCCATTAACTTCAATGCATTTTAGAAAGATGTGTTTCCTTATTTTAATCTTTTCACGATTCGCTCATCACTTATGGTAACTAAGCTGCATGACTCCATATTGGCCACAAACAATACTGTTGGGTTTATCTAATGTTTACATTATTTAAGCAAGATTAAGGTATGGTGATGCAAATTATGGAAATATTTTTTATTAGGATGATCCCAGCTTCCGAGAATTCCACAAATCGATTCTATATCTGTTTGGAATATAACATTCAGATGGGCATGACGCTTAATACCAAAAATGCCTTTGGATGTATTTAAATAATGCAAAGAAACAGATTCTCGGAAGGCTGTTCCACTACTGTAGAAACACGCTGAAGCCACCTATACTATAGCAATGTGGAGTAAGTGACAAGCTCAGCCAGCAAATGCTGTTGATATACACAAGAAATGCCAGAAAATGGAAGATATCCTAAAGCTGTTGTGTTCAGCTTCAAGGACTGACCTATAGGAAGTAATATCTGTATTTACAAACTGCCAATTGCTTAAAGTGGACCCGTCACCCCAAAAAAAAATTCAAAATCATATTTTATCACATTAGTCAAGCAAAATGAACAGTAAATACAGTTTATTTTAATCTTGTTTTCTTCAGTCTGGGAATTCATAATTATAGCAAGCAGGCAGGAGCCATTTTGTGGACACTGTTATTAAGACATGCCTTGCATCATCTCAAAATCTTGTTTGTGCACCAGAATGGGGGACCCAATGTCTATCCCTATGTCCTGGCTACACAATTAAATGGTTAAGAGAACTGGGGGAATGTGTGGGGAGCAGAGGCATCTAGGAAGTGCTGAATGGAAAGTGAAAGTAATGATCTGCCCCGTGTCTATGCCTAAGGCATAGAGGAGTGGCAGACAATGTTTGATTGACAGCTGAGATTTTTAAATGACTTTTCTTATACAGATTTTTGTGTCTGGGTGACGGGTCCACTTTAAAAATAGGAGAGCACAGTCTGCTGAGCCCCAATACCGTATGTGGGGGCCTAATAGTACAGCTCTGTTAGTAAAAGCTTTACTCATGGCAAACGTGTTTTTTGACAGGTGATGTCACAAATCTATATGACTTGTTTCCTTAGACATGTTTCATACTGGGAATTGATGTACTGAAGCCTCTCGAAACATTCATTCCATCAGCTGAGCAGCAGACTTTATTTAGAATCCATGTTTGACTGTGGAATAAAAAGACATATGATCTTCAAGTCTCAGTATCTTCCACTGATTTTACTCAAAAATCATCGTTCAGAATGAAATCAAGGACAATGGCATAAATCTTGAAATGTGATTCATAAACCTGAGTTGTCTGACTCCAGGTCAGAATGGCTCCTGGACAAAGGTAGCAGGTAGCTGATTGCACACTTACAGTATATTTGCAAGAGCATTCCAGGAGCTGTTTTTGGGGCCTGCTTGCTGTCACGTACCTCAAGATGTTTTTAAGAACATAAGAAATGTCTTTTTTGCAGCTCTGGCTTGGGGAAGGATAAGTACAGGGTCTTGAAAGCCCTCTCTTTGGGAGACCTTTTGGCTGACGAAATTGTAACTGTAAATCTTTTGCTTGCAAAATAATATTGTTTTTGAGTCATGGGGAAAAAACAAAGCTTCAACAGTTTATGCAAAAATCCAGTCTGTTTTCTGCAGTCAATAGGTAAATAGTGCAGTTACCCCCCTTTATAAATGCATAAACTGTGTGAGAAATATTAACAAACTCAGTCCCTTTCTTTTACAAGCAACAGCTAATTCTGTATTGAATTCTGCTGCACAAATCATCATCTAAGAAAGAACAGTTCCCATCCACTGCTGAAGTCTCGATCTTGGCTTCCCAATAAAACAAAGAATACAATATAAATCTCATAGCCTGTCATTCTTGTGCACCTCACTACATCTCTTTTCTTGTATCTTTATACTTTCTTTTCAAAGCAAACCCTTGTTTGCAGCACCCACTATCACTGTTGTTTACATATTAAACCCTCTTCTCTTGCTGCTCCTTACATTTGGAATGGCATTGCTTCCAAGGGGGGCCCAGCGTATTCTCGGGGCCCCTTACTCTCCTGCTCCCACTTATCCCTGCCACATTTCTGCCTGTCACCCACAACATAAAACTAGCAGGCGGAAAATTGAACTGAAGAAGCTGCTTGGACGAGCAGTGAAACGTCTTCATTTAAATTTCTCAGCAAGTCCAGTTGTTTTGAGTTACTTCTATTAGATATACCATGACCTGGATGAATGAGAATCTTTATACAGTCATAGCAGAAAGCAAAGTTTGTAGAGACTACCATAAAGATGACCACCACTATCTAGGTTCTGGAGCTCATGATTTTCATGATTTCTGGACTTTGTAATGCTTGCACTATGGACAGTGCTGGGAACTATAGTTCAGCTGCAGATCAAGCAATTGTGTGCTTGCACTATGGAGAGTGTTGGGAGCTGGATGTGAGGAGTAAAGGGGTTTATCGTGGCACAGTGCTGGGAGCAATACCCTGAAGATAAAGAAAGTTGTATACTCGGCTAGGAAAGCCTGGAGCTTCTGAGGACTTCATCACTGTGCATGTCTGTTCCAGCTCTGGAGGAGCCTACCCATCTTGAGTAAATCCCCCAGTTGAGCTGTGGTTGAGGGTGGGCAGAAAAAAAATAAGGATCCAGCATGTCTCCTGTTTGTGAAACAGGTTTTTTGTGTGCCTGCCACATGGGAGCAAATAGCTTGTCCAGCGGGAAAGGTATTTGTGCAGGTAGCGCTGTTACTCTTTTGGGGAAAATGGGGAAAAGGGACTGAGACTTTTTGTCTGCCAAAGGAAGTGGTGCAAGACTTTGCCTGGCAGGGAGGTGCCAGGATAGGACTGCCATAGGTTCCCAAGGTAGTGGGTCATGTTATTGAATGCATGTGTATTGTGAATATTTACCTATCCTATAATTTAAACTTTCTTTATTATAAAGTTGATACTTTTATAAAGCAAAGTGTTTGTTGAATGTTATTCCTAATGGGGCCACCCGCAGGTGTATTCCCAGATCCCATTAGGTGGTGGCACTGCCAGGTGAAGGAATACCCAGTGCCTTTTCACCTTGCAAAGGGGACACAGGACCTGCAAGGGTAATTGGTGAGAAGTATGTGATGTATAACCTTTGGCACAAGGGGGTGGCCAAAAAGGAGTTACATAATATATATATAGTTATTCTATAACATTGTTCATAATGTCTGTAACCCCATGCGAAGCATGACAACTGACTGAATTATCTTTCTCTCTTTAGGGTGAATCTGCATGTATCTGATCATTAGACAGACATATAAGAAAGGCCAAAGAGTGACAAAGAAAAGAGAAGGAAACTGTGAAATTATGCAGACACTTCATTTGCTCAATTACAAGTCTTGTCATTGCATCTAATGAGGAGAGTTATTAAGAGCGGCGCAAGACACGGTTCTTTTTGATTGGCTATTTGCTGTGGCATCACTTGCCCTGTTGTAACCCTTCAGAGTGCCATTCATATGAAAGCTGTGCCAATCTACAATCCCAGTTACCTGTATTATTTGCAATAATGTCTTTTCAATATGTATTTAGTAATAATTCTTTCCATTAACAAATGCACCCCTTGCTTTCTGGCTGGAAATATCTGTGAGAGACAATGCCACAGCCAGAGAGTTTCATAGGTTACCAATACAACAATGCTCCCTCTTGGGGCCCACAGGAGAGGCTAAGAGAACTCAATTGTGCAATTCATAGGGGGGAGAGCGGATAGGGGGGCCCGGGTGCCAATCCTGCACCAGTGCCCACCAGCGCGTAGTTACGCCACTGTAAGCTGGGGGGTGGGATTCTGACAGTTGCATTCATACAAGGGCCACTGTTCGGACATCCCAGGAGTAGCTATTACAGTAATTGAATTATTGTAGTAACTCCTTAAGGAGTGAGAGAGAGAGTGTGCATCTTTCTGCCTTTATCAACAGCCCCTGACCCCATGCTGGGCAGCCAGTGCAATTGCCCTTTGTCCTGTACATAATGAGACTGGCAGTTGCTGTTCCCCGGTGCTGGCAGCTCAGCATGGAGCCATAGCGCAGTACAAAGCAAAGGCCACATAGCTATTATTCAGGGAGAGGAAGGGAGGCAACGCAGGGAGGGGTGGCCTCGCATTTTATCACCACCTCCAGAAAGGTATCGCAGTGACTGCCCCCCGCTTGCTTTCATTTGCCAGTGTCAAGGTATCCAGGCAACAGCGACAGCGCGCGCACATGGGGATGCTGAGCAGCTGGGTCACAGAACATCGCAGCGCCGGCTGAGCCTCAAACACGAGCTCTGCTCTCCATGGGGAAGAGAGAGGGCACCGAGCGTGAGATCTTTGCTGCGGGACTGGGAGTACAAAGAGGCAGAGTCGCTGCTGCTGCTGCTGTAGGAGTAACAACTCTGCTCTTGTGCAATGGGAGATCGGCGTGTTGTGCGCCGCGCGACCCCATCGATGCTGGAGCTTGAGGCGCTAAGAGCAGGATTAGGGGAGGCTTCAGGGATCAGCTCGCCAGAGATCTGAGGGACAGCGATCCGTGCAGCTCGACATGTTCTCTTGGCCAGCAAAGTTGCTCCCGATCTGCTCGCGTTGGCCGGCGCCTTCCACTTGCTCCAGTCTTCCCGGTGAGTGAGCGCTACGAGCAGCAGCCAGGGCCATTTCCCTCACCCCAGTCTGCGCGCCCTAAACATACACAACCTCTTGACGCTTTTATTTTCCTACTGCCATTTTGAGGAGAAAAAAAAAAACAGCTGCAATGGCAAATAAGATGCGCCACACACACACACACCAGCTGTATGGATCATGTCAGATCTTTAATCTGCTACTAGCCTGACTAATAGTTCTCCTGGCGCTAATAATAGCGAAGCCTGGCGCAAACCTGCCCTTACTACTATTCCAATATGTTCTATTGATCCGCTTACACTGTCGTGCTGAAAAAGCTGCTTGTTATTGGGAATGGAACAACATTAACCTTTGCTAAGCTCAGGCTGCATTTTATAACTGGCAGTGAAAGGGTTAGGAATGATTGATAATATATTCCTCTCTTTAGCTGTGTTGTTATTGTTGTGTATTTTTCCTTTATAAACAAAAACAAGTTCTAAACCAGCAAATAGTTGATCACATAAAATGTGATTTGTTTTTAATCTATTTGCACATTTTTGTTGTTTGATTTACCTCTCCACCGATAACTATACACTCAAATGACCCTTACACACCAAAGCTACTCATAATAATAAGTATATTTTTGTAATTATGAAATTTTCTAGCACAGGGATGTGTTTGCCTTGCACCCCTTCACTGCCAAAGGGGCCTGCACAGTATCTCAGAGAATTGGGCTGTCGTGGGCACAAAGTGCATACCACAGAGCTGCTTTTTTTTTTTTTTAATATAAATGAATTTTTTTTATGCTTTATTGTTTGTAATTGGAACCAGCTGTTCTTGGCATGCTGCTGACCCTGGAACCATTTGTACCCAGGGAGACACCATTCTGTCATTTTGTTGTTGTCAGAGGGAGACTATAGCCGAGTGTAGCAGAGGCAACAGAGAGGCTGTGAGATATACATATAGAGAGATAGAATATGTGGTATTTCTCATTTCAATTATGCTTCAAGTTGCATGACACGTATTTGTCTTTGGTATTCAATATTCTCTTTTGCTGCCTATAATCACTTGCATCTCGTTCCCAGTTCTGTTATTCTGCAGCCCCCCAGCATTAGCCACCTGAGCTCTTTGTCTTGCCCACACCTACCTTCCCTGTGCCAGTATCTGTAATCTTACTGCCATTTTACTGTCATCTCAAACCCATATCCATGCCACGCGATTACTTTAACAAATTTCAAGGAATCCCCACTTGCCTGACTGTAATATCACAGTTTGGGACATAAAGTAATTACAAGTTGTCTTATTAATGAAACCGTTGTGTGTAGGCTTGTGTTTTAAAGATGAAAGCCCAATCTGGTGCACCGGTGCCACAGTAGGGTGCGTGGAATAATACCGGGAGACAAGTTTTGTTTTCTTAAAACGAATGAATCTGACAAGACGGCAGCATCAAAAGAAAGAAACAGAATCCAGATGTTACGTAAAGACCAGAGAGCCACAACTTCAAAATGGAGTAAGGAAGGGCACGTTCATTTGTGCCGGAGGCAGAAGCAGCTGTCCATAGAAAGAAACCTGACAAGCCATAATAGAGCTATAAAGGCACTGTTATTCTCACAAGTGAAAAATGCATGGTTTACCCAAAATTCATGCAGGGATGACCTATAGAACTACCATTCTCAGCAGCAGCAGAATGGTGGTTGTTCAGTCCAACTGAGCCCCAACGTTATGATGTATCTCTATATAACAGATCCCCTGTATCACTTGGTTCTTCACATATTTGTAATGATAAGTGACCAGGAGCACTTCCTTTTCATATCGAGGGGAAAATGATTTTGGAAATGGGGTGCCATCTGTTTGTGCCTCTCAGCTATGAGTGGACCATTTGTATTGGTGCCGTTCCCAGAACAAGATCTAGTAGTGCAGTTCATTAAGCATCAATTTGGAATGGAAACACTGTAAACTCTTCCTATACTGTGTAATTATCCTGCACTCTCTCTGGCTTTCCAAAATCAAATAGTGCGTTTTTGTTTTTTTTACTTTTTATAATAATTTGAATGTGAATAGCTGCTCAGCCCCGGAGCAATCGTCTTGTCTTTTCCATTTGTTGCTAATTCAGTTAATCAGTGTTCTTATTAGACAGGGATAATCTAACTACACCTGCTGTGGTTCAATTAATGGAGGACCTGCTCTACAGTGTTGGTGACCTGTGGGAACTTTACCCATGATGCTCCACTATCCAATTAAAATTGTCACCTTTATCCGTCACTTCATGACCACACAGACACAGCACCAAAGCCTGGATTATACTGTGAGCATTATAACCCCCACCCTGCAGCTAAGCACTTCTGAGATGACATTAAAAAGGCAGTAAAATAATTAAGCACTATCGTATTTAGTATTATTGAGTTTCAATGGTAACATTAGTGAAAGATGAATATCACCAAACTCTCATGATGTCATATGCATTAGACTCTTCAGTGGCATTAATTACATTTTGTTTTTGTAATGGGAATCTTCAAAATGTCTTCTGCACACACAAAATAAAAAATACAGAGAGGAAACAATCAACAGTAAAGTGGCTCGGTTGACTGGGCATCGGTTTGCACTTTAGTTTTAGGAGCTGATAATTGAAATGCATTGCGAGGTACGATGATGTGTCTTATTGATTTTTTCCTTCTTATTTCCTTTGCTTGGAGTGGGTTTCAGGCAATGTAGAAAACACAAACAAGCAGCCGTCTGTAGCTTATAGCATTGTAGCTCATTCTCTCTGTGTTGAAATTCCCCTTTCTAAACCCCATTTGATATGGCAAAGCTCTTAAGCAACAGGAGTAATATGCAATGTTATGTGTCTTACAAAGGCACAAACTATTTGTTAAAGGAAGATTAAAGTTCTCCTTGGATAATTCTGTTTGTCATTTGAGGTTAAACTGTACAACTGTGTTTACATCAAATGCAATATATTCTGTAATTTATAAGGATGTCCAGACATGCCCCATGATGCCAGATGCAGCAGTTTGGCTTTGCAATTAAACATTAGTCTCAACTGCTCTCCTTATACTCAAATCATTGTCTGCTGATCCACACAAATGTTTTCCTTTTTGAGGGTATACATCATTCATTAATGTATTGGAAGCTAAATTGTGACAAATGGCAAGTGCAGAAAATATTTAGGCAATAGGAGTAAAAAAAAGATCTGCTTAAAGTGTGATTCATGTGTTCAGGGAAAGTGCATGGGTGTGTAAATACACAGTCATACTCACTTGTTTTACAACAGACATGACATACTTGGCCTTTCTGGTTTATTTTTGTATTAGGAAGAAAAAGACATTCTCTGTGCTTAAATGGTTGGAAGCATTTGCAGCTGTTTGATATTTTGACTACAGATGTATGTATGTCTTGATTCTAGGAGTTTTTAAACTTTTAAAAAGGCACAATTCACAGCTAGTAAGTGCGACTTTCATTTAATAAAAGTACTGGTAAAGGATCCGTTATCTGGAAACCCATTATCCAGAAATCTCCGAATTACAGAAAGGCCATCTCCCATAGACTCCATTATAATCAAATAATCCAAAATTTTAAAAAGGATTTTCTTTTTTCTCTGTATTAATAAAGCAGTAGCTTGTACTTGATCCCAACTAAGATATAATTAATCCTTATTGGAAGCAGAACCAGTCTATTGGGGTTATTTCATGTTTACATTATTTCCTAGTAAACTTTGTGTATGAAGATCCAAATTATGGAAAGCTCCATCATCTGGAAAACCCCAGGTCCCAAGAATTCTGGATAACAGATCCCATACCTGTATTCTAAATAATATGAATATCTTATACACAACTATCAGAGATGTTTTATTCTCAGTAATTTGTAGCATCCCCTGACAGTCTTTTACACCAGGGCTAAAAATCAGCAGTAACCAACCAGATGTTTCCTTTCAAACTTGTGACCAGTAAATACGACTTGCTGTTTGGCTGCTATAGGTTACTAGGCCTGTTGATACTTTTATTATACATGTATGGGACTTGTTATCCAGAATGCTCGGGACATGGGGTAATGGATCTTTACATAATTTGTATCTTCATACCTAAAGTATACTAGAAAATCTTGTAAACATTAAATAAACCCCATAGGCTGGGTTTGCTTCCGATAAGGATTAATTATATATTAGTTTGGATCTAGATTCTATGGGTTCCATTTACGAAAACATGTTAAATTTGACTGTAAGTTTCCGCATGTTATCGCTCAGAATTCATTGCGATCGCTTGCGGTAACTACGTAATGAAACAGTTTACGTTAGCGGTAATTTTAGCGAGTTGCTAATTTTCTGGCGACAGATTACGTTTGCAAATATTTGTGCTATAAAATAGCCTTTTTTTTTGGCATTAATTATGGCAATTTTATGGCTAGAAACGCATCTTCAAAACTCATAAACTTGACTGATGATTATAAAATCCAACAACATTACCAGAGTGACACCAATCAAACATGTCTGCATCATATAAACCGATACTTCAACCATCCAGTCACAAACACTTCTGCCAATAGAATCATATGAACAAGAAATCATACCAGTTATCTCTTTGTATCATTTAAATGCACAATTCAATGAGAACTAAACTCCCATTGAGAATTTTCTGGTCAAAAAACAAGTTAACACCACAATATAGATGGCGGTAAAATGTTGTGAATATTCTGGCATTAATTTTGTCTTTCACACATTTCGCTGTTTAGTAAACCAGGCGTTGATGTGTACGTATCGTTATTTTCAGTGAATGCGATAACTGGCGAACACATATTCTTGCGCAAGAAACTACATATTTACCACAGGTTAATAAACTCGCAAAAACATATTCTGTGTTAAATTTGTCTATATTTTGTGCGCAAATTTTTACTGCACTCTAGTAAATATACTCCTATACCTGTACTATCACTTATTTAATTGTCTGAAACATAAGTGTTCAGCCAAACCCAAATCTTTGGTCATGTGAATTTAAACCTCTTCACAACTAAAGCAGACTTAAGACTTTCTACAAATGATGGATTTAGAACATACAGTACCTAAAAACATTTCTTTATCCAGTTACAGGTAATAGCTACTAATGTTTCTGTATGATATGAGGTTTTCCAAATGTGGATGGAGGAGGGGAGGTTCTTCAGCGTTAGGGGTATATATTGAGATTATTGCGGAACAGATGATAATGGTGATGAATAATGATAGTTAAAGAATTGCCATTTAGGGGTCTACAACAAACAGCAGTTGGGGAAGCATCAGTAATGACCCATTTGTAGACCTAGAGAGGATTTTGTGAGATTCATTATTATGAATCTACAAAGGAGCTGTTGATGTACAGTTCAGTGTTAAATTATGTTTCTGTATTAAGGTAGCCATACACGGGGAGATTTGCTTGTTTGCCGATGCTGCCAAACGAGCGGATTTCTCCCCGCTATGCCCACCTTGAGGTGGCCGATATCGGGCTCATCTGATTGTGGGCCCTAGGATGGTCGGATCACGGTATTGCGTCAACGAACATACAGATCCAGTCACTTGGATTTGTAAGTTAAATGCGTCGTGACTCAGGGCTAATTGAAGAAACTGTGTTATCCAAAGTTATCTTAACTCATTTCATGCATTTAACCTTTTCATTAGCATACCAAAGCACCATTCTTTCAATGGTGAACTCTTTAATTGGATGGGATGTTGTGACACAATATTCTGTGCTAAGTGGGATAAATGAGATAGACAGGGACGGATTTACATAGCGGACGCCCCTAGGCCCACTGCTGTTCGTTGCCCCCATACACTGCCCTTTATTTGCAAAATTCCATCATAAGGACTGGAGCAATTTGGATTTGGGCATTGGAAATTTAAAAACCTATTGTATCTCCTGCACAACACCAGTGTTTCTGAACTAATGTGAGTGTGGCTGGACAGCATGCCGCCCCATAAAATCCCCTAGGTGGCCTTTCCACAAATCCGGGCCTGGAGATAGATGAGTTAAGTCACGACGCATTTAACACACAATCCAAAGTGACTGCATCTGTATGCAGCCGCATATCCCATCCGATCGACATCTGCCCCACTTTCAACCAGATATAGATCGGGGAAGCCCGTTGGAGGGCCCCATACACTGGCCAGTAAGCTGCCAACTTTGTCTGTCTGCTGACTTTGTTCTGCATATACCCCACATCAGCTTTATTGTTGCTAAGTCAGGGGAGCATCATAATGAATGTTATTGAAAATAGAACACATTAAATATTCTGTATGAAAGAAACTATAGAGAGAAAAGGAAAGCTAATTGTATAAGTAAATCCTTAGCAAGCTGTGAATTCTACTTCCAAGATCCTGACAGGCAGTCCAAACAGATGATATGGTTCATGTACAGTAGGTGCACCTGTACTAGACCAAATGTGATGTGCCATCTTGAATGCTAATGTTTTCTGTATACGTCGGTCTTCAGATATGCGGAGCCAGGCAATAAAGAACAATTACATTTTAAAAACATGGCTAAAATATTTAAACAGTTTTTTGAATAAGGAGCCGCATTTTATCCAGCAGGTACTGAAAAAAAAACCTGTTCTACTATCTGAACTACTACAGTGTAGCATTTAACAATAACTGGATTAGATTATAAAACATAAGACCATAAAGAGTGGTTGTCAGACTTTTTCAGTTCAAGCCTCACTTGAACTCAAGGTCCAACCTTTGGTCAGGGCAACCCTAATAAGCTCACAAGATAAGTACATACATAAGATACTATTGGTGTATCAGCCATTCAGCAATAGTTCCTAATATATCTATCACATCAAATAAATGTCCATCTTTACTGACCTTCAGGTTCTGCTTTCAGGTGTCTGTATGAAAGCAAATGGCTGTGTGCGTCCTTTCAGATTGGAACAGCATAATATATATATTTGACCTTGCTAGCTTCCAGTAATACTGTAAATATAGGGTTTAGTCAAAATGGACAACCCTTTCAAGGGGACCTATCACAAAAATTAACATTGAATATATGCTTATTAGAATAAGAATCTTTCTAAATATAATGAACTAAAAATGTTGCCTTCTTTTCTACCTTCCTCTCAGAAATCTGTCTCTTCATTTTTTCCACATGCTAAAGTTGGAGTCTGATTTTGATTGAAAGTTAGGTCCAATACATCCTTTGGGTGTCTTCTTTTGAAAAGAAGATGTATTAAAACACACTCTTCCAAAATAACCAGAAACATTCTCTTTCTCTCTCTACATGCAGGATTTCTGCCAGAGTGAGTTATTTTGTTAGATTTTGTTTGTGCTGGAATCAGTTATGCGAGTGAGCTCTAATACATCTGCTAGGAAAGGGAGCCCCCCCTAAAATTATGTATTAGATCTATCTGTCAATCAAAATCTGACCCTGACTTTTGCACGATGAAAGAATGAAGATAGACAGTTTGCTGCAGTGAGGGATTGTGAAAATTAACTTGAATATTTTAGAAACGAGACAACATTTTAATTGATTATATTATAAAGATTCCTATTTCCATGAGATGAAGCTTGTATTAAATTTTAATTTTGCAGTAGTTCCTCTTTAATTCCATGCAGTTGTGCAGTTATTTACATTTCAATATCGATCGATATTTTTTGGGGGGGTTACCCTCCTTCCCCCCTACATTTACTAACATATGGCA
>CM044441.1:106858451-106879565 GCA_024363595.1 Xenopus borealis
TACCACTGCTCTTTGTAGTCTATCTTTTAGCCAGTTCTCTATCCAGGTACAAATACTATGGCGCAGATTTACTAAAGTCACATGAAGGATTCAAAGTTCGATTGAATTTCGAAAAGATTCGAATTTTTGAATATGCAAATTTGACCATCCAATTTTCAATATTCGACCGATATGAATAATTTGAATATTCAAATGTAATTGTATTTGAATATTCGACTATTCAATGGTCGAAGTACTTCCCCTTTAAAAAATCATTCGATAGGCCAGTTCGCAAGATTGAACCTACTGAATTGCTTTAAAACCGTATGGGAAGCTCACATAGGTGTTTTAAAGTTGTTTGTGATTGAATAGGAAAAATTCAATCGTAGAGTTAAAATCGTTCGATTCGAACGTTTTAATTATCTATTTTTATTCAATCATTGGAATAGCGGTAAAATCCTTCGAATTCCAACTCATAGTATTGTTATTTGCTATGAAGTCCAATATCCTAATCCTTCGAAAAGCTTTTCTACCACCAACTTCAGACTAACTGGCCTATTGTTTTGAGGCTGAGAACGGGATGCTTTTTGAATAGCGGCACTACATTAGCAATTCGCCAGTCTCGGCACCATGCCAGACTTCAGTGAATCCTGAAAAATTAAGTAGAAAGGTTTGGCAATCACAGAGCTAAGCTCACTTAGTACCCTGGGATGAATCCCATCTGGCCCTGTACCTTTGTTTATCTTAACATGTTCTAGTCTCTTTTGAATTTCATCATGTGTGAACCATGCATCATTAGATGTATTATTATAATTTAGACTATTTATAAGGAAACCTTCATTAGCTGGTTCCTCATTTGTGTAGACAGATGAAAAGTATGCATTCAGAATTTCATTCACAATTATCTATTTCATCCTTGTTTCCTGTATTATCCTTTAATCCTAACTCTTAATGGGGGATAAATCTATCATGTGCACTGAACCTCACGTTTATATTACAGCATAGAGTTAGCCTGGAAAAAATTCAAAAAGCAGGGGGAAGACCTGTAAGATATTCCTTTCTTTTGTTTATATTTGTAATCCCTCAGTGATGGAATTACAGTTTATATGAAAGTATACTTCACTTGTATTATGACAAAGATGCTATCACCAATCAGACTATTCCTTATAACCTGTACATACAGTGATGGCATTATATATGTATAGATAGAGAGTAAATGTATCCATATTGCTATATCATACCAACTTTATAGAAATATTGTACATATTGAGGGATAGCGAATTTGAGAAATTGCTAAAACATGACGGGTCCAGTTCATGATCATACTTTATAGCTTCATAATCTTTTTTGCAGTGTGGCTTGTTTTCTTTATAGGTTATGTTCATATCATGGGGAAGTTATTCATGATTAAGATACTAATGTTTTTTATGGGATATCACACACTTTATAGAGGTACAGTTATAAACATGTCAGGCTCAGCAGAACCTGATCTTTTATGCAAAAAGGATGAAATGTTATTGGCACAAGATATGGTTCAGAGCATGTGGCTGTATTATTCGTTATACACATTCCTTAGCAAACAACTATCCATGTAGCTTAAAGGCAAAGGTAGGTTGAAACTGGCAACAGTGAAGAGAAATGTTTTAAGTGAAACATTTGCTTAAGTTGTTTATACAATCAGGCATAAACTAAGCTTCTACGGTACTCAGTACTGAGTGAAGCAAGTTGCAAACTTTGGAGGCTTAAAGGGGAAGGAGCGATCGTCTGCTTCTGTTTTTTCATTCTTCGATGGCTCTGGACCAGTTTGCAATTTCAACAGTCTGGTTTTGAGGGTCCAAATGACCCTAGAAACCATGCATTGATTTGAATAAGAGACTGAAATATAAATAGGAGAGGCCTGAATAGATGATATTCAAATAGCAATAACAATACATTTGTAGATTTTTAAGATGGGGTCAGTGACCCCATTCGAAAGCTTAAAAGAGTCAGAAGAAGAAGGCAAATAATTCAGAAACTATAAAAAAAGTAGCCTAACAAAAGAACAATTAGAAGGTAAACAAATAACAGCTCCCTAACACAAGATAACAGTTGCCTGTTAATCTGTCCGATTGACTGAACTACCAATCGCCATGGCAAAAAAAATGTTGGGACGAATCTGCACAAATTCCGAAAACCATACAAATGTTGCTTCGTACGATAGTACTGTATCTTTGCGTCTATGGCCAGCTTAATGCAGCTGTTAATGTTCATCAAATTGAGAATAATGGACTACAAAAGTAACTATAAATAATACTTAAATATGAAAAATGCATTTTATTCAACCTGATCACATACGTTTTTGTGATATGCACAATTTCTTTAAGATTCACATAAGGGATAACTGTGACTGGAACAAATTGTAGAGAGATACATTTACCTTAATTCTAGCAGGAATTTAGCTATCATACCAGAAGAATCTCATGTATTTGAGAAATAATTTTTAGATGTATAGGAGACATGTATAGCCTTGCAAGTATATTCAGACTCGAGTATTCAATTTTGAAGAATTCTATTTTGAAAAATATCCAGTCATGGCTGATTATAAGCAGCCACACAGAATGATGCTATGGCCACCTTACTTTGCTGTAGGTAAGGTCTTTGAGCTACAGGTATTGTTTTTCTTTGGACAGATCTGCCTTAGTCTCATCTGACCACAAAATATTTTCCTGCATGTCCAAAGGGTCACTCATCTGCTCTTGGCAGAAGTGCATCAATGCGGTTCTTATTGAATAATTGCTTCTTTTAGTGTTACAAAGAGCACTTGACATGGTTGGTCCATAGCTACAGCAAAGTGTGGAGTGTGGTGTGGGCTGCCATTAATCAGAATCGGACTGGGAAGCATATTAAAGCAGAATGAATAATGGATGGTGCAAAACACATAGAGATGTTGCAAAGAACCTTTCCAGCCAGAACAGCTTGAATGCCCAACCGCCAGGCCACAGTAACGCTGGAGTGGTTTAAAAACAAAATAGGGTTTGTCCTACAAAGGCCCATTTACAGCCCTGAGATTCAATCCACTAACCTTGGCAACCAGGAGCTGCCCGGAGGAATGGAGCAAAAACACTCTTAAAGGAGAACCAAACCCTTAATTAAGAAAACCCTTACCCTACATAGACCTCCCTCCCAGCTCCCCCCCTAGCCTAGCCCTTGGTAAATGCCCCTAACTCTTTACTTACCCCTCGGTGCAGATTCTGTGCAGCGGAGTTCACGGACACCATCTTCTTCTCTTCGGTAATCTTGGGGAAGAGAGTGGTGTAACAGCACATGCGCAGTTGGAGCAATCTTCCGGTTCACGACAACTGCGCATGGAAATTGCCGAAGCGACGGAAGAAGACACCTCCTAGAACTATTGCAATTATGATGGAATCATGGAGGAAAAAATCCTGTGTTTACACATGCTTATTTGAGGCTATATATGGATAGTCTCCTCACAATAAAAAAAAAAGTATTGACCATTAAGAAGACCTGTGAGTGCGGACTTCTTCTACACGGGATTATATCTATATATTTATCCAGAATACCCAAATTCAGAAAGCCCTGATTTACAGGAAGGTAATCTCCCATGAAGTCCAAAGATGTTGTTTAACCTTTAAATTAACTTTTAGTATGACGTAGAGAATGTTACTCTGACACAATTTGCAATAAGTCTTCATTTATTTATTTATTTATTAAATTATTTAGCTTTTGTTTTTTTTTAATCAAATCTTTTTTTATGATTTTTCCATGCAGGGGGATACAGAAAGGAAAAGGGGAGGGATAGGGTTGGGGAGAACATAAAGATGTCAGAATCTTTTATCCCCCCCCCAGTACCCTGGCATGGTGCATTTTAAGATGAACAGCACGCATTTGGAAGACTTCCATTGACAGGGAGATTTAATCGCCTCGTCTTGCGGACGACAATCTCCTCGAACTGCCTTCCCCCTGCTAAAATGAAAAATAGCCTGCAGCAATGCACTCACGGCACTTCGATTTCTGAAGTTGCCTCATGAGGAAACTTTGGGCGACTAAGGAAATCAAAGTACCGTTTTCTCATTATAGCAGGTGGAAGGCAGTTCGAGGAGATTGTCACCCAGAAGAAGACCCAACCCAACAGGCTGGGTTTGCTTCCAATAAGGATTAGTTATTTCTTAGTTGGGATCAAGTACGTACAAGCTATTGTTTTATCATTACAGAGAAAAAGGAAATAATTTGTAAAAATATTATAATGGAATCTATGGAAGACAGCCCTTCTGTAATTCAGAATGTTCTGGATAATGGGTTTCTGGATAATGGATCCCATATTTTTGTGTGTATATATATATATATATTTATTGCACAAAAGTCGTGAATATCTTACAAGCTGTGAGTTCTGATGTCATTTCTGTCACATGACTCAATGAAACTTGTGTATTATAATAAAGTACCCCCAGTTGCAAAATATGAGGATATTAGAAGTTACCTCGGAGTTCCATGACCTGTATAAAAACACTCAGCCTTCGGGCGGTAACTTATAATATCCTTAAAATACTTTAATTCACTCTACTATATAAAATGTAATTCCTAACCTAACAAGTGTATTTTTTAATATTGGTGTGTAGGCAGTCATCTTGGGTCATTTTGCCTGGCCATGTGCTTTAAGAAAGAACCAGTGCTGCATTATGTAACTGCTTTCTGACAGGCTGTTGTTTCTGCCACTCAATGTAATTGAATTGGGTCGCAGTGGGACATGGGTTTTTACTACTTGTTCTTATATCTAACAAGGAGATGTTATCTGCTGATAAGCTGCTGAGGGGTGATATCACTCAAACTTGCAGTGCACCAGTAAAGAGTGAAGTTTATCAGATCCCAAGTCACATCACTTGGGGCAGCTGGGAAACTGACAATATGGGGCAGATTTATGAAATTCACATGAGTGATTCGAAATTCGAATATTTTTGAAGGTCACTTCGACCATCGAATTTTGAAAATTCGATCGAATCGAATAATTTGAATAAAATTCTATTTGAATATTCGGCAGTCAAATTGCTTGCCTTTAAATTTTTATTTGACTGCCTATTTTGCCAGATGAAACCTACTGAATTGCTATTAAACCCTATGGGAAGCTTTTTTAGATTGAATAAAATTCGAGATTGAATAAATTCGATCGAATGGTTAAAATCGTTCGATCGAATCTCTTCTATTTGATAGTTCGAATAGTGGTAAAATCCTTCTAATTTGATGGATTTTAATTCCCTTTAAATTCGATGGTCGAATTAGAGGGTTTTTTTTAACCCTCAAATTCGACCCTTAGTAAATCTACCCCGATATCTAGCCCCAAGTCAGATTTCAAAATGAAATATAAAAAAGAAGTTTGTTCTTTTGAGAAATGGATTTCAGTGCAGAGGTCTGCTGGAACAGCACTACTAACTGATGCATTTTGAAAAAAACAGTATACCTTTTAAAGAGACCGTTCATAAGTTTATTGATAAAAAGATCCACAAATGTAAGCATGTTTGTGTAATTATGGGTAAATGTAAATAGTACACATTGATAAGGCGATAGCCTGTGTTTGAGCTCCACTCAAATATATGAATAACAGAATTACTCTGTGATCTTTGTCTGCTATTTCTGTTTTGTCTTGAGTCTGAATCAGAAAACAGACAGGGATAAACAGTACTGAGTTTAATTGAAACTGCAATTTTGTATGAATAGTCTTCTCATATTATTATCACATTACCCCTGTTATGTTATATCCTGATCACTCAGATGTTTTCCTCTTTCTTCTGTACCCCCTTTCCTTTTGAACTCACCCCATTACTCAATCTGTATGTGTATTCTCCAGCAGAACCTCAGTCTTCTGCTGTGCATTGGTCTCTCAGGGGAAAGTGCTTATTGCTGTAAGAAAGGCAGCACTTTAGCTTCACTGCATGCAGATCGACTTCTCATCGGCAACACTCATTCTTGCTGACTGCCAGCACAAACAGCAGGTTTTTGGTTTGTTCAGCACAGATCAGCTTACAGGAGTTAGCAGGGGTTCAAAGCTGAATCTTTTGACATATAATTGCAGCAATGCGCTGTCCTGTTAGTATGGAAGCACAGGGTATTCATCTGACTTTACACTTGAAAACTGCCTTTGATATAGAATTCCCAGCATGCCTTTGGTTAATAAAGAGATATAATATGAAGAAAAAACATCTGATGTGACTAAATAGAATTGTCAGCATTGCAAAGAGAACCTTAAGGCATAGAAGCAGAGCCAGGAAAGAGCAGAAAATGAGAAAAGGATAGGCAGAAAAAAATAAAATCAAACTGCCAAGGAACCCAAAACTAAACACTGACTCTTATTCAGATACAATAAATATAACTTGATCTTCCTGATAAGTCAAAGAGAAGTCAGTGTCTTTGTTCTAAGTATCAGTGAGATGCCATGTTAGCTATGGCTGCCAGCTCTTTTATCAAACCGGAAAATCCAGGGTCATTTGTATATATTGTAAAATGGCTCTGAAAGGATTTTCCCACGTGGGGCATGTTGGAAATGGCTTGTTTTGCTGTGCAGTGGGTTAGGTAGAAGCTAAGATAAAATTAGGTTTAAAGGGGATGTCCTTGCAAACCCGCAATATCTGTGTGTACTTTGCTATTTCCTTCAAAACTTACGTGGCTACAGAAACAATGATAAAGAATTCATCATACTTGACTCCTGTTTTCCGCTGTTCATGTTTATTGGGACATCTTTGGCACTAAATCTGTAAAGTCTATCAAAGTGGGAGAAGGGAGCATGACGTTGGTATTTTAAGAATGTTTGTCATGAAAGGGACCAAAACATTGTTCCCCCAAAATAAAGTTATTACTTCATTTTTTAATTTTCTTAAATGCTTTTTGTTTGATTTGTTTAATGTCTTGATGTCTTTATTGAGCTTGTGCAAAAAACATAACTAGCAGTATTCTTTTGCATGTTATTGTTGGATTCTTTCACTGTTGTGTGGCAAGTCTGAGAAAACTATGTAGGAATCCATTTTCAGATATTTCACAGTCTTTCTGTATGTGTTTTTCCTTCAGGAGCTGGAGTAACTTACAGAGAATTGTGAGGTCAGCATGATTGCCACAGGAGGTCTTTTACGGATCTCCGCTCGAAAACAGGACCCTCTCAGGCAAAACACTCAAGCTCCAAAACGAAAGCGGAAAGCAAAAAAGAAACGCAAGAATGATGTGGTTGTTGTGAAAGGCAAACTTAAACTTTGCTCTGTCTCTGGATTAATTGCTCTTTGTGGAATTTTAGTTCTTCTAGTTGGGATTGCTATGGCGGTTATGGGTTACTGGCCAAAAAGTAACTCTGTTTATAATGGAGGATTAGGGTCAAATCAAGCCAAATACGCTTCAGGTGATACAGATAACATTGCAAACAAAAATCAATCCCGGAGCCATCAAAGCAGTAATGGATACAATCAGGACACATTTAAAGCAAGTGACCATAACATTACCAGAAGTCTACAGCAAAATACTTCACCTGGTTTTTTTGCTGGCCTGTTTTCTGGATATTTGCATTCAGATAACCTTAAAGTTTTTGGACCTCTTATAATGGGTATTGGAATATTTCTTTTTATATGTGCCAATGCTGTTCTTCATGAAAACAGAGACAAGAAAACTAAGATTATCAATTTAAGAGACCTCTATTCTACCGTTATTGATGTTCATGGCTTGAAATGCAAAGATGGAACTCCTTTGAATGGTTTTGTGAACTATGTTCAATCTCGGAGCATAGACATTAAAAGTGGGGATAGCTTTGGGGCTGCCATGCTGGCTAAGAGTTCTTGGCATCCTGCTCTTGGAGGTTCCATTACTTTATCACCACCAAATCTAAGAGAAGCAAGGACTTCATCCCCTAAGGCATGTCGTCAGCCACTGGAGCCACCAAATTTGGATGAAGCAGTATACAGTATTTACAGAGAACGCTCCGAGTCTGCTTTGCCCTTTGATAGCATTTCGGGGAGAGAAGGGGAAAAGGATCCCCTCTCATTATCACCAGAGAAAGGATGGAGTAGGAGCAGCACTTGCTCAATTGTTGGTTCTTCCCTTAGTGCATTTACACTGCCCATTGTGAAAATAGATAGAGGCCTTTTAGAAAAGAAAGCAGAAGATATAGATATAGAGAACAAAAGTGCCAAAGACTTAGATAAAGAAGAGATTCAGTTGAGTTTGACAAACCTTAGCCATGCAGACTTGAACTGGGAAATTCCCAAGAACAATAAAAAATTACTCTTAAGACGGCAGAGCACAAGCTGCCTACCTGACTTCAGAAGGCCTATGTCACCTGGGCTTCTGTCAGATTTGGGTAGCCAGTCTCTAAGTAGCACAGACCTAGACTACAGCTTTCTGGTAAAAGCTTCGCCATGTGGCAAAACAAAACCAGTAATTCTTACTGATTCTCTCCCTACAGCATCATTAATGAGAAGAAATTCTCAGAGTTCGGAATCAGACCAATCAAGCAATAAGGGCTACATTCACCTTGAGGAGGCAGGAACCTCCTTCGAGTCTATAGAAACTGCAAATAATAAAACTCAAGACTGTGAAGAACCCCAAACCATCCAAAAGGACACAGGCACAAACGATTCCTGGGAAGAGACCAGTCAAGAACAACATCTAGAAATGCTTCAGAGGCAGTACACCAATAAAGAAAAACTGTTGATGGTCTCCAGATCTCATGTTAATTTGGGTGAAAATGATTTAGATGTTACAAGCATATAAGGCACGAGTGCAGAACGTTATTCAGTCTTTCACCGTCATGTTTCCTGAAAATACTGTATTTTTTAAGTTACCAATATCCAAAGGTCTACACAGGTTCAACAATCGCCGTGGTATTGGTATGTAGTAACAAAGAGAGAGTCACTTTAGCAACCTATTTTGATTGTATGTATACGTCTAACCAAACAGTAACACCAAGCTAGTAGTTAACGCAAGTCCTAACATTTCAAAATGGCAGGATAGATTATTTTGACAATACTGTGCACTTTCATTCTGAGCTTCAGTAAATTTTCTCTGCTGATGGCATGTCAGTAATCGCTTTGTTATGGCTCTTTGGTTTGGCTTTACAAACATGAAGTCAGCAAGACTGCCTTGCAACTATATGAAGTGAATGATTTTTATTTTTATGAAAAGTTGATTTAATTGCTGTACATTTAAGAATTAGCTCACAAAGTATTCAGATATTTAAAATGACACTGATTAGGTCTGTTGGAGTGGGACTGTTGGAACTCTTTTAAAAAACGACTTGAAATTACTGTAAAACCATGTATTTTAGAGTTATGGACATTAATGAAATAGCATTCATAAATAAAAGTTTTGCAAGAAAATCGTATAATTAAAGACATTAATTACTTCCAAATGATCAGGTTTTAAGGATGATACCATTTCAGCAAAGGGCCTAGCTGCTGTCCGTTTATTGAAAATGATACTTTGTATCATGTAGTATTATTTAATAACAGCATGCACATTATGTTGCTTACAATGGCAGAAAATTGCATTGATGAGTAAGCTATTGCTGGTTACAATAGGCTTGATTTTATAGGAATGGAAAACAAGTACATTGCATGATAAAATCTATATTTTAATATTTCTCAAGAATAGATATAGAAAACAGGTTTTATTTACAGCCTCAGAATATAAATTAACATTGCTCTTAGCAGAACTAATTATTTTCATCAAACTGCAAACACATTATTGAAACAAATATCCCATTTGTTTTACCTTCTTGCTTAGCTAGACATACTATGAACAAAAAATGCATTATATGAAAATACTTGTTTCAGTTATCAATCTGACTCTTTTAACAAGCTGGGAATATAACACAGGCTTTGGGTTGGCTTAGAGGGGGTCAATTGAAGGGGGGTTGGTAAATGCAGCCTACACAATTCATGGGTTCAGCTGTAAATGCAGTATCTGTAGAATCTGTAGAAGGGTAAACAGGAATATAGTTATGGCATCTATTATCCAGAAGGATAAGAAATGCAGCAATGGCATATATTGTCTTATTTAAGCTAAAAGTTCTTCAGTTTTGACTGATCTTCCTTTTGTCTCCAATAATAAAACCTAGTACTTAATATTATTCCTTTTTAGAATAAATTCATGTTGATGGTAAAACATTCCCATTGATCTTTTGTAATGTTTATTTTCTAACCTTAAGGCATGGTTCTCAACATTTTGGAAAGACTCCTTATGCATTCTGGGTAATACATCCCATATTGCTGTATAGATTTGATGCTTGTCAGTTTTGCCAAAGGAGGAATAAAGGTTGATATGTAGCTATATTTTTGTAAGAATGTGAACTTGTTTAGATTTAATCAATTAACTATATCATGACTGCTCAAAGCCTTGCAATATTCTATTAGAGTGTTGCAGTCTCTAACCGTGGCTTTCCATCAATTTGCTCATCATAGAGGTCCATTTGTTTTGTAGTGCAAAATGTAATTGAGGCAAAGCTTTTACCGTACTTTGACTCTGACCAGAACCCATGTTATTATTATACACTTGTAAAGTCCGGTGGTTTAACAATTCCATTGAATCTTGAATAGTCAGAGGAGGGGGGTCTTTTTAAAGCAGAACTAAGTTAAAAATCACTGGTGCCAAAATGTTAGGAACCCCTCCAGTGATTAAAATTGCTTACCTGATGTAGTCTGTCAAAATAGCATGAAGCTTAAACAATATGGCTAGAAAATCTGTTTCTATACTATATTTGCTGTATTGGCTGAGAGGTTAAAAAGCCCTATAACAGTAATAATTGGTATTTCAAAGTTCCCATTATTGTGATCTTGAGAGGACATACTTTGAGTGTCAGTGGCACTGCACATGCTCAGTGTGCTCTGGACTGCTAAGCTTAGGGATCACTGGAAATAATTGCTTCTTTACTAGAAAGTGAGATCATATTTGCATAGATATTGATGATACTGGGCTAATTAGTAAAAGGTATTTTACTGTTTTATGCATATATTAGGCTTACTTACTAATCAGCCTTGTATAACTAATTATATGTCATATATACACTGTATTCGATTCAGACCCTTAGCCAAGTGGCACAGATCTTCACTGCTAAAGGGCTGAGGTGGCCTTGGGCTAGTACATGGCATAGTATTTCCAGCCTAATTATATTTTGAGCTTTAGGTTGCCTTTACACATATTTATAATCGTTAACAATCCAGTGTTTGCTGCTATAATAATATATAATAAAGAATAACATTCTTTAAATTTAGCTCTTTAATTCTATTTTTTAAGCTTGATAACAAACCATAATGTTTGTCAAAAACAAATGTTTCTTGCACCGTGTTAAAGTTATGCCTTGCTTCGAGAATTAATTATGGCTCAAATAATGGAGGCCAGGGCCAAGGCATCATGAAACATTGCATGTTAAGGAATCGAATACCAGAGGCAATATAGCATGCAGGCAGCATGTACTTCTATCATTATTGTCCAGCACAGGAGAGCTATAATTATGTTTAATTATAAGAGGGTACCCCCCATAAAACCAGGGTAACCATGCTAGTGAAAGATTTCTTTTAACAGCCTGTGCCTGGCGCTTTAGAATAGATCTCAGCTGCTGATACATAATTCCATCATTTAAAATGCATTTTCTGTCTCAGAAGCTGCATCTTGAATGCAACTTTTAATTTTTTTGTGATCAGCAGTGGTTTGAATATCATTTTAGCTGACTTTTGTTTGGAAGAATGATGTTGACAGTAACTATCAACTGTTTTTACGGTTCCAGAATATGGCACTGAAACTTGAGGCCTCTAGTTGTTATTTAACTGCAACTCCTAGTCTGTCCATTTTCTAGGATGTTATAAATTACAACCTATAAGAAGTAAATAATGTAGTACTATTTAGTGAAGTGTGTCTCCCATAACTAAAGTAAACTTACTAAAGCCTTAAAAAGAATATGGCTACAAATGCAGTATTTTATATACTGAAGTTTCAGTACCGGCTCAGATGTTCAGCTGGCCTAATAATTATCTGTACCTCCAAAGTTGTACACATGGGCTCTCCATCTTCTGAATCTTAGGACATCAGTGGCACTGCACATGCTCAGTTTGCTCTTTTCAGTATGCGAGAAGCTCAGCTTAGGGGTCATCTCAGATCATCAATACCTGAGCATAAAATGAGTTTACATCTGTCACCTGCTGATGATACAAGTTGAATTAATAATCTATTCAGATGTAGTTGGTTTCTGTGCTGAGAAGTAAGATGACTCAGAATTAATGACTGATCAGCCTTGTATTGTTCATTTAAAGTTGCGTCTATATATACAGTATATTTTGAGTCAACCTCTAACATCATGCATCTGACAGCAGCACCAAGAATGTGCTGGAATCATCAGAAAATATGATGGGGAGTTAATGTTGGCATGCTTAAGTTGTGATACAGAAGCTCAAGAAGCAGAGGCCTATTTATCATAGGTTGGATTTTAGAGTTTTTGAAACCACGACTAAATTCACTTTATCTAAAACTACAAAAGTCATGAAATGTATTTTACAATTCCTCATAAAAAAACGTAGGAAGGAGAAAAGTCGGGAAAACGACTACTCTTTCAAGTTGTCCCATAATAACTAGTGATGCACCAAATCCAGGATTCGATTCGGCATTTTTCAGCAGGATTTGGCTTAATTCTGCATGAGCAAATTAGGGGCGGGGAGGGAAATTATGTGATTTTTTTTCACAAAACAAGGTAGTAAAAAACGTTTACCCCTTCCAGTGGTGGGAATTATAAAATATAATTTGCATATGCAAATTACTAATTTATATATGCAAATTAGGATTAGGTTCGATATTCAGCCAGATCTGTCGCAAAGGATTCGGGGGTTCAGTCGAATCCAAAATAGTGGACTTTTTCTTGTTGTCGCACAGTTATATACTCACGAAAAACCTCTAAAATCCATGAATCAAAGAAAGATCTTCCAATTGTAAAAGGGGTGTCTGCCATTGACCTCTACATGTTTTCGTCAGGTCTTAGGTGGAGTATTTTCATATTTGGAATTGTCTCGGTTTTGTCGCATAATAAATCCATGAAAAAATCTGTCTTGTTTTTCCTTGACTTTTTAAGATTTTTGGAGTCAAAAAGCCAAATCCAAAAAAAGGCGTGGCCCATAAAGTGTAGCATTTTTATTTCTAGCCTAGTTGTTTTTTTAACTTTAGTTCCCCCTTAAGCATAATTGTCTGCATATTTCTAACGTATATCTTCCGCAGTTACTATTTCATGTTTGCCTGAGCAACTAAAGTATTTTTTTCGTTAGAAAGTATTCCAAGTATTCCATTAACTACAATTGCTCTGCTAAATTATTCCTCTAAGACAGAATAGGCTGAGACGGTCTGTTTAGGCAACCGGTATCCCTTACTAAATATTGGCATAATATACAGTTACATTGTACAACTGTTTCAAATGCCACTGCTTATGTAAAGATATAACTTATAGCGTATACAAATGCAGATCTGTTTCATGCCAGCTGAAGCCTTATTAAACCTGAGTTATCTTTTGACTCAGAAATACCTTCCTGTAAAGACAATATGTATTTTCTGATTATAGATAAGTGTTTGGGAGTTGTCATATTGTACATTCGTGTAAGTCTTAGCCACATATTTTGAGTATAAAAACAAGGACATACAGTTCAGTTAGTTTTCACCTTTAGCTTTTAGACTACCTTGAAAATTGCTATGTAACACAAAGCTCAAGCTACAGAAAGAGACGGTTTAAGCAACAATAAAGGCATCTGTGTCCTTTCTATGGCAACTTTATTGTAGTATGCTTAAAAAGTAAATTTGAGAGCTCCTACCAGTCTGTAGCTTGGTGCCTTAGTATACTAAATGATGTGCATTCTAATAAATTCTAGATACTTAGATATTATATAAGAAACATTGATTTTTATTATATAGAAGATAAATACAGAATTATACGAAATAAAAGATGAAAAGCATTATTTTATTTATTGGACAGGGCATATATTACAAAAGTGCAGGCCAGAATTTTAAATACTTAACACAGTACCTGGCCTTTTAAGAAAAATGACTTCTATATAACCATATACTAGATCATATCTGAGTCTTTATATAACCAATTTGATTAAAGTTTTGTAGTAAATAGAAGAATATGAAGAACTTTCTCAAAAAAAAAAAACTACTGGACTATTTGTTTACAAAATTTTTAGGTGCTTTTAGAACTTGTTTCCCCATATGCTCACAGACATTTGTTATATAGAACACATTTAAAAGCATTACTTGAGTATTAAACATGCAGTAAAACCTATATACCTCCCTGTAATGTGGTTTATTGTAGTTTAGGATGGCTAATGTCGATTTTACTCAATTGTCTTTTCACCTGACCAGGTTTTTTTGATAAACTGGCCATCAGGTCTCACGGGGAGGGTTTTTTTCTACATTGGGTTCCACTAGCTTAGTAATTAATAAACTGAGAATTAATTAGAACTACAAAGTTGTTGGTGTGAATTAGCTCTTAGCCAAGATCTTAGATACTATAAAACTGAACTACCACCCTCAATTCAAAAGAAAGATTTTGTGGAACACAACTTGTTTTTGGGGTCCATTTTACAAAAAAAAAAGACGTAATAATTTATTAGCATATCTAATCATGTTTGTTAAATTGTATCATTGTCAGAAAGAACACTGTGCTTTTAATGTAACATGATATCTGTTGGTAATTCTATATCTGTCTCTGTTGGACATGTATTTTCTTATCAGGGTATTTGTATATCTGTCTCTGTTGGACATGTATTATCTGATCAGGGCAAAAATAGCAGGTATTTCACCATTTCTATTATACTCCTACTCATTTTATGGCTTCACATTTGGAAAGAGCCAGAATGTGACAAGACAAAGAACCAATAGCCCAATCTTTACTCATTAAAAGCTTATTCGCCTTAAAACTGTCCCATGCACTTTTGATTTTTTTACTGTATTAAACCCTACTACGTATTTCATCTGAAAGGGTGTTTCATGCATCTATGACTTTTCTGTACACTGCTTAGTATATTATCACTGAGTTCTCCAAAGTTATATTCTGCCCTCAGAACTCCCAAATTCCCTTGATCTACCAACCAATCAAAATCCAGTTCCCTTTTCTAAATGTGGCTTACAGAAGTGGTAACGAGACATATTCCTTGGCATAAAGAAGAGCTGAAGATACAAGAAAATGTAGGAGATGGGCGACTTAGGTGCTCAATCTATTATATAGGTTACTGTAAAACACCCCATTCCAACTATAAATATTGGAAAGCCACAAACAACATTCTGAATTTGTTATAAGTATTCCAGAAAAATGTATTATGTTTCTAAGGACAATAAGAGTAATTACAATGTTTCAGACGTAACCTATTACCATATGTTGGGTGATCTTGGGTTGAAAACTTAATCTGGAAAGTGTCAGGCAAACAAGTTCATTTATTTTTGGTTTATGCAGGGTAACAAAGACTGCAATGTTATATGCACATTTCTCACGAATATAATGACTAAAAATGTTGAATAAAGCACACCAATTATTCATAATATGTTTGGCACAGCAGTGCCTTCCTGTAATAAAACCTGGCAACGGTTATGATATTTTAGTAATGAAAAAGATCTCTAAACAGCCTAAGCCTGGTGCTTTAGAATAGTTCTCAGCTGTTGATACAGAATTCCATAATTTAGCATGCATTTTTCTGTCAGAAAATCTGCATCTTGAATAAATCCTACCTTTTTCATTTCTCTTGTGTTCAACAGTGGTTTGAATATCATTCTAGCTGACTTGTGTTTGGAAGAACGATCTTGACAGCAGCGATCCCTGACCTACATTTCACTGTTTCTTCCATTCTGCTTTTTTTTTTTTGTCGGTCCAAAGAGGTTTCTTTTGTTTGATGGCAAGAAATAAGTACAATAAGTACAGTTCAGCACCTTCTCTCTCTCTTTTGAAAAGTCTCAACAGTTTCATGAGCCCTCAAAACAAAAGAAGACTAGAATAATAATGGGTAATTATCCCTCACTAATGAGTATTATAATCACAGGCATTTTCCTTTTCTATAAATCTCACAGTTCTAGCACATGCATGACTCCAAGAGAAATCGACATTTTTCACCGGGCCCCCAGTACAAGTGAAACAGTGGGCCCACCTGTGACAAATTGCTTAAATAGTGTATCTTCATGCCTGGGATTAAAGGAGAATTAAAGCCTTTACCAAAAACAACTACCGAAAAAGTGTGAATGCAAAAATCCTTTTGGGGGCCTGTAGAAGGCAGGGGCAAGGTCCCATTTCAATATCATGGTCAGATTTTGGTGGGAAAACCCGACTTTATTTTTTATTAAAGGGGTTTTTCACTTTTAGGATCATATAGAGAGTGATATTCCTATTTGCCATTGGTTTAAATTTTTTATTAGCTGTGGTTTTCAAGTTATTTAGCTTTTTTTTTCTGCAGTTTGCAATTTCAGCTGGTTACTGGCTGCTAGGTTCCAAATTACCTTAGCCCTAGTGGGCTCATGTGTAGGGCAGTCTATTAACTCTCTTGTCTTTATTACGGTTTCCTGGACGTGTGTTTTACAGTGGTAAGTGTAAGTATTTGCACCAACATTTGAAATCAAGACCTCCATACGACTTTATATTTCCCACCCTATGCAAATTGACCTTAGCACAAGATCACTAGTGAATTTTCGCTAGGCAGAAATGAACGCTAGCACATCTTCACTATGAAATGCTCGCCCTGCCGAAGTACTGCTTGTGAAAAGTCACCAACGTTCGGCACCCAGGACAAAACTCAGCATATAAATGAATTAGCGTAGTCTGAGCGCATTTGTGCCTGACAAAGGTTTTACGAGGGGTATGAAGTGTACACTGGCGAAAATTGGCCAGTTAGTAAATCTCCCCCTAAAAGTTAACTTGGACACCCCTTAAATGTCTGTTTTGGTCTGCTGGCTTATATCATTTACAGGAAGTGACATTTAAAATATTCTAACTTTATTGACCAATCTTCCCTCCAAACATTGTTATATCTGTATGTGCTTGTTTTGGTTATCTGAAACCAAGGACAGATTTCTTTAAAATTTAAATAATATTGTCAGTGCCATTTCAGTTAAAATGAAAGCATAACAATGAGACAGGGGAGTCATAAACATAGCTATACATTTTGAAAAAGAAATTTGGTTGGACTACAGCAAGGGTAGAACACCTGGCAAAAACCATCAAGGGAACCTGCTGCTATTTTTTTAAGCCCATATGAGCCTGTAGACATGCAGATTATAATGTACATACTGAAGGGGGGGGGGAATTCTCATTATAGTGTAATAAAAGGGGAGTGACAGCCCAAATAATAATAAATCAGCCCTATAGTATGAAATAGAACTGCGGTTTGACTGTAGGCAATAACATAGGGAGAGAGACACTAATATACTAATCAATATTCCACTTCAGCGGCGCTGCAAAAGGTATATAATAGATCATTTGTGTGCTCTACTGGAAAAGAAAACTTTAAACCCCTTCACTGTTGTGTGAGCAAGCAAAACATATTCTCCTTTAAAAAAAGAAACATTTATTGCTCGAATTGTATGAATATCAATTAGATCATCTAACAAGAAGAGGCAGATGAAAGAAAGGGGGACAGCTGACAGCTGAAGCAAACAATAGCAATAAACAATGGAGAACTATTAGTACAAATATTACCATTGATAGTACTGTACTATTTACTGTATATATTTAAGCTGGCCATAGACATAACAAATACGATCTTTCGTGGAATCTTTCAATACACAGGTGTAGAGCTGAATGGTCAGATATACAGGTAAAAACATTAGAATTCTAACAATAGCCGATGTTTGGGTGCATTCAAAGGCACCCGATCAAAATGTTACGTCCAGCCCGATCGAAAAGCCGACTGACTCCAAGACCAAACACGCACCAAATATCGTAAGAGAATATGTTTTGTACAATATTATCTATGGTCACCTATATGATTCACTGTGAATAGTGATGGATGAATCTATCCTGTTTCGCTTCGCTGAAAAATTAGCAAAAAATTCATGAAACAAGTCACGCACATGTTTGACATATCACGTCATTTTCGGTGCGTGACTCGCCCATCACTAACTGTGAACCATAGTTCACAGTGAATCATAAGTATTTAAAGCAACATTATTTTTTTTTTTTTTTTACTTTGTAATGTTTTTTATTTACTTTTTTTTAATCTGTAGGTGACAAACTACTTGGAATATAGGGGTACATATTGATCAATTTAAAACTTTGTCCATGCACACTTGATACTGAGTTAACACAAGTTTCCTTGTTTAAAAGCAAGTGTTGATATCCAGAGAAAACAATGGGGTAAATTCATCAAAGAGTGAAGTTAAGAGTGAAGTTCCGCCACTAGAGGGAAATTCCACAGCTCTCCATTCATTTCTATGGGATTTTTAAAGGCGTATTTATCAAAGGGTGAAATTTCACTTTCACCCATTGATAAATACGCCTTTCAAAATCCCATAGAAATGAATGGAGAGCTACGGAATTTCCCTCTAGTGGCGGAACTTCACTCTTAACTTCACTATTTGATGAATTTACCCCAATGTGAGAAGAGTTTGAGCTAAATATTTTATTTGGTTTGTGGGCCCAAAATGCACTTTGACTGGCAAGAAATCCAGTTACTGAAGAGGATGTGCACCAGTAGTACTAAGGAGGTAATATAATAACAGATGCAAATTTGCATCACATAGAGGAACTCGTAACCAATCAGATCTTTGCTTTCAAACGGTAGGTCAATAGAGGCAATCTGCTAATTGGCGCCCATGTATTACTAGAACAAACTTTGTACCTGTGCTGACATTACAACCAAAGTATTTAGGGGGTTCGATCAACTCCCTTCCTCCTGTTTTCAGTATACAAATTTTCACAGCGAAATCAGGTTTGCTCCTTAGCAGATATAACTAATTCTGCAATGGTCAGTTGTCAATATTCACTTTGGGATTATAACCTACATTTTATACTTTGGAAAAATCCTCCCTCTTGGCTATTTAAATGCAATCAAAGCTGGCCAGTATAAGTAATACGTTATACTTTGGCAGCAGTAGACTAGATCTAGAAATTCAGTATTATAGAATTCTGTGAACTGTTTTTAAGAAAATGCCATTATTCCTCTTGTTAAAAAAAGAAATGTATGCAAAATGAATTAGCAAGTATCCCTGCACTGTGTGCATGTTAACTGAAAAGAATAAAATGTATAAGAAATGTTATCCGGAATGCTCGTGTTTTCCAGATAAGGGATCTTTTCATTAGGGATGCACCAAATCCACTAATTTGGATTCGGCCAAACCCCTGAATCCCTTGCAAAAGATTCGGCCGAATACCGAACCGAATCCTAATTTGCACATGCAAATTAGGCGTGGGAAGGGGAAAACATTAGATTCCAAGTCATGTGATTTTCCTCCCCGCCCGTAATTTGCATATGCATATGTTTTGGTTCGGCCCGGAAGAAGGAATCCAAATCCTGCTGAAAAAGTCCAAATCCCGAACCGAATCCTGGATTCAGTGCATCCCTACTTTCCATAATTTGATCTCCATACCATATCTATTTAAAAATTAGTTACATATTCAAATAAACCCAAGATGATTGTTTTGCCTCCAATAAGGATTAATTCAGTCTTATTTAGGATCAAGTACAAAGTACTGTTTTATTAAAAAAAGGAGTTTATGGGGATGGCTTTTCCATAATTCCCAAATATGGATCCCATGCTATAAAACCCTAGCATCACAGGCAATGAATACTAGACATACATCCATTAAATTTAGAATCATGGCGGTCATTCTCACCTGTAAAAGACAGAGAAATAGAAGGTTATTATATTAGTATTTTAGTATATGGCTACTAGAAAACATCTATTGCAATCAATTTATCTGTTTCAGGAAACCCTGCCAGACAACCGCGCATTTTATGATTTATAATAATTCATTTACACTGCAGGCCTCAAAGCCCTGTTGTAAAATTAAAAAAGAAAAATCGTGAAATATTGGCTAACTCCCATGGAGCCAATTCAGTGACCTACATTTATGCTGGTTGCGAGCAGAAAAGTGTTGTCCCCTTGTTTTTGATCAAGGGCACGGAGCATGTGAATGTGAGACTCTTTCGATTCATGCTTCTCATTTGTTCTGCTGTTCATGCTGAAGATGCAACGATGATTCACGCTGATAAGTATTCATCTAGAAAAGTAATGCATTGCCACAAAAATGGTGCAAAGTGTAATTGAAAACAATCTATTAACGGCAGCATGGGTAGAGCAGAAATGATTCTATTCTTGTACTCAAAAGTAGGTAAATGTTTGAAAGCAACGAATCATTGTTGGCTGCGTAATCTAATCTTCCTCATTAGACAAGTAATATCCCAGATTACTAGTGTTTATTCTGCATCTTCTTCTTTTTTCATAATTAGCCCAGATCAATTAGGTGCCATGACAACAGCTGCCATAGAAAATAATGTTAGTCATGGGGTCTGTGTCATATAGTAAGGTCAAATTTAAATTAAACGCCCAAACCCTGCCCCCCCCCTTAAAATCTGAAAAGAATTCAAAAAATAGTTAAAAATATTCATCAGCAGCTAAATAATTGTTTAATATACTAGTATGGCATTACTGCTACATACAGTACCAAATAGGTCTCCAATGGATACTTGTGACACCTATATCTCCTCAGCATGGAAACAAGAATAATAGCTAAAAGCATTTAGGAAAGAAACAAATCATAGGTATGGGATCCCTTATTCAGAAAACCAATATCCAGAAAGCTCCAAATCAAAGGAAGGTAAGGGATCAGCTCCACCATTCTTTTATTTATATTTTTTTCCTAATTATCAAGGTGCCGTAATTTACGACAATGTTAATTATCAGTTTATTTATTGCACCGCCACTTTTGTGATTGTGGGAAAATGTGGCTCTTTAATTGACACTAACATATTTCCAATTAATTAATTATGGGTATCAATTTCCGTAGGGTATCAATTCATTGGTGTTCATGAATTGAGTGCATGAAATTTTATTCTGTTATTTTTCCTTTTTTATATTTAATGAACTTGTGAATTGATTATACACTTGCGAGACAAATATTTACAGGGTTGAGGGCAATTTCTGTACAATGAGCCAAGC
>CM044441.1:106895677-106909769 GCA_024363595.1 Xenopus borealis
GAACTTGATGGACTCGGTCTTTTTTCAACCCAATTTAACTATGTGACTATGTAACTATGTCTCCCATAGACCCCATTTTAATCAAATAATTCAAATATTTTAAAAGTATTTCCTTTTTCTCTGTAATAATAAAACAGTACCTTGTACTTGATCCTAAATAATATGCAATTAATCCTTATTAGGTACAAAACATTCCTTTTGGGTTTATTTAAAGTTTAAATGTTTTTTTTAAGTGTGGAGGTCTATTGATTAGGGCTCTTACAGACGAGCATCTGAAGCTGTGCTCCCCTGCGTTCTGGTTTTATGCGTTCAATGGGGCTTTACTCACACAGGCGCATGTAGGCACGAACGAACGCAGGTTGAGACGCAACATGCTGCATTTTGTCCTGTTCGGTACTTTCATGTGCCTCAGTACAGCCCCATTAAAAAAAATTTTAAAATGTCTGCTCCTGCGATTCCCTGCAGCAGAACGCATAAAACCGGAACTAAGTGAAACGTGGCTTCAGACGCTCATCTGTAAGAGCCCTTAGAGGTCGAAATGTAGTGGTTTAAGAGGTTTTTTAAACCATGACTAAACTCACTTTCTCTAAAACCATGGATGTCATGACATTTATAAAAAAGATTACGAAGAAAAATATGAACAGAAAAGAGCGCCAAGAGAGTTTTAAAAAAATACAAACACCTAAAAAAATGCAAGTTTGTTCGACAATTCCTAGTAAAAAAAAATATCCGATAACCTCTAAAAGTGCATATTGATTTGAAACTTTACAATAGAATCAGCACAGCTTTGACTGACTTCAGTAGAACCTCAACAACTGTTTCCTGGCAAAAAGTTGTGTAAGAGGTTTTCGTGATTTTTGCTTAGAGCTTTTTAAAAAATAGGAAAATGTTATAGATTCTTGGAAAAAAATGAAATTTGATTGTTAGTCTCCCTAAGGTATGGTGATCCATAATAGGATAATATTCCTTATATGGAGAACCCCAGGTCCTGAGCATTTTGGATAGCAAGTCTCATACCTGTATAAGTTAATGAGAGGATAATGTATTCACCTTCCATTAAAATACAAAATGTGGGCCCTATATATACACAACATATATATAAACCCCATGTAAATACCCCATGTAAATACTGACTGAAGCCAAAGGAGCTTATTTAAGAAAGAGGCAGAGAATTTGCGGTTAGAGAGGTATGAATGGATCCAGAACACAAAAGGCAGATCTGCAATTATCCATCCCATACTGTGTAAGCACTGATAGACATGGAATTGGCCAGTGTGCACACAGGTTGGATTTAGCCACAAAAATGCATGATTGAGGGTTTCTGAGCTGAAACCCCATGTAAATACTGACAGGCTAATGTGTGCCACCAGCATTAGAGTAACAAAGTGTTTCATCTTGCGTCAGACTGGGCCCACATTTTTTATTTTAATGGAAGGTGAATACTGTTGTATATATAGGGTTGTACATTTTATAATACATTAATACTACGGGGAGCTAACAGAATCTACAGTTACAAAGATTATGGGGTTATTTATCAAAGGTCTAGTTTTTTAGGTTAATTTTTAGTAAAAAATTACGATCTATTCAAGTTTTGTTTCTGCTGGGTTTCAGGTTGTTAACCCAAATTCACTGATTCAAGTTTTTTCCATTTGAGTTTTTTCTTAAAGTGATACACAAACAAATATATCAATTTTTAACATATGAATGTATATTAAATGTTACTTATAGGTCATGTTGATAATTTTTTGCTGAGAGGTTTGTTTTTGTATATAATTGTTAGCTGAAGTTCCTAAGCCTGACTCTATAACTTTGCCAACCTGACATTCCGATCTCAGCCTGTTAGTTACAGTTTCTAATGCTAACGGAATCCTGCTGCACAAATATGGCTGCCCCCTCATACAGGAACATGGGGGATCAGACAAGTAATGTAAAAGCATCATGCAAATACTTTATGGCATAGTTAGAAGTAGCTTTCAAAGCCAATATTATAATAGATGAAAAAAAAAGAGTTTCATTTCAGATGTCAGTATCTCTATAAATTAGAAACCATTCAAGTTTTAAGGTCATTCAAGGTCTAAATAAGATTACAAAGCTTGACCTTTGATAACTAACCCCCTAAAATTCACATGTTGGGAGATTAAGGTGGAAGGAAACCCCTGCCAATAGATCTTAAAACAAAGAAATAAAAATAACTGGCAACAGTTTACTCAATCCCCTGCCCAGTTCAAAGTTACAAAAAGCAACGTGCTCACAATACAATGAATGCACTCAAAATATTTTCTAACCAAATGAACATTTGCAACAATGTACCATAATTTACCTTTAAAAAGCAACCCCAAAACCTGATCCAGCAATGCCATAGCAAGAAGCAGACAATTTAATACCATGTCCAAATTATCTAGCCTGACTTTCAGTCAATTCCTTCAGGACATATACAGTACAAAAGAATTTCTTAAAGAAGAGATATGAATTTGAAAATCCTTGCATATATTAAATCATGTGTCACCTCCAATAGCAGAAAGAGCATCACTGCAAAATCTTTGAAACTCAAGCATTAAGGGATTTTTCTAAACAGTCATCTGGTACAAACAGGATTTGCAGTATTCCCCACAGGCATATAGTAAATTAAATGGAATTAGATGATGATTGGGGAGATATTCCAGCAGACCACGACAAACAGCATTTCCAGAGAAATGGGATAGCATAGGAGCACAGGGCAATAAATATTCTTGCTCAGCTTTTACCATTTATTCTTTGGACAAGCAGGAAATAAAAAATATAATTGCTAATTTAAACTCAATTTACATATCGGTGAAACCTAATATGAAGTGCTTTACAAACCTAATACTTTATGTATTTTGACAGAGGAAAATGCAACTATGACTATGTAGAAGGCCAAGATAAAAAAAAAAAATATCAACATAATCCTAAAGTAGAAAATGCAGGCAAGCTACCAGAAAATTCAGTTTAGACCTAGGAAAATGACAAATGAAATGTGAAAAAGCTATAAAGAAAGAAAAACTAATGCAAATATTAAGTAAAACACATTTCAACCGCAATAATCATCAATGTCTAGAATCTTTTAGAGTGCAATGTAATAAAAGGTGAAATAGTTCAGGTCTAGAAGTAATTTAACATGAAACTAAACATAATTTTGCCTATGAATAAATCATTAGTTAGAGCAAGATTTGGTTTCACAAGCAGATTTGGCACTATTCAAAGAAAAAAATAAACAGAAGATGTATAAAATTGCAAAAAGGCAACACATATTTGCAAGATTTAAAGGAAAAGTAAACCCTTGGTATTTTTTCCTTTGCTGATCTTATTCACAGTTCCTCCACTGGATCATCATTAAAGACCAGCACCACAGGCTATGGAAAAAAACAAATAACAGAACCTAGTGCAATATTGTTAATATTCAGTGCAGTCACCAAAGTGATACAACACTAATTTGTTTGAACCATAGAAAGTCTATGCACAGATTTTTCATGTGTGTTTTAAAGGGCTATAGTGATTTCTACAAGGTGTTATCTCCAAAATAAAATTATAACTACCTCAAACAAAGTTATTTTAGTGCTTGCTTCAAAAGGTAAAATATATTAAAATAAGGTGCACTGGTGTTTTCTTCAATTAGTAAAAATCAGCATGTGGCTTCTCGACTCTCTGGTGGGATTGGCAATTTACAAGATTCCTGTTTTCAGCATATCAATATCAGCTCCAGAGTATTCCTTTTTCTGTAAAGACATTAAAAAGCAGGCACAGCACCCATAGTGTAATCTGCCTTTATTTTTTTAAAAGGTTTTAAAACTTATTACACTTACATAAGTCACACTTATGAGCGATTATCAAACAATCCAGTCTTTTAGTGCAGATCGTGGAGGTGAACCTTTGCAATACAAAGAGATGGGTTCTGCAGGCATCACCCTCTCCCGTATGTTCCAACTGTACATTCACTCACTGCTGAGACTGGAAGTGATGTCACACCTGGCGGGTTTCACTGAGGTCAGCTTCTTCAGAGGCGGATTTCCCTGCTAATTTCCTTATATTGCCTGCCATGGTTACACTTCACTGTTTAAAATCAGTAATCTGCATTTCTTTACATCAAAGGATGAAACTTTTTAATCCCATGGTCTAATGTAAGTGGTAAGAGGCTTCATCATAAGAGGGGATGCCCATATCCAAAAGTTATATGTTCCAGATTTATGCCTGGGGCTCATGCCCATTCTACCACCCCTCCACAATTTCTGTGCCATGGGACAGGGAGATCAATTATAACAATAATGGTTTGCCCAATCCTCTCCTATAACCTTTCTCATATAATTCAGCTGGATGCCATTCAATAAGGGAAAAATCTGCTTTAACTGTAATAAGACTCCTAAAGCTGTGCTTGCCACTACGATTGAGTATTGAGTTGAGGGTTCTTTATTATATAAGGTTGCTGTACTTTGCATGCAAATTAGAAATTATTTTATTTTTTTATTTATGATAAGCTCATTCAGTTTTTGTATGAGAAGCCCTGGTCACAATGTGCAGAGATCAGCCCTTGGTTACCATTTCATGCAATCTCTCTCTAGTGCAAAAGTATCCCCAATAAATCGCTTTGGATCTATTATTTCAAAACCTATAATACAGAAAGCTGATAAATCCATAACAATCAAATATATGCTTTTAACATTACATTAAGGGGCCAATGTACTAAATTCACGTGAATAGATCGAATTCGATCGAAATTCGAATGTAGGATTTATTCGTTTGGTCAAATATGCAAAGTTTGGCATATTCGATCATCGAATAGCGAATGGTCGAACGATCAAAAAGATTCAAATGAACGAATATTCGATCAACAAAGGATTTAATTTTTTACGTTTATTCGATTGCCTACTTCTGCAGATTGGACCTACCGAATAGAAGCTTATGGGAGCACTCCCATAGGCTTCTGAGGCTAAGTCCCGATCGAATAGGATTCGTACAATCGAAGTCTTCAATCGTTCGAATCGTACAAATCATTTGAATGATCGAATGATTTATTCGACTGATCGAATAAATTATTCGACTGATCAAATAAATTTGTATTTGATCGTCGAATGATCGAATATCGAATAAAAGGTAGCCTAAAACTATTCGTTTAGCATTCCACGATCGAATGCTAATCGAATATTGAATTTGGTCAAACTAATTTTGAGGAATAATAGTAAATTTGCCCCTAAGATTTTGCTTCATTACTGACCTGTTGCCATCTGTGACCTATGTGGCCTGGAAAAGGAGAAAATAAAAAAGCCATATACACAAATGCACATAATATGAACTTCTGCTTAATTATTATATTTTATATAAAAGTACCTCTAGTTTTGTATGGGTTCCAACCTGTCAAATATTCTAAGGTATCCATAGCTAAATCATTTCCATGAACTCCTTATGCTGTATAAGGTTTTGTTCAGTCAAAGAATATCTGCAGTAACACGAGCTGATTGCAAAACCCCTGGAAAAAGTTTGCACTCCCGTTTAATGGTTTATAATTTAGTGGTAAGCACAACTTTCCCTTTTTCACTATATTTTGTATGTTGTAGCTTTTCCCCACTATAGTCAGGTGATCCCAGTGGTGGCCAATAGTGATGGGCGAATCTGTGGCGTTTCACTTTGCGGAAAAATTTGCGAATTTTCAGCGAAATTCGCGAATCAGCGAAAAAATTTGCGAAACGAGTCGCGCTGATGTTTTGTTGCGCGCCCAGGTTGACCCCCGCTTATTTGGACGTCTGTCAGAATAGTTTTGATGCACAGTGCAATGTAATAAAACTGCCAGGTGAAATGCATACCCCCAATGGTCCCTTTTTTTGGAGGGACATTCCCTCTTTTGACAGCGCAACCTGCAGTCCCTCATTTAATTTGTATTGGGAAGTCCCTTTTTTCTCTGCACGGAATAGCCATGAGTTGAATTTTTGTGCATAAAATAAAATAATTTTCTCGTGAAAAATAGAACATTTTCATTGTTTCTGGTATTTAGAGCTCTACAGATTGTTCCTGAAATGGGACACTCAAACACTCAGGTTCTCCTGAAAAAAAGGCATACTTCCCAACTGTCCCATTTTTGGAGGGACACTCCCTCTTTTGACAGCTCAACCCTCAGTCCCTCATTTGTACTTGAAAGTCCCTAGTGTCTCTGCACCGAACAGCCAGAACAAGAAACAAAGTTTCTAACTTAATTGGCTGTTAGCAGAGAGCCCATAACAACTAACAGGTGCAAATAAGATACTTTGTAACAATTTTGAGATAAGAAAATAAGTACATTTTAACAGTTTAGATAAGGAGAAATATTTTTAAACTTTCATAACATGCCAAATTTTGTAAAATGAACATTAGGGTAATTAGGGGGGTGTGGCCACAAAAATGGGCATGGTCAACAAAATTTAGCATTTTCTTTATTTGTCCCTCTTTTTACTTCCAAAATGTTGGGAGGCATGAAAAGGTATTGTTTTCCTAACTAAACTACCCCCCCCCCCCCCCCCGAAATGCCTCTAAAGGGAGAGAGCACAAAATGTTCAAAAAACAGCTTGCACTGAATGGTTAAAGGGTTAAACCTACCTGCTCTTGTAACATAGTAAGTTAGGCTGTTGCAAGGCAGGTTTTTTTTATATGCTGCGTCTGTTTTCCTATGCCATTACAACTGAGTAATCAAATAATAACCATTCAAATGATGTGACTGGTTACAGTGCACAAGCAACCAATGGATTACTAGGAGGAGGGAGTATCAATGTCCAATAGGAAACAAGTAAGGGCAAACCTGGACATGCTGCTGTCATCATATAGGAAGTTCTTGGTGTGTCAGGTTCAAAATAGGCCGCTCCCATCCCTTCAGAAAAGTGGTCAGAGAGACAGGAGAACAAAATTAACACATTGTGAGCATTGTTAGTGGTTTCATAACATTTGTCCATTGAAGGTGAACAACCCCTTTAACTTCAGAATCAGCAGCATCACCTTATTTGACAGACAGAAATAATTTTCTGCTTGATGATTTGTGACAACCCCTAAGCTTAGCTTTTCAACAGCTGCTCAGAGCCCACGTGCGAGTGTCACAGACACGCCTAACAAAATCCAGAAGGGAAAACTCCTGTGAAGACCTGGATCATTACTACTATAGAGATTCTGAACCTTTAGGCTGGTTTAGTAAGTTCAATATATAAAATATGGCATTTCTAGTCATATTCATTTTTAGGGTTTAGTTCTCCTTTAATATTCTGCTGAGCTGGAAATGTATCAAAAAACATAAAATATTCATTTGGGGGGCATAATGGAAAAATGAATCAATGTGTTTATGCCACAGCAAACATACACAGCAATAATTGTGGGTACTGGGCTAATGGGCTAGTCACAACCATACAAATTCTATTAATTATCAGTGCACCCGTTAATCCTGCTCTTATGAATTGTGTTCATTTATGTGCACTGATACTATAGCACCCTGGAATTAAAGTCTTGTCCCTGCTGTAATTCCACTTTTCCACTAGTAGGTTATATCCATGGATGCAACTTACTCGAAACCAAGCTAATAGGGCATTAATGCAGTTCTAGTGCATTGGCACATTTAAGTGATGACTTCTGACTTGTCCTGTGGGGCTTACATATGATTTACAAAATGTGGGGTGTAACATGCTTAGTATAGTAGCCATCTTTACTGTTTTGCTTCATTACTTTATAGAAGATGCAAACCTGTGAAAAAGAAAAATTCTAAGAATGATGTAAATTTTGGCGAAATACGCTGTGTATTTACGCAAAGTGTGGTTTCAAACGTGCAGATCCCATAGAGACCTTTTCTGCTAAAAAATGCCAATACTGGTGTCCTGTGGCGGACTTGCCATAGTCCTGTGTGACTTGCCATAGTGTGTTTTCCATTAATTTTAGTGATAGTGCAGTTTATTCGTATTTATACCGGACGGAGCTTTTTAAAGAACACAATGTAAAAACACCACATCTGGCGTTGCCCAAAGATTCAGTTTAGAATTCGGTGTAATAAAAAGAGACTTGCCCTGGTGGTCTCATGGTGCAGTGGGGGCGCCCACCGCGCCATCAGCAGGGACGCCCACCACGCTGCATTCCTCTTCTGTGCCGGCTTCCTAGTGCACGCGCAGTGCGCACTTCAGGATTTTAAAGGCGCAGTGGCTTCAAATGTTTAAAAGAGGATTTTTGTGCTCTGAGCCCTGGCCCATTATAGGTTCTGCTTTTTGAGTTCCTGGTGCCTTGCTTAGCCTGTTTTCTATCTAGATCTCCTGTTGTGACCCCTGTCTGTTATCTGACTCTGAACCTGCCTGATTCCTCTGCTAGTCTTCCTGGTTTTGACTTTGGCCTGTCTGACTCCATCTGTGTTCCACCTGTTCCGACCCGGCCTGACTACTTTATCTGCCTCCTGTCCAGTGATCTTCTGCCCAAAGACTCTGTTTATAGTTGTGCCCATTTGCTTGTCTAGAACCCCTCAACTTGCACCTCTCGTTTTGAGACCTGGAGGCATCCGATTAGCTGAGGGCTCCTCCCGAAGTGAAAGGCGGCTGTTATAGGCAGAACTACGAGCTGAGACCAGGGTGCTTGGCATCGGTTCTAGATTTAGGGAGCCAACCGTTACATTCTGAAGTTCTCACAAGAGAGAACTAAGCTAACTGTCTAAATTTGTAAGTATTATATGGCACTTCACAGAGAGAAGACAAAGACTATAGCTAAAGATAGGTTGATACAATACAATGTAAGATATGTGAGCTAAATTGCAGCTCTGTAGAAATAAGCTTCTGCAAATTGGTGTCTTGCATAGTAAGATTTTTTTAATCATTCCGGAATATATTATCTATATTTCAAGATTTAACAGAAACCATTTGTAAGGTAATATATTGCCTATTCAACCATGATAATATCTGAGTACACAACAATAAACATTCCAGTCGGTTACTGTTAGAAGTGAATAATTATGCAGGTCACTGTCAATTATTCTCACATTTTCCCAACAGCAATTTTATTCTTCTCCATGCTCAGTGCAATTGCTCTTATGAAACACCTGCTGAGAAATACTAAAATATCAATGCATTTTCCAGTTACAGTCCTTCCTCGCAGCTCTTTACACTACACATAAAAAAAGAGGAAAATTATTCAAATGATCCCAAGGGATGCTTTGGTGGAAAGGTATGGGAACGTCTCTAGGCTTATATTAGTTCCTTTTATAAACTGGATATACGGCATTTAAATATAGTCTGAAGCACAAAGGAATAATCATATATATAGCAATAGCTTATAATGCGCTGCCATTAATAGTATTGGTAAAAGGTATACATCACTCCATAACTAAATAAAATGTGTGTGCTACTGTATGTCTCCATCTCCTACATCTCATACAAACACCAGCTGTTTTTGGTTAAAAAGGATGGGTACCCCTTTACGTTAACTTTTAGTATGTTATAAAATGGGTAATTATAAGTAAGATCAATTGCCCTTCATTTTTTATGTAGTTTTTGTAGTTTTGTAGTTTTTTGATTATTTGCTTTCTTCTTCTGCCATCACTGACCCCCATCTTAAAAAAAAATGTTCTGTAAGGCTACTAATGTATTGTTATTGCCATTTTGATATAACTCCTCTTTCTATTAAGGCCTTCTCTTATTCATACTTGTTTCGTGTTAAAATCAATGTAGGGTTGCTAGGGTAATTCGGATGCTAGCAACCAGATTGGCAAAATTGCTAAGTGAATAAAATGCTAAATAACTAATTTATATATAGAATTCTTATATATAGAATACAATTCTTTATAAAATTATCCAGACCTGTAATTTGGGGCTTGGGGTTTTCACGATTATTGGTTTAGAATGGGGAATGGGATCTGTTATCCAGAATACGAAATGAGCGTCTCTCCCATATCCAAATAATCCAAATTTTAAAAAATAATTTCCTTTTTCTCTGTAATAATAAAACAGTCTCTTGCACTTGATCCCAACTAAGATATAGTTAATCCTTACTGGAGGCAAAACCAACCTATTATCAGGTTTATTTAATGTTTACATGATTTTCTAGTAGAATTAGGTATTAAGATCCAAATGACGGAAAGTTCCATAATCTGGAAAACCCCAGGTCCCAAACATTTTGGATAATATATCCCATACCGTAATTAATTCCATACCTGTAATTCAGTGGTGAAAGATATACAGGTAGGTCTCCTGCTAGCAGGCCCGGACTGGCCATTTGTGGGTTAGGGCAAATGCCAGAGGGGCTGCTATAAGGTCCCATAGAAAGTCAGTGTTTAGTGGGCTGGTGGGGGCTGTTTGGGCCTCTATGTGGGCTGATGGGCCTCTTGTGTACCTGAAATGCCAGGGCCTATTTTAATTCTCAGTCCAGTCCTGCCTGCTACATTGTGATTATACTTTAAATGGGATTAATAAGGTAACTGGAAACATCCATGCCAAATATCGATGTGCAGGTCGGGTTTTTCCCGAACTCGCACCCGCCCAGCCACGTCCGTCCGAGCCCAACTTCCGACTTCCCCTTTATAAACCCGTGTCGCCCCACCAATGGTGTCACAAAAGGTGTGGGGCTAGAAGTCACATGGCTGTAAAGCCGGAAGTCGGGGGCCAGCGGTTGAAAGTGGCTTGCAGAGCAGGAGGAAGAGCTTTACCTGGATCCGCCTGCCACCCGCAAACGTGACTGACCCGCAGGTATCAGGCCGGCCCACACATCACTAATGCTAAAGCCCTCTTTTAAATGCCACCTTTTTTAAAGCATAATTAACATGCAATTTAATTAAGAGGAAGGGAATGGGATGAGACTACTCGTTTATTCACAAGATAGACCGCAAAGCTTCAAAAGCGCTTCAAGTTCATACATTAATAATTACTACTGATTAACTAACTCCACCCTGCAAAGTTGTGAGACTGTGAAGTGCATGTAATTAGCATTCCTGTGTGTATAACCACATTAAATACTGTATTCTTTCCTGTTACGCTGGCAGCCCAGTCTCCTTTGCTGTATTTATTCATAAGAAGAACCACAAGTAAGAACATGTCCTGTTCTGGTTGTACAAGGTGACTTTAATTATTTTGCAGTCATTAATGATACATTTATACTTATATTGTAAAAGTTTTTATGTTTTAATCTATACATTGTCTTGCAAAGAGTCATTTCTTTATTGCAGCTTTTAACCATATTCTGAACAATCTGCTGATAATTGGTATAACTACCTTCCTATCACTGTGATATTTTTAGGGTGGACAACAGAAATAGGTTGTGATGATTAGGTTTAAAGACAGCCAGAGATCACTGTACAGCCAGATGCTAGATAATGACTTACAGCACATAGACACGGGCTTTGTGCCAGATGCATTACAGGGGACTACTGCAAAGGAGTTTGCGCTACTTACCTACATACTCTTTTTTTCCATTATATAATTTATGGGCAGGATCTAATTTCCCTGGCCCAATTAGGGGAACCCTCCCTTCCTACCACTGGGCATAGGCAGGGCCGCTCCGGCCATGAGGCAAGGTGAGAATCTTGCCTCAGGCGGCATGGAGCGCCCAGTTACCAGGGGTGGCAAAAAGACTCCTCTGGTAGCTGTAAGAGCCGAATTTCCGTTAGAAGTTAAAAGTGTGGAGCAGGAGGTGGGGCGGCAGCAGCCCCTGAAACGCCCCTGGGCATAGGTTACAGAACCAGGACTTTCTGAGCAGAAAGAAAAATGAAAGCTTTGGGCTCCCTACATATGGTAAACATAAGCTTAACTAGATAACCAGCGCAGACCAGAGGTAGATCCTGTGTTTCCTATTGTATATGTGTGCAGTTCCTCAAAGCAGGAACAGGCATATTGGTGCACACCACAAATTTCTAGCAGTATTTATAGTAGCAAATACCTTTGTGGATCAGGTTAATGCATATTAGATTTAATATCCATTCTCAGGGGTATAACTTTAGGACCCTCCCAAGGGAAAAAATCAGCCCACCCCCTGCACACATCCCGCCTGTCTTCCTCTGCAAAACTTCTTGGTACTTGTGTTCATAAATAAACCCTTCTAAATTCCTGAGCACAAAGTGTGATTATAAAGTAGAACAGCTCTGATGCACTGTTGTTCCTCCCTGTTGTATTGTGTTAAATTTACACTAGATGGTAATGTAGGGGAGAAGAGAAAGCCTTCCCCTGTTTCTCTGTCTGTGACATCCTTCCGCCTAGTAACAGGCTGGAGAGTGACCTGATTGGCTTGGCACCCCAGTGCATTATTGGGAGAGAGGGTGTGCCTGAGTTTGGAGCCATAAAGTAGAAAGTCTTCAGGAGAGCTGAAAAAGCCAGCACGGATTTTTATGAGACTGTCGAGTACAGAGAAGCTGTTAACTCTGTGGAATCTGTGGAGGTACAGATTGAGCCCAGCCTGTTCCCTACCAATCTGCTAGACTCAGAAGGAGAAAGGTGCCACTGTTGAGATTTATCCTGTTGCAGAGCTGCTGTAATCTCCAGTGTGATTTTCTCTGAAAGAACCCCGGTGTGTGAGCCACCCAAGGGAGGATACTGGCAAGGATACAAGCGTGGGGCCCAAAGTGAAGACAGCTCATTTATATTTACCTGCTACACAGAAGCTGCTGCTGAATGGGAAAAGGTAGCACTAGCTGGGGAATAAGAGCTCTGGGGAAGGGACATTTTATTTGAACTGTGTGGTTATTAACCCCTTCCAGAGGACTGGGACTTTGATATTACAAAGGACTGTGTGGGAGCAACAGTTAAGTACCTTTAAGTGATTTAGGTAGTGTCCCACGATTCCCCCAGTGTAGGAATGCTTGGTTTATTAGTTGTCCAAGTTTAATACAGTTATATAAAGTTTAAATTTGTTCATTTGCAACTGTGTGTGTTTTATTATTCCTAGTGGAATCCCCCCTCAGGTGTGTTCCTCAGTGTTCCCTAGGTGGAGGCACTGCGCTGTAATTCCCAGTTCCCAGTACTTTTCATACGCAAAAGGGACTCAGGGCACCTGGATTGCAAGGGTAAGTTGCTATTTAAAGAGACAGTAACCAAAAAAGGGTTATAGTAATTTTAATTACTCACATTTTAACCTCCCTTCAAAAAGTGTAACTTTTTCTGTTTGTGCAGCAACAAGGCTTTATTTCCATCTAGCCCTGTCGGCCTCTCTAGGCTAACTTGAGTTACTGCTTGTTCAGCTGATCAGCCTTCACAAACATTTCTCTTGCTTTGCTGAGTTCATTTCTTCCTATAACTGAAGCACAACAGCATCATCCTCACATCCCCACAGTACTGATATTATTTTTGTTTTCTTCTCAATATCTGTTGCAGAAATCACTTGGCCTGTCTAGATTTAGCCCATGCTAGGTTGCACACAAGCAGGTTATATTTGAAGACTATCAATATGCAGGCAGGCTGCAGTTAAATAGGCATTTGTATTCACTCTGTATATTCTTTCTGGGTATGGGCATGCCAGACAGCTAATGTAGGTTGATTAGACTTTTGCCATAATCCTGGCACTCATTGGCATAACAGTCTCTCCAGAAATGAATAGAAAATGTATTTGACCATATATGGCCACCATAAGCAATCTGGATGATTTTGGAACTATGAAAAGATCATGGAAAAGATAGCAGTGGTAAATAGTGTTTCTTGCTCAGCTGCTATCAATACTACCTGTCCCCACGATTATCCAAAATAAGTCTTATTCTCCCATGATGGCTGCAGTTCTCCTATACATATATTCTTATAATAATAATAATCTGTACAGTACAGAATGGATTTGTCTTACATTTCCATTGTTTTTATATTAGCGCCACCTTATGGTAAGATTTCATGCATGTGCTTTAACAGAAAATTTTCAATTTTTTAACCACCATTTAGATTCTAAAAGCAGAAATTGTGTTTAGAAATGAGGTGCATGTGCCAAAGGTTTAAGGAATTTTACATAGCAACCAATAATTTTTGATATCAACAATGTTCATCTGAAAAAATTCACAGTCCCAGATGACATGGACACAGGCAATGTGTTAGTCAGGGGTGGTCCTCCGTCAACAGATGTAAAGTCCCAGATTTCAAGGCCCTCCACTATACTTCCCCTCTTCTCTTTATCACTGACACTAATTACTTCTAAA
>CM044441.1:106911508-106922000 GCA_024363595.1 Xenopus borealis
ATATGTGGGGCCAAATATGTGGGAAAGACCATACGACCGGTTAAAAAACGAATCTCTGAACATGTTGGCTGTGTTTCGAGAAATGATAGAAGCTCGGCGGTTGCTAAACATCTCTTAGATTTCCATCATGCTAACTTATGCTTCACATTCCAGATAATTGATAGGGTCACACACAATAGCCGCAAGGGGGACTTAGAGTTAAACCTTTTGAGAAGAGAGGCATATTGGATATACCAGTTGAAAACGATTACCCCTCATGGCCTTAATAGGGAATGGGAGCTGAATAGTTTCATTGATCGATGAAATCTCTCCATATACCTAGGTAGAGTTTATGTTTATTACACATAATTATACTTGCTTTATATTTGTTATATTCACTGTATACATCTGCTCACCTTATGCATATATTTGTCTATTTTTTGATACCCTTTATACTTCACATTTTATATCTTATTTATATTTATATATTTCTTGATTCCTCATGCTACATTATTGTTTATGAAATTATTGACCATAACCTATTAAGTATCCTGCTGTTCGACCAATAATGAGTTTAGTATATAATTGATTAACTTTATTGATTAACTTCTTTGATGAATAATGACGCATAGTGACGTTGTTTCTATTATACATATTTTATTGTTACCCTTTTATAAATTGCTTACCACCAGGGGGCTTCTTTAGCTTCTGATGAAGTGACGCTTGGTCACGAAACGCGTTAAGCTTTCCCCTGCCCGCTTGCAACATGTCTTTTAAGATGAACCAATAAAGTTTAAAGATTTTAATATGGCGGTTTCCCCTTGACTCCACATGAGACCACGCTCCGCATTGTTTGTATTTTGCTACTTCGCCGCGGCCAGAGCGGCTCTTCGGAAGCGCGTCCTGTTGTGAGTATATGCACAGAGGATTTCCCGGTGTTGATTCTGACGGCTCCTCTTTTGATCTGCATAACCAGATAACAGCTCCCTAACACAAGATAACAGCTGCCTGGTAAATCTAAGAACAGCACTCCGTAGTAAAAACCCATGTCCCACTGCGTACTATTCAGTTACATTGAGAAGGAAAAACAACAGCCTGCCAGAAAGCAGTTCCCTCCTAAAGTGCTGGCACAAGTCACATGACCAGTGGCAGCTGGGAAATTGACAAAATGGCTAGCCACATGTCATATTTCAAAACTGAATCTAAAAAAATCTGTTTGTTCTTTTGAGAAATGGATTTCAGTGCAGAAGTCTACTGGAGCAGCACTATTAACTGATGAGTTTTAAAAAAACATGTTTTCCCATAACAGTTTCCCTTTAAAAAACCTGCAAAGTAAGGAGCAAGTGGAAGACTGCATGCTTGGTAAGCTAGAAAGCAGAGTAAGCAACTTTCAGTATTACTGGAGCAGAAATTAGAGGTTGAAGAAGGCAATGGAAATTGTGGGCCACAGTTCCCTCCTTACTGTGCCCATTCTGTTTGTGGCCTCTTACCATGTTCCCCTGCAGGGTCCCCCCACCAAGCCAAATACGCGCTGGCCGATAAAGGGAGATGTGGGCTGCAGCAGTAAGATTCATGCAGGGAGCGGGTCTGGGCCGCAGGGACTAACAAGAGCCGGTGGCCCACAGGGTTTTTTCCTGGTGCCCCGCTGGCCCAGTCCGACCCTGCCTCCTACAGTAATGTCACTGCAAGGTGGGGGAAGGGTGACTGATGAAAGACAAAATAGTCCATACTGCAAAGGGAGGCTCACAATGCCTGGAAATGAGGGGAGAACTTGTATTACAAGCATTAATTAAAAAGGAATATAACTAGGGTTAATTATATGATGTTATAGTATCTATAGAACTATAGTTCTGCCCACAGTTCCCTTTTAAATCCCATATGCCATACTCTCTATGCACTGTACCTCATTCCCCAATCCTCACTACAGCTTTCTGTACAGCCTGTTTCCTCTTCAAACTCCCTGAACTCCCCAACTATCCAATCACAATGCGGCTCTTCCGGGACCTAAACCTTGAAGAGGAAATGAGCACTACAGAAAGCTGCATAAGGCAGAGAAGTTACAGGAACTATAGCTCCGCCCTCCTTGCCCATGTCTGAGTCTCAATGACAGCAGCAGGAGTGAGTAGAGCATGGCCGGGCCTGCTATAAAATCCAAAGCCCACCTGGCCCGGGACAACTGTACCCCATGTGTCACCCCCCCCGACTGCGGTCCTGCTGCCTGATAACCAGTCAGTGGAAACCAGGAAGTAATGTTCTGTCTATTATGTTAGACATCCAGTCACTCCAGCCTTTATACATTACATTTTTGCCTAACTAACTATACTAAAAATATTTTTTATTTTGAACAGTGTGGTGTTTGTGCAAGGTACCTGTAGGTGTCACTGTGCAGTTATACTGTGCATACACTGTACTTTCAATACTGTTTAAAAGAGTTAGAATTCAAACTACTGTTGAAGTGTAATGGCTGCATGAACCTGCTAATAAAGCATTGTTATACCCTGATCATCCTTGGCTACCAAATATAACACACAGCCTATCTATTTACCCACTTTTTATTTTTACATTGAACAGTTCCTTTAACAACAGGTGAAACAAGCAATGCCTACTTGAAAATACAGGGATACCAATAAACCAAGACTGTCTGATCATATAGAGCAAAGGCAATGCAGACAACACGAAAACACCAGTTGAAGCCCAGGCAGGATGTTACAAATCCCTTTGTTGAACTCTTGTTTAAAAAAGGGGCATACTGTCCCTTTAACTGTAGAGGGGAGGAAGGCATCCAGCTTGAAGATGAAAGAAAATTAGTAGTAGTAGTTTTTGAAAACAATAAAAGTTTTCGCATTTTATTTTTGATTATACTTTACATCCTATAGGTTGAATAGTGGATATTCCAACTAACCAAACAAACATAACGATGGAGCACAACTGTATGAGGAGTCGAAATTCAAAGGAGTGGAGGTAAATTATAAAAAAAAAAAACATCTTTCAATTGTAATCCATATAAAAGTTTTGTACTCCTTGAAGGCCCCTTGCTATATTTGATGCAATTTGTGGTTTATAATCAGTTCCTAAGTAGTCTCAGAGTGAAAGATGTTGCTTTTTGTATGGATTTCAAGAATATTTTGTTATCTCTGATCATTCACTGGTGCTCCAACCTTTGAAACTGAGCCTTCTAAAACAGCTAAAGTTCATCCATATTCTTGTTCTCTTCGTTAAAATGTGTGTAAACCAAACTTATAAATAGAACGTGTTTAAATACTCTTAGAAAAGAGATTTCTCTGCTCCGGCAAACAAGCTTTTTGGATAAGTACATTGTAGTTTCCCAGTTGGGCAGAAACAAGGACAAAAAAGAAATGGAAATCAGAATTTCCCTCGTGGCAACATGCTGCAACATGCTGCAACATGATTAATTCATCAGTCCGAGAAAAATTCATTTCTTTTTCATTTGTTTGCTTGTTTGCGATTCCGATTTCACAAAAGGTTAGTTTACATTATCTTTACAATGCACTGATGAAGAAAATTTACCATCTGGTTAAAGAATACTTCTGGGACTTGCATATACTGCTCCGAGTATTATTATATGTGATGGGCTACATTTCTCCTTCAACCTGCTAATATCTCTCCTGATATTGCTTTATTAGTTGGAGCTGCACCACTAAACACGGATATTCTTTCTGCAAAGAGTCTCATTTGCTGTTGATATGTAACATTTTCTGAAGCCGTGCAGACTTTTTTGGCAGTAGATTTTTATCCGTCAGTCTTACTTTTCTGCTCTCTCATCCACGGCTGCTCATTGTGTTGACTCACCTGGAAGCAGATCAGGTGCTGACTCCACGAAGACTTCTTCTGCCATATTAGCTACAGCTTGAGGCTGTTCACCAGTCTCTCTTCTCTTTCTCCTTCTAAATTTCTGCCTAGATACTGTATGAAGCTCCTTTTCTGCATTATTTTTGAAGCAATGCAGGCAGTGCTGTATTAATGGTAGACTAGGTCTTTTTTTCCGGATTTATATCCATGATATACATTAAAAATGTAAGTGACACTTGTTAAATTATTTACTGTACATGTATGGAATCCCTTATCTGTTAACCCATTATCCAGAAAGTTCAGAATTATAGGACGTTATCTCCCATAGATTCCTTCATTAGCAAATAGTTCTAATTTGTAAAAATGATTTCTGTGATATTAAAACAGTACTTGATGGTAACTAAGCTGCATGAATGCATATTGATGGCAAAACAATCCATTTAGGTTTATTTAATTTTTTAGCAGCAGAAAGGGTGATCAAAATTATAGAAAAATCCCATATCCGGAAAACCCCAGGTCCAAGAATTCTGGATAATTCCTATACCTGTATTATGTTCTTTATGCTTTTGTCAAAATCTCATCCCACTGTGCTCCTCTTTTGATTCTGGTTCTGGTTATAATGAGAGTACTAAGTTTAGCGGAAAATGCAGTTAGTAAGGATTACAGAAAATATGGGGCATTTGCTTAAGCAAGTGTGATTTGCATTTGCTTTATATATATATATATACAAAGTATTTCCCCAGAAAGTTCAGCTTTAACATCTGCCATTGCCCTGGTGGAGCTTACCACTATTTGCACAAACTTCACCAGGAGACAGTTAAACCTACCAATATCTATCTGGGAGTGAGAGCAAACCCATATAACCTGGTAATTAGAGAGCCCTGGCCCTTGGAATTAGAAGGCAATACCACTACGGCATCTTTCCCACATAGTACCACTAAGCTACAGGAAATCAAGGTTAATACTCGCATCTTTTATAAGTAGGTAATTCATTCTACAATGGTGGAATTGGCAAAGGGATGGCACTAGAGGCTATGAATAGTGATGGGCGAATAGTGATTTGCTTCGCCGAAAACCCATGTCCCACTGGGAAAAATTCTCGAAACGAGTCGAGGCATGCTTTTGACGCGCGTCGCGTCAACTTTGGTGCGTCGCTTCATTTTCGTCGCGTCATTTTTGGCGTGCATCGTTTCCGTCGTGACTCGTTTTTCCGGCGAATTTTCACCAAGCGAAATTTCGCTGGTGATTTGCGAATTTATTCGCCAGTGGCGAATCGCGGGAATTCACCCCTGGCGAATAAATTCGCCCATCACTAGCTATGAAGCAATTTTACATGGAATTCTATTTTAAAAACTCAGAATTTAAAGAAGGGTAAAACTAAATTATAAAGAAGGTAAAAACGTTCTTACTTACTTTCATACTGAAATGAAGGATCCAATCTGAAATGCTAAAGTTTCCATAATAGGCACCAATGAATCATCTATATTTCCTCGTATTGCAGCAAGCTAAGCAGCTACCAATCTTTCTCCACATTCTAAACAGGCTTTGGCAGAGATGAATGATATGAGAACATGGCAGCTAGTGCTGAAAATGTTTTTAACAGTGCATAAAAATGCCTTGTGGAGCATGACAAATGTCTGAGGTCCTGTTTGGCAAACAAGATTTTGTCCAGCATTGCGATGTATTCTCCTATTAAACGCAAGCTTCCGTACTAGATTTAGGATTTTGTAGCAACAATATTAAACAGTTAGGATTTCAAGAATGTCACCAAGATTAAATAAGAAGCTTGGGAGAAAACAGAGTCCATGTCCAATACTCTTTGCCTGTGCAGTGTGCTGCTTACAACACATGCAATTTATTTTTGACGCCCTTATTAGGACACCAGATGAAATAATCACCTCTTCATTATATTCAGCTCTGCCCCTAGGCCACCCTCCAACCACTGTTGCCGCCACTCGCTCCTACACAAATATAGGGACCCATAAGTGTAATGGCCCTTATGCCTTCCTTTTCCCTGTTGCTGGGTTAAATCCCATGTAACATATTGGTATCATTCCTATTGGTTATAGGGTGTGGCTGCCTCCTGCAGTGCTGTAACAAAAGTGCTTGCAGGGAGGGGCACTTCCTCTTTGGCCTGCAGCAGTCGAGCTGGGCAGTGGATCCATTGAGCCTGGAGTCAACATGGCTCCAGAAGTGTTAGGCCCTAAAGGGACAACCCCTTTAGAGAAGTCGGGGTACAGGGACCCCGTGAACGAGGTGAAGCCAGTGGATAGGATAGTGCTTGTTATAGCACTTTCTACTGAAAGTGAGTCAGAGAGATTTAGCTAGCACGAGCAGCTCAAGCTCCATCGAGGAGGATAGAGGGAGTATTTCTCTTCCAGGCTCTACTTTGTCTGGAGTGCAGGGATCCACAGTATGGATAGGGAATTTAGGCAAGGTGCTAAACCCTGATCGACGTTTGATGTGTGGGGTCCAGTTCACAGAAGGCATTGATATCCTGGAGAGTGCTATTGCTCCTATGGTGTTGATTCATGCTGTGTCTACTAATCCTTGACTGTACCTGGGATGTGTGTATCTACCTCAGTTGTGAGTATTACCAACCCTGTGGCACAAATCCAGACCTGTTATTATATTATATTACCAGGTCCTGTTCCTGTGCTTTCTCTTATTACCGATTTTTCAACTTGACCTTGGTGTGTTCAGATTCTCTCTACGCTTTAACTCTGCCTGTCTTTGCCTCCATCTGTTAGTGACTACTAGTGATGGGCGAATCTCCCGAGTTTCGCTTCGCCGAAAAAATCCAGAGAAATTTGCGAATTGCCGAAAAATTCGCTAAATGAGTCGCGCCACGCTTTTGACACGCGACGCGTTGTTCGCGTCTCGTTTTTGCAGCAAATTTTCTCCAGGCGAAATTTCGCTGGCATTTCGCAAATTTATTCACCAGCGTCAGAACGCGGGAATTCTCCGCAAATCCGCCCATCACTAGTGACTACTCTGAACTCTGCCTGCTCTGGCCTGGTTTCTGGACATTATGCACCATCCTACCACTCTTGCACTACACTCTGTTCTGTTGCCAACCTCATATATTGTGTTGGTGGTAAGATGCCACCAACTATGATAAGCCCAACCTACGCTTCCTGACATCAGCACTAGCCTGGAATCCTAGTTTACTATCATGTACTGCATCCATTACAATCTGTCTAGTGAGAACACAACTTCATAACCCCAATTCATGCAAGTAGCCTGATTACCCATGCAAAATCCTATCCTAAATGAGTTTTTAATATGTAAAGGGAAATATTATGGATATATATATTATGATGTGTCCAGACAATATATCCTGTACATTTTTAAAACAACCACAAGATGGCATCAGAAGAGTTTGATAAAAACAAAAAATAATCCTTTTCTTTGCTCATACCTTTATTGTAAAAATAAAGATACTTATTTTAAAAAAGATAAGCTAAATGGTTATCCAATCATAATTACATGTAGTTTATTTTAAAGAAGCTTTGCAGTGAAAGAAGGACTGCTCATTCTACCATCTAGAACAGTACCAGTCCTATAAATGTGATCTGTCTGGCTCATTATCAGTTTATAACCAATGTTAACTTATTGATTAAATAATACAAATTATAAACATTTAGTTATTGGAAAATTGTGCTGGGTACTTTTAGGTGCACTGTCCCATCCTTCAGTGTAGTAAAATGATGTCATGCTAGCTGTTATAAGCACAGAAGTTTCTGAATGCTGCCTGTTGATTAAGTAGGGTACAAAGGAGTTGTCAGCCAGGACGTTAAAGGAACAGTTCAGGGTAAAATTAAAAACTGCCTAAATAGATAGGCTGTGCAAAATAAAAAATGTTTCCAATATAGTTAATCAGGGAAAAACGCAAACTATAAAGGCTGGAGTGACTGGATGTCTAATATAATAGCCAGAATCCAACATCCTGCTTTTCAGCTCTCTAAATCTGAGTAAGTCAGCGACTTGAAGGGTGGCCACATGGGACATAACTGTTCAGTGAGTTTACAATTGATCCTCAGCATTCAGCTCACATTCAAAAGCAACAGTTATGATCCATGTGGCCCTCCCTCAAGTCACTGATTGGTTACTGCCTGGTAACCAGGGAAACCAGTCAGTGTAAACCAAGAGAGCTGAAAAGCAAGAACTAGTGTTCTGTTCTGTTAGGTCTCACTCTAGCATTTATACATTACATTTTTGCCTAACTATATTGAAAATATTTTTTATTTTGCACAGCCTATCTATTTACCCAGTTTTTATTTTTATACTGAACAATTCCTTTAAGGGGATCAGTAACCTCCACTGTAGGTAGATCTATGCATCAGGCAAGGGTTAGTGCCTCACTGCCTTTATGCTAATGGATGTACATTTTGGAAAAAAAAAATATATATATATATATATACGTTTCGGCTCCTAAACTCGAGCCGTCATCAGGAAGTGATGACGGCTCGAGTTTAGGAGCCGAAATGTCGCAATAAACTTTTAAGAAGATTTTTTCAATGAAGTCCCAAGAGTGCGGTTCGTTTTTGCTTTCTTGTATACTTTATAACCAGCACCTGGGCATTGCTTTATGGTCGAGAGTGCACCGGCTCCAGTCTCTCTATATATATATGTGTGTGTGTGTGTGCATTGTATTGAAAATGCTAACTTCTAACCCCCAAATGTAATAAAAGGGACTAAGTTTGCCCATGTGCATTAACCCATATCACCCAATATGATATTTGCTTTTAAAGGGGAAATATTTTCCTTCCTCTTCTACATCCCCAACATCTATAAAACCCTATCAAGCTATCATCTAAGATGAGACTGTTCTTGCACCTTCTCTAATACTATTTTCCTTCTATTTTCTTTTTCCTCTATTGTTAGAGCTTTCTTTTCCCAGTAAAATTTATAGATCTTGCGTTTTTTATTGATCACACTGTGGTGCAAAGTAGATGAACACTGTATAGTCCAAAGAGCTGTTTTTATCACAGATCTGTTTATTGTATTTTGACATTTGGCTGTTTATAGAGATAATTGCTTGGAAGCTGTTTGATCAATATGCTGCTATAATGTTGGGTTGGGGGGGAATAATGTCCCTATTTTCTTTACGGTCTCATTTTTGCAGATTGTTGAGAGTTTGACTGAATCAGTGAAAGGAAACTAAATGAGTAGCAAAACCTGCTGCGTATGTAACATTACTGTACACAGTGTATGGACTATTAATGTCTGTATAAGGTAGATTATACTAAGATGCTGCTGCCAGGCAAGATTACTCTTCACTACAGAAATAATGACATCAGCAGGCAGCTTAGAAGTATAATACAGCAGGGCAGCCCACATAGATATAACCTTTTGGTAATTGTAAGGCCCATTTACGTATAAAGCTCAAAAGGGCTTTTTTGGTGATTATTACAATAAATGCTTATATTTCCCCACTGCATGTAACCTAATGTTCTATTCTTCCTCTTCTTCTATAGGTAGAAATAAATTCAAGGCACCCAATTTATGGAGAACCGATTTCTGACACCCCTAAATAATAATCAGTAATACCTTGGATAAAATGTCCAAGTAGTATATGCTCTTTATGATACATATAAATCCATAATGTTCATCTGCTGTAAAGCCTGTGATATAAAAGTTTCATTTTTGATCACTGGCAGAAAATATATTTACTTTTACCACCAAAGTTTTTAGATTTTGTTTCATGATTTGTATGCTGAGTTTTCTCACTTGGCATACCCTTGTATAAAGAATTGGTTAGTAGATACTATTTCATGCAAATAATTCAAATTTTTTTATCATTTCCTATTACTCTGTAATAATAAAATACAATCGAACCTTTTTGAGGGGACCAGAAAAAAATGGTGTAAAATCCAGAAAATGTAAAATCAGGGAAATGTATTATGCATAATATAAAATGAGGGAAAACTTTAAATTGGTGGATGTAAAATTAAGGTTTCACTGTAGTACCTTGTACTTAATTCCAACTCAGAGATCTTTAATCAGTAATGGTGGCAGAACAATTCTGTTGGTTGTAATTAATATTTAAGTTTTTTTTTTAGTAAATCTAATGTATAGTGATCCAGTTTCCCTTATCCAGTAAACCCCAGGTCCCAAATATTCTGGATAATAGATCCTATACATATATAAAATTACAAGTTATGTATGTATTTATTGTTTTTGAATCTTGACTCCAATAATACTTCTGTTGTATGCAGAGTGTGGAAATCCAGATAGTCTTTAGTTCCCATTTGGGGGGTTATTGATCAAAGGTCACTTTTTAGAGGTTTGTGAGGTTTTTTATACCTCAAAATCTTGACTTAATCAAGTTTTCTACATTAAAAAACTTGAATAACTTGAATTAATCGAGTTTGATTAATCGAGTCCCACCGAACATCATGAAGGCTATTAACGTCTTCAGATGGTTCAAGGGACCTCTGCCATTGACTTCTACATATTTTTGGATTTGAGCTATTTCCAGCTTCGGGGTACACTAAATCTTGAAAAACATCAAGCTTTTTTTCCTAAAAACAAAAGTTTTTGTATAAAACTGGAAAAATTTTGAGTTTTTAACCCAAGATTCAAGTTTTAACTGAGAACTACCCTCGTAAACCTTACTTTTTTGGGGAAAACACAACTAGAACTTTGATAAATAACCTCCTCAAGATGTCTGTAAATGTTTTTTTTTTTTTTTTTTTTT
>CM044441.1:106951796-106968794 GCA_024363595.1 Xenopus borealis
AGAATATCACTCTCTACAATATACTAAAAGTTAACTCAAAGGTGAACAACCCCTTTAAGTAGTTGTATAGCTAGGTTTCATACCCAATATGGGGCAAGGAGAGTATTAATAAGATTACCTAGGTCTCTTAACTGTCAATATTGGAGGTTTGCAGCAGCGTAACTACAGTAAGCAGACCGTGCAGGAGTGTAGTAAATGCAGAATTATTGAGCAATTTCATATCTTGGTAGAATAAGTAAATTTTATCATTGTTCTGGGGAATTAGCTGAGGAACCCAGTAAAATCTAACTGTGATACTGGAGCTTCACCAGACCCTCAGTGGATTCTATTCTAAGAGCTTGCAGAAGGGTATAGGGATTATAATGGTCAGGCATGACACCATTATATCTACCTGAATATTTATTTAAGCTGTATCCTTTAATGTAATAAAGGGCTACTAACATATACAAAAAGTAATTTGTTTCATGCCATTTTTTATATCTATATTTTGCATAAGGGCTAAACATGTAATATAATCTGCACCATACAACCTTTTTTCCTATCGACCTGAATCGCCGCTACTTTCATTTCTAATAGAGGCATTGATATGCTAAATATTATTTTTGTGAGTAAAGAGTGTTGCACTCTAAAAGGGGAGCATCTCATTTCAATTCAAGCATATTTTCTGGCCCATTTCTGTATAAAATGAAGACACGTTAATAAAATAAACACAAAACAGAAAAGCTAATAGGAGTGGTAAGCTTAGCTATAAAATCTTAATTTAACCAATTACTTATATTTTTAGAGTGCACTTGAGAAATGCATTTTCTTCTAAAAAGGGAGCCTGCCAAACAGATGTTAGATAGGAAAGGTCATTTTGTTCCATTAAACATTCAATCACTGTCCACTCAGTCAGGAACAGGGCCAAGGACGCTGTGAAATGGGCTGTATTATTGACTCATTTTACAATGCATTCTTCCTTGCAATCTATTTAGTTTCAGTAGTCTGTCTTAAAAATTCCATTTCAGATCATGCCAGCGCACAACACAGTGATTCATTTCCCATAATGCATTTCCCCTTTATTGTTTTATTTGATATGCTTATCAAGATAAAGTGAAGCAGTTCTAGCACTGCGGCAGGAGGAAAATTAGGTTGAGTTTCCAGCAGTGTTTTTAAGACAAATTGAACAATCCTGAAATTTTTTTACAGTTTATATTTCAATATCATAACAGATATTTATTACATTTAATATATCTGCATGAGCTTTTTGTGGAAGGTTTATTGAAACAGCATACCATGCTGTTTCCAACACTGCAGGATCTATATTGCAAGATGCATACCGTGCACACTTGCTGCGTCATAAAATACACAATATTTGCCTGAGAAAATAATGCAACATCAGCTACTTACTGGTTTCACTTAAAGGAGAATTCAACCCATTACGCGCTAAACCCCTCCCCCCATAGGCCCTCTCCACCCCAGGCAAATGCACCTAAATTGCTACATACCCCCTCAGTGCAGGTCCTGAGCAAGGAGTTTGCAGGTGCCATCTTCTCCCCATCTGTCTTCTTCCAGGATCCATCGCTGTCCTGCACATGTGTTGAAAGTCACAAAGTTTTAATTGGAAAACTTTGTGACTTTCAGGGCTTGCGAAGTAGAGCGGAACCGGCAAATGCTCCTACTGTACAATCGCCGCCAATCGACGAAGCATCCAGGAAGAAGACGGCTGGGGAGAAGATGGAGCCTGCAAACTCCATTCTCAGGACTTTCGGTGAGGGGGTAGCAACTTAGGGACATTTGCCTGGGAGGGGAGGTAGGCTGGGGGGAGGAGGAGAGGGGTTTAGTGCGTGAAGGGTTGGAATCTCCTTTAAATTATAGTGAATTTGTGGTGAAAAGAAACCCTCATTCCTAATTTAACACACAGTTCATGTCCCTTTTTCAGATGTTGAATGAGCAGATGTTAGTTACATGGATGTAATCATTAATTATGCTGGAAAAAAACACTTAGGGGCTGATTTACTAAAGGTCAAATTAAAATCCTTCAACTTCTAATATCGAAGGATTTTTCAACAAATTTTGCATTCCTGTGATCGAAGAAAAAACGCTTGATCAAACTATAAAACCCTTCGAATCGAACAATTTGCAGGATTTTAGCGCACGATCAAAGGATTTTTCTTTGATAAAATAAAACTTAGAAAAATGGTCTAGAAGGTCCCCTTGGGGCTTAGGCTAACATAGAACTTCGGCAGCTTATTAGGAAAAGTAAAAAAAATCTAAGAAATTTCGAAGTCAAAGGAATTTACTATTCGACCGTTCAAATCAAATGGTCGAAGTAACCTATTCGATGGTCGAAGTTTTTCAAAAATTTACTTTCAATATCGAATTTTTTGCATTCGAATATTCACTTCAACCCTTAGTAAATCAGCCCCTTACGGGCAGATTCACAAACTGGCTAACACTAGCAAATTTTTGCCAGAATTCCCATCTGCAGGGACATCACCAATGCACTAACAGGCACAGACAACTATTCACTAGCGAACGGGACTGTCACTAGCGTTCATTCGCATTCTATTGACAGATGACTTTTCACTCAGGCGAATGGTTGTTGTCAAATTCAGTGAAGATTTTACTGTTAACTCTATTCAAACTGACCTAAGCGTAAGATCACTAGATCAAAAAACGACAATTTACGTTAAAATTAAGTTTTTTTGGGAAATATCCGCTCATCACTAGTGTCAGCTGTTCCCTGTCATGTACAATAACAATTCAAAATCATGTCCTAAAGCTTTCACTCACAGCAACACAGTAGCTAAAAATGTATTAGCTTAAACCGAAGCAGCCCCCTACCAGCCTACCTGAAAAATAGGGGAAAGGTTGGTATAACTGTTAATTAGTACTTTGGCCTTTTTGGTGTCCTTACAGGATAAGCAAAAATAACTCCTAACTTTTGATAAATTTTTGTTGCTTTGCTAAAACAACACAAAAAAGTCACAGTAAGTAAAAGAGTAAAGGAAATCATAGGAAGTTAAGCATTATAATTATAATATATATGATATATATAATATATCTATACATATTATTATATATATTCAAAGTATGTGTATATACACAAAAGTATATATGGAAAACAGATCATTGTGTCAGCCATCTTTTTTATATTATCCCTTTGGAGTAATGATACAGAAATGTATTGTCAGCTGGAAAAATGCATGTGTAATAAGTGAGATAGGTAGGTAGAAGGTAATATGGGCCAAAATAACTTCATAAGGAGGAAGTAATATTTTTATTAAAAATAAATAAGAGAAGCATCAATAACTTTCCCCATACAACATTGTCAGATTTGCTTTCAGCCTCAAACATGAACAACAGTAACAGCTTATGGACCTGCCTTTAGAACAGTGGTTCTCAACCTGGGGGTCAGGACCCCTTTGGGGATCGAACAACCCTATCACAGGGGTCCCTTAAGGGGTTCCAGGAGCAGGTTCATCTCTCTCCCCACTAGCCCTGGGGCAAGGTTGTAGCTATCCGGGTGTTGGGAGTTGTAGTTCAGTAACCTGTGTAGGGAAGCCAGTTGCACTACAACTTTCTATATCCCCTTAGTAGGGACTGCCATACAGCTCTCCCTGCCCATTTAAAATTTGTAAAATTAACATTGTAATTGGGGTGTGGCCACAAAATGGGTGTGGCAAAAAAAATTTCTGCACTACGCACGTAAAATCAACCTTTATGCAGTCATGCTGTCTCCTGTACTTTCCTAACAATCCGCTCAGGGCTGACAATGAAAATATTTTAATATTTTATGGTTGGGGGTCACCACAACATGAGGAACTGTATTAAAGGGTCGCAGCATTAGGAAGGTTGAGAACCACTGCTTTAGAAGATTATACCATTAGGTGAGGTCTTCAAATTACACTTCATTGGTGGACATTTCTCTTTCTGTGCCCTGCATGATAGCCATATAAAAGGCTCTACAATGTTAAACATTATGACAGTTTAATTCCTTGGTTATAGTGTTAGTTCATTGCAAATCAATATTAGTGATGATGCATTTGGTAAGAAATTATCATAATTAGAGGAATCTTTAAAAAAAAAAGTAAAAATCAAAAGAACAGATTTAATCTTTTTCCCTGCCAAAACAGACTGATCTTCCCTTTTGAAGAGTCATCGGGATTGCACTTATGAGTAGAAAGTTATACTCCACAGAACTCCAGTTAAAAGGCAAAAGTGCTTAATGCACTTTAGAAAGAGATCATGCAACAAGTAAAAAAGGCTAGAGAGTCACTTTTGAAAATATCTCTTTAATAGTGTTTGCAAAGAGAAGATTTTGATCACTGGTCCATTTGTCTGCAGGTATCATCTGTTTCTCTAAAATCCCTTTAATTGACCACATTCCTGGCACATGGAACATATTCTTGTAGTCTACACCTTCCCAAAGATTTCAGGATAAAAGATATTTTAAGGGGCCCAGCAAATATTAGCTGCCCTACTTCCAACCCTAAAGACCATAGGTACTGTGTGAGTAGACAAAGTAATTCTCTGTTTCTCTTAAAGAAACACTGTATGTTTCATGTTAGAATCCTTATAATCAAAATCTCAAAGTCTAGATGGCAGTGATAAAAAATACAGTATATTCAGACCAAACTGTACTGTATACTGTAGACTGTATGTACAATAAATTCAGGAGCAATCATGCAATTTGTATAATTTACTTTTTTTCAGTGGAAACTGATCCTGCAATTACTCTCTTTTTGTAGTTGACTATGTACAATTTTATCTTGTTTCAGTTTGGTTCAATATACCCTATATAAAATATACCATATATATATATAATATATTATAAATATAATACAGAATATGTCTTTAAATGATGTCACTAGGGATGGCGCGAACTTGTTCGCGCTCGCAGAATATTCGCGAACGTCGCGCGACGTTCGCCATTTTGGGTTCGCGTATAGTCGGCGCTTTTTTTTGCCCCTCTCACTGGTCCAGCAGATACATGGCAGCCAATCAGGAAGCTCTCCCTCCTGGACCACCCCTACACCCCCTGGACCACTCCCCTTCCCTATAAAAACTGAAGCCCTGCAGCTTTTTTTCACTCTGCCTGTGTGTGCTTGGAAGAGCTAGTGTAGGGAGAGAGCTGCCTGTTAGTGATTTCAGGGACAGTTGAAAGTTTGCTGGCTAGTAATCTGCTTGATACTGCTCTGTATTGGAGGGATTTTATATTTTACTATTTTCAGCATTTATATGGCATATTTTTTCTGTGCTTCAGTGGCTGCGACTATTTTCAGCATTTATATGGCATATTTTTTCTGTGCTTCAGTGGCTGCGACTATTGGATTTTTCAGATACATTTTTGCCCTTGATCCCCCTCTGGCATGCCACTGTCCAGGTCGTTGCACCCTTTAAACAACTTTAAAATCATTTTTCTGGCCAGAAATGTCTTTTTTAGCTTTTAAAGTTCGCCTTTGAAGTCTATGGGGTTTGCGACGTTCGCGAACCGTTCGCGCGTTTTGTCGCAAGTTCGCGAATATGTTCGCGAACATTTTTGCCGCGGTTCGCGCCAAAATGTCACTCTAGTAGGCTAAATATACAGGACATGGGTTAAGGACACCATAGACAGATTTCAAATTTTAATCAGATGAACGCACTCTCATACGATCACTTAGTGCTAACTTGGAGCAGAATTGCGCTTAGTGAAATAGCTTACACAAATGCATTTGTACCTAATTGCGCTCATATGTAATAAGGCACTGTGTCGATTTGCTGGTTAACTCCCCTTTGGTGCATGCAGCACAATACAAAATGGCAGAGGGTGCTCTGTTGGAATGTTCAGGGTTCTCTCTGCATCCATATAGGTGCTCATTGTTTTATGAACACATTTAAGAAAGTGTTAGTTTAGAACCATTCATCTCCCCTTTCTTTGCAGGTGCTGATTGCATTGCTCTTGTATGGTCAACATTTTAGAGCAGGATCAATTGCATTAAAATTGTAAGAACTGTTTTTACTGTGGGACACAACACTAGCTTCAAAATGTTAATTATAGTATGAAAAAAATGATATAATTATGTAATAGACTATGAAAAAGATGCCATCTTGCTTAATCTAAAAATAAGACTGAAACATCTCAAACTTTTTTATAAAACTGAGAGAATTCCTGTATTTAAAAAAAAATACTGTATATATCCTGTGGTGATCTTAATGTATATCTAGAAAAGAAAAACAGGTAGTCACATAACTTTTCAGGAAAATATTTGCAGGATTATACTGTTAACATAAATCAGTTTTTCCCAACCTGCCCTATAAAATACAATAATAGCCATAGCTTTCAGGCACAAGTAAGCTCAAATAGTCCTTTAAATAGTAATTTTTGCCTTATTGCCTTTCCATGTCCCAGTTGTACTTTCATATGTTTTTAAGCTGCCTCATTGCTTTTATCTACTGAGCTGTTCTCCTTAAACTGATACCTGTAAAAGGCTCTCTTTCTACTATCCTATACAAGAAAGGCAAAATTGCAAAGTTGAAACTATATGTACAATCATATCAAATCTCTGCACTAGATTTTGTAATAATAAAGAAATTAATATCCCAAAGGGGAGAAAGCATCCATGGGACACAAGCTATTGTCCCCCACAGGAATGAAGATGGCATCCATAATAAAGCCAATGCAACTATTTACAAATAGGCATGTTATAGAATAACTTACACATACATGTCCTACTGTTTTGGGAGCAACATGGAGGATCCTGCAAGTTACGTTATAACAAATGACACCCATGATCTCCTAAACTGAACTTAGATTATGGTTTAAAAAAAAAAAAAAAATAGTTGTCAGGACACTGCAAAGTGAACTTACATATTAGCAAAATAAATGGAACATAAAATAATCTCAATTGCTCTGTAAATCAGGATAATGTTATCATTAAAACAGAAATTGTTCCAGAATCATTAAATTGGTAGCAATAAACACTAGTAGCAATAAAGAACATTTGACTTTGGCATTAAGGCAATTGATTTGTAAAAATATTACTTTGGTTGATACACTTAGCATAAATGAACATGTCTCTGCAATATTATTATATGTTGGTTGGAGTAGAAATTTACATGAAGACCACATATTGTATTAGCTGTGCCAGTTACAATGCAAATAAAAGAGATGTGTTTTTGAGTCTGCAAGTCCCATAATGATAAAATAGATAGCATCTCTGAAATGCTAATTCACGAGGCACGCAGGGCTAAGTTAATAAACGAGGCACTAAGCCCGGAATCAGCTGATCAAGGCCCATTTATTCCAAAGTTCTACAGTCACTGCCAGTCATCAGGATAGAGACTTCAAGCACTAGGTCTTTTTTGAACTTCAAGATTACATTCAGAACCACAATCATTTTCCAGACATGCCATTGAAGAGCCGTGAGGGCACAGTGCTTTGAACTTCACAGAACAAATTTCCCTTAATCAGACAGCTCATAATCGTGCTGTCCAATATTTCTATAAATATGGATACTTATGGAAACTATATAACGTAAGACGAGAAGTTAACATATCTGAAATACAAAGGTAAGCTTACCGGGAGTGTTGGTTATAAGCCTTCCTCTTAAAAGGAAATCGAAGTGCCATAGGAATACACCTTATCAATAGATTGACCAATTTCTCATAAGCAAATCTAATATAGATAGGCTTATACTGAGAAAAAACATTTTGATTAACCAAGTTAATTAGTTTAATCACATCAAAGTTACTGCTGCTATTGTGAAAATTGGAAGGCATGCAATTTAATTCTCAGAAACGGAATTGTTTAATTAACACAAGTCACAGGGTGCACAAAAATATATGCAAGGCAACGAAAATGGATGAGGAATAAGTGGATAAAATATAAAAAAAACGTAGTAAAAAGTAGGGAAACTGACGTCTGTGCTTAAATGTCAGCTGGTAGGGAAGCTCTACATCTTCACAATGGGACCATTCACTTTAAATCATAATAAACATAATTCCAGCATTTACATCACACTTATATACTGTGAGGTACTTCATAATACTTTTACATAATCTATAAGTGGTAGATATCTAGACCCAGAAAAAACCCCAAGGTCCTGATCACAGCTTAGCCTTCTGCCTTTAACTACCACCTTTCACTTTGGGAGGAGCCCCCCCTACTTGGGTGCCACAACGTCATAATATGAGAGGACCAGGGGCAAGTTCAAGACAAGGGAACAACAGGTTATACACAAATGGAGAACAAACAGCTGGGTCACAGGCCAGGTCAATACCAAGAGGTAGAGGGGTACAGATTCAGGAACCAAGAGTGTGGTCAGGTCACAGGCCGGTTCAATACCAAACTGGCAGAGCAGTACAGATTCAGGAGACGAGTGTAGTCGGGTCACAGGCCAGGTCAATAGCAAAAGAAATGAGTAGCACGATAGCGGCAAACTAGAGCATGGTCAGTAAACAGGCCAGGTCAATAACAAAGCAGCAGAAATACGAAATCCAAAATCAAATACAAGCAGATATAGGACAACCAGGTCATAGGAACAATTCCTAGCCTCTGGTGCGTTGATTCTTTTAATGTGAAATGTGAATGCCTAATTTATCCATGGACTTCAATTGACTTTTTGCATAGAAAATAACGAGATTAGTTTTTCCGCATCGAATTGAACTGAAATCAATTTTCAGTTTCAGTTTAACTGAAAGTATACCATTTCATGGGCCTCTACTTCTTATTAATTGTGGTTAATGTATTTCCAAGAATACTGTATGCAATAGAAAATATGCCCTAAGTCATACAAATCAGTCATAATGAAAACTAGAATATCTATTATGTGTCATGGAATTAATTTTTCTATTTATACAGACCCCAATCCAGATAAGGATAAATATACTTCTGGTTAGTCATTAAAAGACCAAATAAATAAGAAAAATCTCTAGTACACCACTGTAACAATTCCAGGTAACATTGCTAAATTAAAGCTTCAGGAAAACCTTCTGAAATACACTGACAGTAAGCAAAAGGTTGTAAAAGCATTCAATTTGGTATTACAGTGTACAAGCAGCATTTTCTATAGTTTAGTTATGATGTGCTATGATCTTAATTTTTAGTTTTAATAGCTGTAGTTCTAACAACCCCCACATGGTGGAAACAATACACAATGAATAATATTTTGCAGAGAAAAAGACATATAAGATGACAAATAACTCATTCAATACAATACAAAAAGTTTTATAATTGAAGGTTAAGGTTACCATTGCAAAAATCTCTTGCATGCTTCAGATGAAAATAATACTATTGAATACCACAAACAGGACAGGTCATATGAACAATTCTTTTCTGCCAAAGTAAGGTATTCCATTGTAGAAAACATTCAGATTTTTGTTGAGATAGCTTAACATTTTTCAATGACCTGCAAGCAATGTAATTTACATATGAACCTGCTGGCTTGCATTCAAAACCTTTTTAGATGTTGTGTAAAAGAACAATCCCTAATGATGACTAAAGCAATCACAAATACATATTTCTAATAGTTATTCCTTTTCTTACTATATTTTTTTCTTACTATATTTTTGTTGCCACTGACAGTGTCCGAGAGGTATAGATTCTCCCTATTGTGAAATGAAGCATTAGCCAAAGCCAAAAATGCTCCCCAATTGCTATCCCATCTGCTCAAAAATTACCTATTTGTAGTGGTTGATTGAATAGATCGGAAAAACATGTCTTATAGGGATTTTAAAGCGTTTTTGCAACGTATTCAGATCTCATTTTATTTCCTTTCCCTTATTCATCCCCATTTGATGCCATTTATAGCATTATTTTCTCTTGATGCACAATAAGTGCACAGTTTTTAATTAAATACACATTACTGTTTGTAATTGTATAATTATTAAAACGTTATTATTAACGTATTTATATAGCGCCAACATATTTCGCAGAGCTGGATGAAGTTTAATGTATGATTATTCACAAACAGAACAAAACAAGAAATGTAGCTTGTACGGTATTTTTTTTTTCTCTTTCAACATATACATATAATGTATCTTTGTATATATCTCATAAGATCAAGTTTAAATAATATCTATAAAACAAAACAAAATAAATTGAAAAACAATAGATAATTACATTTTAAAATAATATAAAATAAAATACATGAACATTAATAGATACATTGATATATATACATTTCTCCCAAGGTAATTTTGTATTATGTTTGCGGGTTGTAAAGATAGTAAGACTAAAGCTTGGTTAATTATATTGGCTGTGTAGTATTTTTTGATATTGAGCATGCCAACTCAGGCATTATATTTAGTCCTCTGTACAATGCTTGTTGACACTCTGGGAGTCTTGGTATTCCATATAAACCTGTTAAATACCTTTGTAAGCGTAACAAAAAAAGTAGATGGAATTGCTATAGGAATAGTTCGTAGAACATTTTGGAAAGCATATCATTTTTATCATAGAAATTCTTCCAAACCATGAAATAAATAATGATTTCCAACTAGATATTTCTTGATTAATAATATTCAGCATTGGATAAATATTACTGCCTAGTAGTTTATGCCCAAATAGGTTATATAATCTTTGCGCCAATCAATTTAAATTGTTGTTCCTTAATTGGAATATTTAACATATAAGGGCCTGAGTTTTATTTTCATTAACTTTATAATAGGATATGTTTCCAAATTCTTCTAGTATTGTCATAAGTTTAGGAAGGGTTTCTGTAGGGTGGGATAATATAATGATAATATCATCTGCATATAAACCAATAAGATGCTCTGTTTGACCAATTTGGATACCAGATATTTCCTTTTAATTTCTAATTTTTTTTAGCTAGAATTTCTATAGTTAGGTCAAAACATAATGGGGAAAGAGGGCACCCCTGTCTTGTCCCATTTGTTATCTCAAATTTTTGTGACATCAGACCTTCGTTTATTACTCTGGCTGAGGTATTCTGATATTACATGTATATATATATGTATAATGTATCATTACAGCCCAGTTTGCATAAAACCTGCTTTATCAGTTCATGGTAAATTCTATCAAAAGCTTTCTCTGCATCAAGAGATAGCACCAGAGTAGGCACTTTGATTGTCGAACTGCATATATTATATCTGTAAAACATCTAGTGTTGTCTGATGCTTGATGCCCCTTGAAGAAGCCTACCTGATCTTTATCTAGTATATTACACACAAGAGCTTGTAGCCTGTTGGACAAAGTTTTTGCATGAAACTTCAAATCACAATTTAACAGAGAGATGGGTCTGTAATTGGATACTTTTGTTGGGTTTTTACCCTCTTTATGGAGCTTGTAACATTTCCTCAGGAAATTACTCTCCTAGTAATATGGAATTATATAGCTCTGTGAATTTGGGGACTAATATCTGTAAAAATATTTTATAATAAATTACAGGTAATCCTTCTGGACCAGGAGAGGTATTTATTGTCTACTTCTTGCTGAGGGGCTTTCAAAAGATCTTTTTGCTCATTATTTAAACAGGGTAGATTAATATCTGCTAGGTATTCATCTAGAAGTTGTGGGTTAACTTGTGTAATCTTACTTTTTTCAAGTTATATAGGTCAGAATAAAATCTGTTTCAGCAATTGATAGTGGTTAGAAATAGTTCTACCATTCTCAGCTCTAATTAATTTAATTTTAGACTTTAGTTGTTTTTCTTTTTTTCAAGTAGTTTGCCATATAATCTCTTGCCCCATTACCTTTGTAGTATTGCAGGGGTTTTTATTTTCCTTAAATGGAATTCAAATTTAGAAAGATGAAGTTCTTCTCTAAGCTGCGGTTCTTCTCTAAGCTGCTGTATCTCTTTGATTCTAGTTTTAGAAGGGTTTTGCTTGTTTTGTCATTCTAAATGTTCTATGTTTGTTTCTAGCCTTTTTCTTTCTAACCTGTCTTTCTTTTTGTAATAAGCTGCTTTCTGAATGAAGATTCCACGAATGGAGGCTTTGTGGGCACACAGGCCCGGATTTGTGGAGAGGCCACCTAGGTCCGGGCCTAGGAGGCAGGATTTTCGGGGGTGGCATGCTGCCCAACCACACCCAATTGTCAGAAATTTAAATGTCCCATGTGCTAATTCCCATTGCTCTGTCCCGATGATGAAAATTTGAGCAAATAAACGGGAGGGGACAGGGCAGGGACACGACAAATGACTGATGCTGATGTGGTGTCTATTTTTGGATCTACAGTATAATGTTATTAAAGTCTCCTCCTATGGCACTATACCCTTTTCTTTGTGTTTTTAATTTGTTAAATATTGTTGTTAAAAATCTAATTTGCTATGGTTGATTATGGATATATGTTTCAATTTTGTGGATTGCAAAATCAACCAGGAAAAATAAAGTAAAAAAAAAATCTAATTTGCTGTGTATTTGTAGCATATACATTACATAAGGTAAAGGTTTCATCATTTATTTTACAGTTCAAGAACAAATACCTTCCATCCGGGTCAGACTCACAAAATATTAATTCAAAGGATAATCTGTGATTAATCATTATAGATATTCCTCGCTTCTTATCTGATGACATAGCATGAAGAATATGAGGGTAATATTTTGAAGAAAATTGTTGTGCATTTTATTTAAAATGCGTTTCTTGTAGAAAAACTATATCTGCCTTTTGAAAGGAGAATTTAGGCCCTTCACATTAAGACAAACTATTTTAATTGGTGTTGCCATATCTACTATATATAACTGATTTTACTGACCCCATGGAAGGTTGAACAATAACATATCTTGTATAGTGCATAAGCTTAAGACATTTCATAATGAGTCATCCTCATTTTCCTTAATATGTTTATCACATTTACAGAAAAATTGTAAAAGTATCTTGTTGTATTACCCTGGGAGAGAAAATAATCAGGCACACAAAACTGTAAGTAAAAGTTTAACATAACCGAAGAAATAACTGTCTGACTATCTGAAGTCAGTGAACATTACTCCGTAGGAAATATATCTGTATTTATAAGAACCTTCTCATGTTGCTTTCCCATGAGATTAATTCCTGGAGCAGTATAACTGAGACGTGTAATTTTTCAAACTTGTAATTAACCTATTATGCTTAGATAGACTAAATAATATTAGACCAGAAGATTACCACACGTCAGTCTCTTAGATTATTAGAATCTGACTTAAAGAAAGTTGAGGCAAGGTAATTTAATTTCAAGATTTGTATTATCTTCTTTCCCACTCAACATTTAGTCTGAGTTTTTTTTTTGGCTGGAAAATCTCCATATGATTCTGGAGTATTTAACTCCCATTTATGAGCATCTTCTGGTGAGTTCAGAACAAATGTTTCTTTTTTGGCATCTTTTATATGAAAAAAAATATCTCACTATAACATCTTTGGGTGTCATAGTAGGAGCATTGCAAGCTTTTGGAAGTCTATGCACCCGATCTAAGGTGGATAAATGATCAGAGACTTGAGGGAGTTCTGTTGAGGTTAATGCCTTTCTAAAGTTTATCAGGTCTTACCTTTTAATATCCTCAGAAAATCCTCTGAAGCACACATTATTTCTGCGTGAGTGGTCTTCCAAATCCACAACTTTTTTATGAAGTAAAGATATTTCCTCTTCTAAGTTGGTACATATGTCTACCACTGTTATGTACAGACACTGTCTCTTCAGCTTTGTTTTCTAAGTGCTCAGTTCTGTCCCCCAACCCGCTTATCTCTGACTTTAGTTCTGACAGAGTTTGTTTAATGTCAGTTTGGAGAGTAATGCATAGTGTATTCAACAGCTCTTTAAGTTTACCTTCTGTGACAGGCTGATTTGTTTCTCCACTTTGTTCTGCTATATTAGGAAAAGCAACTCAATTATGTTGAACTTGTTGCGTCATCTCTAAAATTGCACTGCCATTTTGTGAAGAATCCTTGAGGAACTTCTCTGTAGCGCGATTGAGCGGTTAGTTTCACTGGTGAGCGTGATTTTTTTTTTGGTTTGCCCATGCCTCCAGTAATGCGCAAGCCCGTTCCAGGCTCGCCTGCTTATTGATAGAGACTGGTGCAAAGCTTCTCATTTAAGATTCCATGTTTCTCAACGCTAAGCCACGCCCCCGCTTGTACAGTATATTAATCATAAATACTGTATCAATAAAAGGCAGGCATATATAGTTCAGATCATCTAGTCTTTAAAGGACAAGGAAAGTGTAAAATAAAATAAGGCTAGAAATGGTGTATTTAGTATACTAAACATAAACATGAACTTACTGCACCACAAGCCTAATCAAACAAATCTTTGCCTGACACTGGCATTGCACATGCTCAGTATGGTCTGTGCTGCTTAGGGATCGTCATAAATGATCAAAAAACAAAGCTGCTTGAGTTTTGCATGGCTGGTAAGTAAGGCAGGGGCTCCCCCTGCTGTTCATAAGTGATTGTTTCCCTGCCAGAAGCACTACTAAATGAAGGGAAAATTTCACTGCATATAGTCAGGTTTCTTATAAAATTAAAGTATATTGGAGATAGATTTCTTTTTCATTAAAGAAAGTAAAAATGGGATTTTATTTATTTGCCTTTCCTTGTCCTTTAAATGTATTATGTCATGATGTTTATGGTGTAGTTCAGTGGCATAACTAGATCTTACTGGGCCCCACAGCAAATTATTTTTCAGGCCCCTAAAATGTCCATTGGTTGACCTGTTTTACCAATATTTATTGTAATTGAATATGAATTAGGACCTCATGGGGCCCCTATAGCTCCTGGGCCCCCCTGCAGCCGCAGGGTCTGTTTCCTCTGTAGTTACGCCCCTGGTGTAGTTTTTATTTCTAAATTACATGGTTTACAGTGCAAATAATTCATTCTACCATATAAAATTCAATTCCTAACCAAACAAGTTTTTTTTGTAGTTGTAATACTGGTGTGTAGGCAGCCATCTCAGGTCATTTTGCCTGGTCATTTGCTTCAGAAAGAGCCAGTGCTGCACTATGGAACTGCTTTCTGACAGGCTATTGTTTCTCCTACTCAATGTAACAGCGAGGCATGGATTTTTCCCACTGAGTGCTGTTCTTATATCTACCAGGTAAATGTTATGTTTTGTGTTAGGGAGCTGTTATCTGGTTACCTTCCCAACTCCCATCACTCCAACTTGAAGTGCAGCAGTAAAGAGTGACTGAAGTTTATTAGAGCACGTCACATGACTTGGAGGAACCTTGGAAACTGACAATATGTCTAGCCCCATGTCAGATTTCTTGCTTTTTTACATTGTAGAAGTCTGCTGTAGCAGCACTATTAACTGATACTTTTGAAAAATATGTTTCCCATGACAGTATCCCTTCAAGGGTTGGACAGTGATTTTTTTTTAACCCCAATTAACTATACAAATTAATTAACTGTATGTGCAATATATCATACATAATACTGACAAATAAACAAGTATTTACTTAGCCTCCAACTATTTGTCCTCCATAGTTGTACATGGGATTTCTACTACTTGTTTATTAAACTTGCCTTCATATTGCGCCTAAAGGAGCTGATTTAAAGTTGCTTGAGATTTTGGGCTTTAGCCATCTTTAAGGAATACTCAATTTTAGTTAATGAACTTAAAATGTTAAAGCTGCCGAATTTTAAAAATATTTTTTAAAAATGGAGAATGACAAAGCTGTCAGGCCTGAAACCCATGTGACTTCAGTAAGTCCTGAAAGTTCAAGCAATCTTAAATATCCCTGTAACAAATCAGTTATATAAACAAACTAGATTATTGAAATTGCTCTGATGCATAAACTCAACTATTCCCACGAAAACTCTAAAAAAGTGCTATATTTACTTAAATTATGCTTTATCAATGATATAAGAATCAGCTATAGCTGATTATATGAAATTAAACAACAGTTCAGGTAATAAAACTATTTAACAGAAACATCTTTGTCTATAAACTTTAATAACAATAATCACAACTGGATAATTAACTGCTAAAAGTACAAACAAATGACTATGTTGCCATTAAGAAACCCCTTCGGGTAAGGCTACACGGGAAGATTTCGGGGGGATTTGTCGCCTGGCGACTAATCACCGCGACTAATCTCCCCGAATGGCTTGCTAGTATCTTGCACTAAAGTCGCCTGCGCCTATTCACACGCGGCGACGCGATTTCCAAAGTCGCTCAAAATTGCCTCACGAGGCAATTTCGAGCAACTTCAAAAAACGTATCGCCGCATGTGAATACGCGCAGGATACTTTAGTGCTAGTGGGTGCAAGATACGAGCAAGCCATTCAAGGAGATTAGTCGCCTCAAAGACGTGGCGTTTTGTCGCCAAGCGACTAATCTTCTCGAATCTTCTTGTCTGGACGAGCCCTAATAAAGTGCTTGTGCTGAAACTGATTGTTTATCATACAATAATAGAGTGCAAATGCCTAGGTGATTTAAAATGAACCAAAACCAAGTGATTTAATTCATAGGAATAATGTATGATAAAAATATGAAACAGAGCGCTGTAAATAAGCAGTTTTGCAGTATTGAATTTATAGTGCTATAGTTGTATTTATGATGAACAAGTGAAACTCAAAGAATATTTATGTTTGTGAATTTGCATGGGGAGAATACATCATCATAAATACTGTTCTATACTAAATTATGTGTATTGAAAAAAAATGCACTGATGATTGATTCACAAGCAGCTTTGTCAAGCAATTCTTATAAAGATCTCCAAATGATATGAAATATTGGCACACTGAAAAAAATGCATAATACCTGCTTTAAACAAAGCAATGGGCTTGAATCAATAACCATTAGGATCTACAAAGCCCATTAGTGAAATGTGGATTTTTAAGTCAATATAACAGATTTATTGGTACTGAAAAAATCCCATATCTTTAACTTCATTTTGTAAATTTTACAGTTATGCCAAAGTTTATGAATATGTTATACTCTATGCTTTTCTTAAAATGTTGGTGTAACCAATTTTACATATTTCGCATTAGATCACATCTACAAATTGTTTACACAGATATCAGTGGCGTAACTACTTCCTTGAGGGCCCCGGTACAGGATGGGCACCTGGGCCCCCCTGTCGGGCACTTACCTCTATAAATCC
>CM044441.1:106971418-106994818 GCA_024363595.1 Xenopus borealis
GAAAAGGCTTTACTTTTTTTCACCCTTAAGTACCAAGTCCTGTTCCTGCTACAAGGGGATTGGCTGGGCTTGGAGCAAGAAATTGGAACTTTCCTTCAGCCTAGCCAAGCCAACAGGGACTTTAAACTATTTCCACTTTTTCCCTTCAGAGTGTACTGTTTCTAGGTTATTTGTGACAGACCAACACCATGGGGCTGCTTTGTTAAGTTCCCATTAGTCTCCTGTGTCCCAAAGAGATGTAAGAGAATATATATAATAATATATTATATATATATTTCTCACCTAGGGGCCAGTTCCACACATCACCAGTGACATTTCCATCTGCAAACTGCATATATATGCACTATTTTCATTTGGGGTCCATACATAACCACATACTTTTGTATATCTATGCATATTGGGGATCCTGGTAGATGGGTTACTTTAATTTGCTTACATTGTGCTGACAATGTTGTATATAGGGATGCACCGAATACACTATTCTGGATTCGGCCAAACCACGAATCCTTCCCGAAAGATTTGGCCAAAAAGTCATGTGATTTGCCTCCCTGGCCCTAATTTGCATATGCAGATTAGGATTCAGATTCGGTTCGGCCAGGCAGAAGGATTCGGCCCAATCCGAATCCTGCTGAAAAAAGCCGAATCCTGGATTCGGCGCATCCCTAGTTATATACTTTTCTAAAATTTCCCCTGAATTGAAAGAGCAAAAAATGTTTATAAACTATCTGGAAATAAAAGTACCACATTGACTGGCAGTGAAAAGGTTAATGTTAACTATCCCTTTAAAGGAAAGTTTTATAGGGGTGTTTCACTTTTAAGCTGACTTTTAGTATGTTTATAAAATGGCTAATTCTAAGCAACTTTTCAATTGGTCTGCATTTTTTTAAATAGTATTTTACTTCTATGACTTTTTCTTCTGACTCTTTCCAGCTTTCCATCTAAAAAACAGATGTTTTGTAAGGCTACACGTTTATTGTTATTGCCACAGTATTACTCATCTTTGTATTCAAGTGCTCTTCTATTCATATTCCAGTCTCTTATTCAAATCAATGCATGGTTGCTAGGGTAATTTGGACACTAGCAACCAAGTAAAAAAATACTGGCCTTCCTATGTTTATATTTCTTCCCTTTTTATAACATTGTCAACATGCATCAATTTTACTGGCTGGTGGGTAAAATAGCAGTCAGGTGAAACCCCTATGTGTATGGCTGTGTGCTTGTTTGTCACAAGGCTGGGATGTTTATGTTTGGGTACAGAGACTTTCTAGGGTTGCCACTTTTTCTTGAAAAAATACCGGCCTTCATACATATTTCTCTTTTTTGCCTATTAATAACATTGGGATCAGCCATCAAAAATACAGGCCAGGCCAGTAAAATATCGGCCAGGTGGCAACCCTAAGACTTTCAAATGGGGCCAAATACATAGAAAGATGTGCTTAATATTAATTTGCATAGTAAAAATGTGTTAGATTTGGGATATGCTGGGTTTTTATACCGGAGACTCAAGTAGAGTTGCCACCTGGCCGGTATTTTTGATGGTTGATCCAATGTTATTAATAGGAAAAAAAGATAAATCTATAGGAAGGCCAGTATTTTTTTTTCAAGTAATGCACACAAGATAGCAGCCAATGCAAGGGAGACATTCCCAAACTGTAGTTTCCTTAGGAGAAATTAACCAATTGCCTTTGAATATATGTGACTGCTTACAAGTGCACTAGCAACCAATGAATTACAAGGGGAGGGCAATATCAATGTCCAATTGGAAACAAGTAAGTGCAAAGCCTGGGAGTGATGATGTAAGCACATAGGAAGTGCAGGTATGAAACAGGACAGATTTAAATGGTATATGAACTTGCTTTTACAATTGCCTATTTACTTTTTTTGATGGAAAATGGATTGTCTAACACAATGAGAGCATTGCTAGTGGTTTCATAAGATTTGGACATTGAAGGTGAACAACCCATTTAAGCAGAGAAACCATGCTCTGTTTAGTAACGTCCCCCTTGCAGCTAGGGTTGCCACCTGTCCGGTTTTGACCCGGACAGCCCGGTATTTTGAAGGGATGCCCGGGTCAATACTTCCTGCCCGGTTTTCCAAATAAGGAAAACCGGGCGGGATTAGCTTGAATGACGCAGCGATCGGCCAATCGGTGATCGCGTTGTCATAGCTCCACCCCATGATGTCACAGGCCCGCCCACCGACGTCATGGGCCCGACCCCTGTCCGGATTCAGCCACAGGAAAAGGTGGCAACCCTACTTGCAGCATTCATCTCCTATTGGGAAGAAAATAAAGGAAAACTCAGCTTTTTACACATTTCTTTGGTCATTCTACCACAAACCCCAACGGATTATAGCTCCATTATGCTTTATTCCTTGATAAAAGGGTAGAACATGCTGTCCATAATTTGTAAATACAAATGGCATATTAACCCTTTCGCTGCCAGCCATTTTGTCCTAAATGCTAACATCTACTGCCAAGCAGTTTTTAGACATTTTGTACTCTTTCGCTTTAAGGGCCTTTCCTGGGGGGGGTCTTATAGTTTACCCAAGAAAACAATATATTGTTTTTTCTAGACAACCTGAGCTTTCAAAATATGCTACAATTTTGCGGTAATTCCACTCCTGTAAAAATATATGGGCTTCTAAGGGTATAAAAAAAAAACTAAAAAAAGAACAGTTTTGCATGATACAAACGCATCTATCAGAAACATACTTTATTTTATGAACGAGAACACAGCAGATTTAGAAAGTTCAGTGTGTCCCGAACACGCCAATACCAAATATATATTGTTTTATGGAGATTTCTCACTTATATTTCAAAATCTCTAAGCAGTACACTACCAAACTTCCAAAGCACCGCTCAACAAAACGGCATACTTCTGATTTCAAGCTGAAACATTCCATGAACAGTAGGTTTACCCTAGAAAACTACCCATTATTAGAAAGAACACATCCATCCTGGAGAATCAAAAATGGGTAAATATATCTCTGTACGCCAAACTACCAAGTTGCAATTCTATCCTAAAGTTATTATTTTTTATAGAAATTTGAAAAATTACCTCAGAGCTTCCAATCTACAGCATCATATCTCTCACACATCATTAGGTACCAATGTATAACACCCTAAATATGATTGCCAGGAGTCCACTGAACATTTCGATGCTCAATATGTATTGGTCTACCTTAGTATGTGGCATATAGAGGCCCCAAAATGTGAGCTGTCAGTTGTGTATTTCCAGATACTACAAAATCAACACATTTTCCTCATTTTAAGGGGGGAAAGGTTAGAAAAAAGTATGTTCACCCCCAAAATCATACATTTTCGGAAAATACACATTCCCCCGAATTCAAAATGAGTATGCATGTCTTTCTACTCAAAAGTACCAAGCCGCAAACCTTTCCTAAATTTGGGAATTTGGTGACATTTCCAAAAATCACCTCAAAATTTCGACCCTGCAGCATCGTATTTACACACATACTTTTAGGTATCAAGATAAAGCACCCCAAATATGAAAGCATAGGTTCCTCTGAACAGTTTGATGCCCAATATGTATAGGTGTACACAGTGGCGTAACTACTTCCTTGTGGGCCCCGGTACAAAATGGGCACCTGGGCACTTACCTCTATAAATCCCATGCTGGAGTGTTGATGGCATGTGTGCTTTAAAATTTCCCCCTAGAAATTTTTTTTTCCCCTTCCCGCCTGCCATAACCATTATCATGGCTCCGATGGGCCCCAAGGGGGTGAGGGCCCTGGAGCAATTGCAGCCTCTGCACCCCTGGTAGTTACGCCACAGACAGATATATGCTTCAACAGCAGATTTTCTTTGGGCACTACTAGGTTTTCTCCACTGGCATATTTTCATTTTTCAATACATTTTTTGTTCTTAGTTTTTAGACTTAAGGTATGATGATCTAAATTCTGGAGGCCCTGCTGAGAATTTTTGATAATGTATCCCATACCTACAGTATGCATATACAATTCCTATCTTTTACTTTGTTTCATTTAAAGGAGAAGGGAAATTATCATCACTGTGTGGTACCAAATGCACTCTCATTGATAATAATCACCTGATACTTGATCGCTGCTCCTGTTTGCAGAAAATGGGCACAGACTTTGGGTCCTTCTGTGTGAGCACCATGGTGCAATCTTCTTTGCGACTTCTCAGGGGATGTAGAGTGAAAATCTGAATTTTAAGCAAAAAGCTGCTTTTTTAACTCTACTGAGTGTGCACTGGCCTGGGGTTACAGAAGAAAGAAGCAGCAGCAAAAGAACACTGTGACATTGTGTTTGTACCCTGGGCTCAAGTTATCAGGTAAGCTGTTACAATCAAAAATAACATTTTGCAGCCCGAATAATTTTAACTTTCCTTGTCCTTCAGTATGTGAAAGGTAGAGAAGAGCAATCAGTTCATCTAGAACTTTATTCTGTACAAATCATGGAAATTCATAGAAAATCAAATAAATTAATAGATTGTTCTGCAGAGTCTTGATTCTCCCTGAAAAAAACTGGATGACTCACATTGATTCAAATGTAAATTAAGTGAATGACTATTTGTTTATTTCTGCAAAGGGGCCAAACTGAGGATTTGAGGATCTCAAATAATGTTGATAAAGTAATGAAAAATGTTCTAATATGTGAATGAAAAGGAAAGATTATCATAAATATAAGCTTATGTTGTAGACAGGTGGATTTATTTTGTTTGTTCTCCTCCAAAACAAAAATATTTCATTTTAACATGAAAAACACAAGAGGCAAGACTATATCATTATAGGAAATCCAGGGATATCCCTTGATATCATTGCCATAAAGTGAAAAACAGCTGCTTAGTCTGTTTTGATCCTTATGTGATGTAAGGAGGAGGGGGAAATATTCATAAGCGTACATGATGAGTATGAACCTATGTTCCTGGTACCTGAATGTTGATGCTGTCTAATATTGTACTGTATTGTTCTGTGTACTTAATAAAATGCCATCAAAGAATAATCAATGAAAGAAAAGGTTCAAAAGCAGGAAGGCTTACATTTGTGGAGATACCTTGTACACTTCCACATGATCTTCACTATATAGTGCTCTCTGACTGTTATCTGAATTTTATTTATTTATTAAACGGTAATATTTATTCAGAGTTGAGTTGGAACAGAACTCTTATATTGTGGATTTACTCCACTGCACACACTGCTAACCATATCATGTGCATATCATCTCTCAGACACTCTTGCTGACTGTTTACAATTAGGGTAATGGTACACAGAGCTCAATGCAGGACTTAGAAGGAACATTAGTGTACTTGGTCCCATTTTTTAGGAAGCTTAATGTGCAGTAAACATGCCCTAAAGTGACCTTAATATACTAAAAAATTTACTAAAATATATAAAAATTGTTTTACTCTATCTTCAATTTAAATATATTTTGGTCTGCTTGAGACCTTCATCCAAACCATCTGTCTGCTTTAAAAGAAAAGGAAAGTCCAAATCACTGGGGGTAACAAATGTTAGGAGGAGGATTTGCTGAGAAAAACTTTTGGCAGGTATAATGTTTTGCTAACAGGACGAACCCTCCAGTTATTTATACTTTCCTTTCCTTAAAGTTCTCATTTTAAGACCTTTTTCCTATATACACATGCAAGTATATTTGTTTATGAGTGTGGACTCCTATACTCTTCTATACAGTATTCAATATATTTTATATAAAGGGAGTAACTACATGGTCATTACTTTGAACCGATAAGGGGTCATTTAATGCCTACTGAGAAGGGTTCAAAGTGCAAAACCTGGGTGCATTCTGCCATGTTTCTGTACTTTGCTCCCTGTCCTGAAAGTAGAAGCATTGCCATAAGTCTATCCCCTATATCTAATATAAAGCACTAAGTTTGCCCAGGGGCAGTAACACATGGCAACCAATAAGATGCTTGCATTTAAACAGGTGACTAGTGAATGCTACCTGCTTATTGGTTGCTATAGGTTACTGCCCTTGGGCAAACTTAGTGCATTTTATTACATAACCCTGTTTGTGTTCCATTTTGAGGCACAGAGACCTGTAAACACTCTATAAATACAGTGCTGCCCCATTAACACTGGTGTACCCAACTTGTGCATTATTCAGAGTGTAAGTGAGCAGTGTAGGACTGGCTTGCGTCCACTGATACTGCTTTCCCACACTTCACCTGCCAAATTAACCAAATTAACATAGTTATCAAACTTTATAAAATCCTAACCATAATTTCTTTATCATTCGGTACAATTGCCTAGCGATTGGCTTAAAGTCAAGAAACCGGATTGAGTAGTAGCAATAAAACACAATTTGTGCTTGGTCCTTGCACTATGCCCCCTGTTAGCTCTAATGATGCTGTCTCAACTTGACAGAGCTATTATGTTGTAGCTATTGCAGACATCCATGCACCAATTCACTCTGTGTAAGGGTTTTGCCTTAATTTATGGAAATATGAGGCATTTTGATCCACTGTCCAAAGGCTGTCTATTCCAATAGCAGCTGGTATATATTTATTGCTAGACAACAATCTGTGTACCCAGTGGGATGTAGTAACTGACATTATTTTATAAGATGTCCTTTTTTAACCCTATTAATTATATGCGGTTTTAAGGAACAGTTGATCTTTAATTTTACAGATACAGTGTACCATCTGGGGGCACAGGTTTCAATTTAACTCTATTGTTTAAGATCTGAACCATCTATACAATGGGATATTTTTTTCCTTTATCATTTAATTAAGTCCCAGTGGTGGGATCATATGTGCACCACATTCCTGTTCAAGTTCTTGTAGCTTTATAGTCTTTCCTGGGGCCCAAGATGTGCACTGCATTAGAATGAAGCTGATCTTCAAAACAAGTATGCAGCTGGTACCATCAAAATCATGAGAAGTGCTTATATAAATGAAAGGAGTTCAAATCAGATGATGTAATTGTATTGCTGTAGTGAAATGTTTCCCTGTGCCAGACTAATCAAGACCTGTAAAGGTTAGGAATTATGAGTGTATATAAGGGGATTGAATAATAACCTGAAATCTAAACATAAACAGGGTAGATATGTGAGCAGTGTGCTTAATCTTTTAATTATACAAGCCATATAATGTCACTTCAATGCTGCTTTATAATCAGTAATATACTTGCCTTAGCTTAATCATTGATTTTGAATAGCTTCCTGCTATTCAGAACCTAACTTGATAAGTTCTTTGGAAAGTAATTTTGTTGATTTTTCAGGTACCCCCTGTTCTTGTTCCTCAGGATGCCTACTTCTAAACAATATAGTTCTGAAGAAAGTACATAAGATGTATTATGGTATGGAGTCTATAAACCAGTTTAGGTATATATTTTTGTAATTGTCAAGAACCATGAATGTCGCTTAATATCTATCCTTAGAAATACTTAGCCGTGTAGTTAATCCAAATTGTTAGTTAGGCATTGTCATTTGTGTAACATGATGCACTGAAACCTGTATATTTTGCATATTGTAAAAATATAAGAATATCAGCAGTTACAAGGGGCTGCATGTGAACATATAATTCTCATCATACCCTTGACTTCTGATATCCTTGTATTTGACAATATCAGGTAAATTGTTCCCTGTATAAAATACCAAGCCCATTAATGATCAGTAAAATGTAACTGTTGCTCATTGTTGCAATTTTATGTATCACTCCCCATTCCTACTAACATTTATATTAGAGGCGAAAGACTACAGGAGAATACTAATACATATGCGTATAGAATGAATAATGATAGAACTTTCGGATCCATCAGAAGCAAACCAGTTTGTTAATCGTTGTTGGTATAACTCTGTGTGCGTCTTGTCACATGTATATAGTGTTGGAGCAGCAGTTCCATGCAGTATTTACATGTGGAAGATGTCGTGGGTTTTCATCTTGGAATCTGAACTGCAGACTCTAAGGGGGGGGGACTTTCAGCAACGAGGACAGCAGCAAACGTGGGGGAGGAAAGGAGGCTCACAGAGCAACCACTGGCAGGGGCTAGTGGAGTGTGGTGAGGAGAAGAGGCAGTGGAGGCTAATGAGGGCAGGTTTGTGACAGTCAGGAGTGGAAGTAGGGGACAGAAGGGTAGGGGAGCTGACTCTCAGAGCACCCTGGGAGGCAGTGACTCTAATATGGGTGGTGGGGGAGTGCAAGGAAGCAAAGGCAGGTTCTACTTAGAGGGTATTTAATTATTAGAAAGTTGGATAGGGTAATTTGCCATAAGGAATTTACATGCCGAACAGTCTGCTGCTTGCCTGGTTGGTACTAGGGTTCGGCATGTGGTGGAATGTGTGGACAGAGTATTGGGAGGGACTGGGGAAGACCCTGCAGTCTTGCTACACATAGGCAGCAATGACAAAGTTAGAGGGGGTGATGAACACCTCAAGAACGATTTTTTTTAGGTGTAAAGTTGAGGGCAAGGACTTCCAAGGTAATTTTCTCAGAGATATTATCTGCGCCATGAGCAACGCTAAGAAGACAGTGGGAGCTTAGAGAGATTAATGCGTGGCGGTACCAGTATTAAATGTATGTTAGCAAATGCAAGGAGTCTGACTGGTAAAATGGGAGAGCTGGAGGTGCTGGAGGGAAAATATGATGTGATTGGTGTGGCATGGCTGAATGAGTTGCATGACTGGACAGTTAATATCAGTGGCTACACTTTGTTTCGGAAGGACAGGGGCAATAGAAAAGGAGTTGGGGTATGTCTGTTTGTTAGGCAGGATTTAAAAGCTTATATAAAGGAGGATGTTATGTTAGAAAATGAGGGTGCAGAAGTCTTATGGGTAGAGTTCTTAACCAATTGTAAAGAGTCCAGCAGATTAATTGTAGGGGTATGCTATAGACCCCCTAATGTAAGTGAGGAGGAGGAGGAGGCTAAGCAAATAGAAAAGGTTGCAAGGTGATTAAAGTAATGATAATGTTGGATTTTAATTACCCAGATTTTGACTGGAGCAACAGTACTGCCAGATCAGTTAATGGGAACAAGTTTATAAACTTGTTGCATGACAATTTTATGGCACAGGTTGCTGAGGAGCCAACCAGAAAATATGTTATTCTGCATCTAGTGATCTCAAATGACCCAGAACTTATAGCAAACGTGCAATTCATTGAACCCTTGGGTAAAAGTGACAGTAGTGTTATATCATTTAATGTCTGGTGCAAAAAACAAATATACACTGGGGCAACAAAAAACATGAATTTCAGAAAAGCTCATTTTAGTGCCTTGAGGGTTGACCCTCATTGCATTGATTGTGGCATTATGTTTTCAGCTAAAAACACAGGACAGAAATGGTTGTCATTTAAAATTATATTACATCATTACTGTTCTCAATTTATTCCCTTAATTGAGTAAATGTAGAAGCTCTAAGAAACACACTATGTTGCTTAATACAGGAGTAAAGAAGTTAATAGAAAAGAAGAAAAAGGCAACTAAAAACTACAAGTCTGCTGGGACAGAAGTTGCATTTAATTAATATTAACACTATAATACATGTTGTAAATCAGCAAAGAAAGGAAATGCAGAGTGAGTTGTGGCAGAGGCTAAGACTAACCCCAAAAAGTTTTTAAAATATATTAATAGTAAAAAAATTCAGGTTGAGAGTGTTGCTCCTTTAAATAATGGTACCAATATGGTTGTAACAGGTACAGAAAAGTCAAATGTGCTAAATCAGTTATTTTCTTCAGTGTATACAATAGTGGAGTCTGATTTCCCTGGCTCACTTCATAGCTGTACTGATGGCTTAGCTCAATCTAGTCAGTGGCTGACTCAGGATTTGATTCATAAAGCATTAATAAAAATTAATGTAAACAAGGCTCCAGTTATGGTAAACACCCTCGGATTCTAAGAAAGCTTAGTTCAGTTTTCTGATTTTCTCAGATCCGCTTTCATCAGGTATGGTACCTATGGATTGGTACCTGATTGACGCGTTTTGTGGCTCCCTGCCACTTCATCCGATGAAGTGGCAGGGAGCAACGAAACGCATCAAGCGGGCAGCCAACCTTTATTGATATGCTGCTGTAATTATGGAACTTTTACAATGGACTTCTGAATACATTTGGACATTTTTGCTTTTACTGGCGGTCTCCGGTGCTCCATTTTTTTTGTATTCTCCATGTATTTATTATCACTGCAGGGGATGGTGGTGCATGTGTAGCATGCTGAAGCCAGTTTGCATCTGGTAAGTGCTCCCACTAAGTTATTTTGCTTTGGACCTATGGATTGGAGAAAGGCCAATGTCATTCCAGTATTTAAAAAGGGATCATGATCTCAGCCTGACAATTATAGTCCAGTAAGTCTGTGGTGGGAAAATTATTTGAAGGCTTGTTAAGGGATTACATTAAAAATGTTGTCCTAGTGGATGGCTTTATGAGCAGCAATCAGCATGGCTTTATGATAGGTCATTTCAGACAAATTCAACTACATTTTATGATGAGGTAAGTAAGATGCTGGACAGTGGGGAGGCAGTAGATAGGATCCATTTGGATTTTGCCAAAGTGTTTGTGCCCCACAAATTACTGCTTTCTAAACTAAGGTCTGTTGGGCTTAATGAAGTCATTTTCACATGCATAGGAAACTGGCTACAGGGTAGGGTACAGAGGGTGGTTAATGGTACATTCTCTGCTTGGAGTAAGGTTCTTAGTGGGGTCCCTCAGGGCTAGGTATTGGGTTCACTTTTATTTAACTTGTTTATTAATGACTTAGGGGAGGGTATTGTAAGTAACGTATCAGTGTTTGCAGATGACATGAAACTATCCAGCCCAATGAATTCCAGGATGTGGCATCCTTGCAACAGGATCTTGACAAACTGGCAATCTGGATGGCTAAGTGGCAAATGAGATTCAATGTTGATAATTGTAAAGTCATGCACCTGGGATGTAAAAATATCTGAGCCACTTATACCCTTAATGGGACTGCACTAGGCAAATCCATTATGTAAAAGGACCGTGGAATCCTTGTACATGATAAACTTGGCTGTAGCAAGCAATGCTAGTCAGCAGCATCAAGGGCAAATAAGGTCTTGAGCTGTATTAAAATGGGAATTGATTCACAGCAGGAGGGGGTCATTCTTCCACTTTATAGAGCACTGGTGAGGTCCCATTTAGAATATGCCGTACAGTTTTGGTCTCCATCACTCAAATGGGACATTACTGTATTAGAGAGGGTACAGAGAAGGGCAACTAAGCTGGTAAAAGGTATGAAAAATCTTAGATATGAGGAAAGACTGGCCAAATTGGGGATGTTCACGCTGGAGAAGAGACACTTAAGGGGTGTTATGATAACTATGTATAAATATATAAGGGGATCATATAATGATCTTACTAATGCTTTATTTACCAGTTGTCCAGCTGACATGAGGTCACCCATTCCATTAGAAGAAAAGAGGTTCCGCCTAAAAATTCAGAAGGGGTTTTTTACAGTGAGAGCTTTGAATATGTGGAATTCTCTCCCTTAATCAGTTGTACTGGCTGATACATTAGATAGCTTTAAGAAAGGGTTGGGTGGCTTTTTAGCAACTGAGGGAATACAGGGTTAAGGAACATAGCTCATAGTACAAGTTGATCCAGGGACTAGTCCGATTGCCATTTTGGAAGGAATCCCTCCCCCCCTTCTGAGGCAAATTGGAGAGGCTTCAGATGGTATTTGTGAGGACATACCCTGGTGGTCCAGTGGTGGCGTGGCGGGGACGCCTGCCGCGCCATCGGCGGGGACGCCCACCGCGCCATCCTTCTCTGTCCAAGCCGGTTCCCTAGTGCGCGCCGCGCGCGCACTTCCGGTTTAAATAGGCACATGCGCGCTGACGTGATGACGTCAGCGCGCAATGGCGCGAAATTCTAAAGATTTAAAGGGGCTTTTTACAGTTTTACTTTGCCCGTGATAGGTTTTGTTCCTGGTGCCTGTACTTGTGCTATTAAGCTTCTGTTTGTTCCTGATACCTGTGTTTGACCCTGCCTGGCGGTTTTGACTACTCTGATCTCTGGAATCTGACCCTTGCCTGAAACCGACCTTGATTTGCTTAACCCTCCTGATTGACGTTCTGGTTTGACCCCTGCCTGTTATTGACTCCGATTCTGCCTTTTCCATCTGATTGATTACCCGGATTTGACCCTTGTCTGCCTGACGATCCTTTCTATCCGCCTGCCTCGACCCAGCCAGCCTGACTTCGCTGTTGCCTCTTCCCCTTGTACCGTGACCTTTGGCCTACCGGACTTTCTACAGTCGTGCCCCATTGCCAGCCAGAACTCCTGCCCTGCACCTCTCGTTTAAGTCCAGGTGGCATCTGAGTAGCTGAGGGCTCCTCCCGAAGCCAAAGGCGGTCACACTACTGGTGAAGCACGAGCCGAGACCAGGGTGCTTGGCATTTGTTCTGGTTTTGGGTGCCGACCGTGACAGTATTTTGTGCCTTCATCTGGATCAACTAGCAGTTAGGCAGGTAAAAAAAAGTTATGTGGAAGTTATGGTTGTTCGGTAGATGGTGCATCACCATCTACCAGAGGACAAAAAATTTATGCTATGGCAAGAATATTAATTATATTATTGTAAGATTATATTGAATTCTATATTACTTTGTAGGAAGAATTACATATTGTCTTAGTTTAATCTGCCTACATGCAATTGACTTCCCTTTTTATTTGGCATGTTGTGCAATGACACACAAGAGAACATGGGTTTCTGGGAGTTTTTATTTAATATTTTTATATGGCATTGTATTGGAAATAACTATGTTTAAAGCATATGCAAATTATTATTTTATATATTATATATTTATATAAATATATTTATATATTTATATATTATAACATTTTATTATTAACATGTATTTCTATAACGCCAACATATTTTGTAGCGTTATAACAAGGGGTAATACAACAAAATTTCTATTTTAAACTTCAATGTTTATGTATTAAGTGTTTATTAAAAAGTGTGTTGTATCTTAAGATCGTGTAGGGTGGTAACTACATCTTGAGGCACCAACCCACATGAATATATGTAAATGAGAGTATAAAGTGTATTGCCAATTCTTTTTAAAAGTAGGCTTTTTTTGTGAAACCGATGCTAAATTTACCCATAATAAACATGCTCAAAAAAAAATTGACATCAGTTTCCAGATAAGGTATCACACACCTGTACTTGGACAAATAAGGACATAACAATTATATATTTAACGTATATGTGACATAGGGGTCTGTTGAACACAATTTAACACACATAGGATTCAAACAAAAATTTTTAAAAGTGTTTCATTTACTTATACATGAGAGATTGTAGATTTTTTTGATCTGGCATTGACCATTGTCAGGACAGCAAACTGTAGTACTATTTGAAGCACTTTATTTGTGCAAACTGTGAGGTATCCGATCAACAAAATATAAGTGCAAAAAAGGTGTCATTGGTGTGAGGAAGATCAATCAACAATAACCCTATAATCCCCCTCTATAATCCATATACATAAACATTGAAGTTTAAAATAGACATTTTGCTGTATTGCCCTTTTCCTTTAAAAACATTATAGTTATTTCCAGTAATATGCCATATGCTTCTATCATTAACAAATCATTAGCACATCTTCCACTGATGCGCTCAATCTTTTTATGTAAATAGAAATTTTGTTCTGCTTTGAGAAGTCATTGAAGCAGCCTGTGATAGACATATGCAGTACCTGCTGTACATAACGACAGCCCCCCATAATATATAATTATTTGGGTTCAAAAGCTTTTTCTTGTCTGTAATCTAATTCATACAGTGTGTATATACTATATATATAATGTATATATATATATATATATATATAATATATACCGAACAGCACCAACTTCCATATAGCTACCACCTAACTGCCCTTGTGTACATAGAGTCAATATGTACAAAATAGTAAACCAAAAAACAGCACCAAGGGTCTTTTTGCAAAGACCCTTGGTGCTGTTTTTTGTTTACTATTTTGTGTATATATACATATATATATTCTGGGTAGGTTTGAGAAGTGTGTAGAGAGTGTGATTATAGTGTGACTTGCAGTATATGCTGGATACCCTTGGACTGTGGGCAACTCACAGCAATGTATGTTGGCCCATTTAAGCACCTTACCCTCATGTGAATCCGGTGTTTCTCCTGGTACACAGATCAACCAGGTTAGAAGTAACAGCAACTGCCTCTGATGAAGCTGATGACGTCAGCGAAACGCGTCGGGCGACACTAAGGAACGCTGCAGTGGGGACTGGGCTTGTAAGGAAGAAAAAAGAGGAGATTTATTTCTGCTGGCAGAGTATCTTTCACCTCTCCTACCCCGGACTAACCCTGGATAAGGATCTGCAACGTTATTAAGCGAATCTGTCACTTTTTAAATGTGAGTGTATTATTTATTATTAAAAATCTGTTTTTATTACAAATGACACTATGGGAGGTCTGCTTTCCTTTTACTAAGGCAGGAGAAACGCTACAGGAGGAGAACGCCTAGGATTTATTATATGCAACTTTATCAAGACTGTGTCTTGTGAGTAGGCAATTCTGCCACATTATATACAACACGGCTGTGGGAATTTTGGTGAATATAGATTGGAAGTGGAGATTGTACCCCTTAAGCTAAATCTGCACCAATCTTTTAAGAAACATATCACCTAACCACTAATTGCTATATTGCCACACCCTACTGCTCCAACAGCATTCAAACTTACTGCACTATATAGTGCCTTTTTTCTCTTTTTTTCCTTTTCCCCCTTTATTCCTGGATTTCCCCGTTGCCCCAGGCGCTGATCCAAACTTGAGCTCTTTTGGAATTTTAATACACAGCCGGGAGACTGTGGAAGGATCGGCAGGAGGAAACTAAACCGAAAGACTCACTAACTTCTCTTTCTCTTTCTTAAACTCATACAAAGTACCTGTGTTTTTGTATTTGTTTATTTGCTGTGATTAGAAGTAACAGCAGTCCAGTGGGTTTTTTTCAAACAATAACTTATTTTTGAACAATGGCAATGTTTACAGCAGTCAGGCGATATAGATCTTCATATACATTCATATATCACAAGTAGATCCCTCTGTTTCATTTTTTTCCTATGTGAAAGGATTTTGCTGGCATTTCAGTTTCTATTTTATAAAAGGGTATTTTTTTTCTATACCCCAGGGATTTAGTTAGAAAGCTAAGATGGGTTCTTTTTCCCAGAGGGGAGGGGGAGCTGTTCCCCAGATGTTATAAAAAGATATGCCCAGATGTGCTCAGTCTCTTTTTGGGCTGCACACTTGTCAGAGAATGGACAGTTGTGCTGCAAAGGTCCTGGAACAAGGAAACTTCCAGAATAGGTAATGCAAGTGCAAGGGCAGATCTATTATAGTCACTCTAGGAGTGAAAGGCAGGATCAGGAGGTATTTTGTGAGCAGGCAGAGGCTCCAACAAGGAGATCAGGAGGTTTAGTACCCTGCAGTTACAAGGCTGCCAGCTTAAGGACTTAAAGGAATTGTTCAGTGTAAAAATAATAACTTGGTAAATAGGCTGTGCACCAAACCCCTGCTAATTGGCTGCATTTGTGGTGGGAATGCCCCCACATCAAAAAATACTAGGGAAAAATAGCAAGATATAAATGACCTGGGACTACCACTGAAGAACCGAAACAGGTGCTGTTGGGCGCTATAGAAGTTCTCCCTAACACAAGCAGAGCCACTCATACCTTGATAAAAATTTTGCATCACTATGGAAGAAAAAACAGTCCTCATGCACTGGATGGGAAGAGAAAAAATCACTATGCAAAAAATGGAGGAGGCTAATAAACACCGTACTCCCATTGTATAAGCTTATATAAGAGAAAAGGGGAAATACGTCAAAATATAAGAAAATTTGGGAGCCATGGTTAACACAAGAAGGATTAGACATAGACTAGACCGACTAAGTGGTGCTAGGGAGTGTAATTGGAAATAGGTACCCCCCAGGTTTTATGTGATGTTTTAACACTGTGATGTAACTTCAAATACATTACTGCTGTTTTGTATGTAATATGTTTGTATGAAAACAATAAAAATTATTTTTAAAAAATAGGCTGTGCACAATAAAAAAAGGTTTCTAATATAGTTAGTTAGCCAAAAATGTAATGTATAAAGGCTGGAGTGACTGGATGTCGAACTTAATAGCTGCAAAGCCGGAAGTAGTGTTCTGGCTATCTTGCTTTCCACTGATTGGTTACCAGGCAGTAACCAATCAGTGACTTGAGGGGGAGGCCACATGGGTCATAACTGTTGCTTTTGAATCTGAGCTGAATGCCGAGGATCAATTGCAAACTCACTGAACAGTGGCCCCCCTTCAAGTCGCTGACTAACTCAGAGTTCTAGATCTGAAAAGCAGGAAGTAGTGTTCTGGCTATTATGTTAGACATTCAGTCACTCCAGCCTTTATACATTGCACTTTTGGCTAACTAACTATATTAGAAACATTATTTCTTTTACACTGCCTATCTATTTACCCAGTTTTGATTTTAACTCCAATCTGTTCCTTTGAGTGGTCAGGCTCAGGAATTGTGAGATCTTTTGTAGCATGGGACCCTTGTGAGATTCACAATCCGTGGGGATTGCGCACCACAGGCAGCCAATGCTACCTCTGAAGTTTTATGAATACTCATCTTGTTTTGAGTGAGTATACACTGGATGATCATTGTGGGAAGCACTTACTGTTTATTAGTATGGCTACAAACAGCACAGAGAGACTGTAAAGGGATCCATATGTATGCATCTCTTTAAAGTTATTATGTTTTGAAAATAAACTTTTCAATAATATCCCTGTGTGTGATTGCGGATCAAAAAGAAGTTTCCCAGGTAGGGGCATAACAGTCTGTCCTGAATCTTGATGAAGGCACCCCGTTTTCTAGTGTACCTCCCCATATAGCAGACTTACAGGGCTCCTCAAGTAAATGTGGATTAGATCTCATGCAGTAGCAGAAAAGGGCTATATATATATATATATATATATATATATGTATGGGAGATTATCAGGGCTGATTCTAATTTACCTTTTTCTAAGAGTGAGAAACCGATGATGGCTTATAGGAGGGGAAGGAACCTTGCTGACATATTAGTGGTGAAGGACATCATAGAATCCCCAAGGAGGGGGACCACCTGACTGAATGTCCCCTTGAAGAATGGCTCCTTTAAATGTTCTGGTTGCCTCACATGCAGTGGGATGCTACAGAGCTCTTTCTTCACACACCCGAGGACGGGCAAAAAATTCCAGATCAAACACAGTTACGTGCACGTCTGACCATGTTGTCTATATGGCATGGTGCCCCTGTGGTCTCTATTACGTGGGGAAGGCTGCCACCACATATAGAGAAAGAATGAACAATCACAGGAGTGCCATTAGAAGTGCCCTTTCCTCGGGTGAAGCAGACCAACCGGTGGCGAGGCATTGGTTACAGGCCAAACACACTGTACCACAATTCCATCTCATGATGATAGACCTCAGGAGAGGGGGCAACAGGTATCTCATGCTCAGAAGAAGAGAATCGAGCTGGATTTACAAATTGGACACCCTTGCCCATAATGGGCTAAATGAGACACTTCCAGTGTCTCCTTTCTACAAGAGGCTCCATGACTATGGGGAGGGACTTACCTTAGGTTTCCAAGGTGCTATGTACTTGTTAATGTTCAGGGGAGATCGTAACATAACCCCTTTTTCCAGGAACTGGTGATTGGAAATATACTCATTTCTTTAATTTCTTGTTGGTCTGCCAGTGCCACAGTTGGATAGCTTGATCTGGGTTTATATATAGATAAGCGTCCAAACAATTTTGAGTAAAATGATGTGCAGTTTGTTTGTTTTTAACCCTTTGTGCTTATTGTGTTCACCCCAAAGGAGAAAGTGGTGACTGCTGATTACATCGGACCCCTTGGTAGAATGGCATAGCATTACTATCAGGATCAGTATGAGCAATTTCTCTACTGCCCAGCGTGCAACTACCGGAACGTGACATCACAGAGGGACATATAAATAGGGCGAAAAAGATGCACGATGGCTTAGGAGGGCATGACATACCACAGGCAGGTGGTGGTACTACTACTGTAATAGGGTACATCTCCACCCCACTCAAGTTAGGTGGGAGTACTGGACTAAGTCTTGGTACATACCTACGACAGGGGGTGAGACTCCACAGATGGCCATTGGGAGTAAGCATTATGAGCGGTCGGCACAATGGGCGCACAGCCAAAACACACATAGCCACAGACTGAGACGGGGGAACTTAGCGTTGGTGTTACCATGGCAACAAGGGAGGAACTGCTCTGATGGTGCAAAAGGGTAGATGAGCTGCACGGTAAGGCAAGTAAGAGTTTGATGGCCGATGATTTTGATCCTTGGTGGTTCATAATTGCTTTGCCACTGCCAGTTAAGGGGCGATATTGAACTTATATACGCACTCTCTCCAGATGGGGGCAAGTGGATTGGTGACCTCCTCCGCAGCCTTGTATCAGAGTTGTGTTCACTATTGGCATTATTTTAATAACAGGGGCACGTAGCAAACACTGATACAACACCCTATACGTATAGACTTTGGTTTTGTGCACAGTAATTTGATATCACTTTTACAGATACTTATTCATGTACTATTGCATTATGGCACCCAGTGGTAGTTCAGCAACTGTGCTGAGCTGTCGGGCACTTGTTGATGACATCATCATTATGTGGTTTGAGGCCTAATTTTCACTTTAAATGTGTTTCACTGTTGTGTGCGTATTCACCCTCCTGAAGACGGCCTCAGTTGGAGCGCCGAAACGTTGAGCAAGAATAAACCTTCACTTGGCTTTTGAGACACGAAGTCCTTGGAGTGGGGTTTGTCAGTTTTTTATAAATATATATATATATATACATATATATATATTAGCAAAAGGACTCGCACTCCATATTCTTGTGAATACTCGTGTTATTTATTCTTCAGTGCATATCCAATGTTTCCGTCCACACTGGGGCCTTTCTCAAGGAAAAGTGTGGGCCGAAACGTTGGATATGCATTGAAGAATAAATAACACGATTATTCACAAGAATATGGAGTGCGATATTGACCAACGCACCCACATCGACTAAAGTCCGGTAAGAGTGCATACACTGGATATAGTTTATATATATATATATATATATATATATATATATATATATATATATATACATATATATATATATATATCCTTGAATGTCATTAAGCATAAAATGTGAACAATACAAATTATTTTTTGTTTAATATAGAGTTTTGGGAAACTTACTTGGGAAAAAAGACTGTGCATTTTAGTTTGTCTCACTGTGCAGATTTGTAATAAAACTTTTTATTGAAAAAGTAATTTTTCCAGCAGAAATATGGCACAGTCACAATATAACAACAATCTAATGAAGCACAGCATGGAAAGAGCCACACAGCAGGTCACTTGCTTGTTGTAGCGTGGAGCACACGCTGAAACCCCACTGCCAGGGGTAAATCATTCACTTCTATCAAAAACAATATAGCAGCACACCAAAGCTGTGAAATCAGTGATTTATTGTGCCAAAGACAGGCAATCTTATGAAGAATTTTTCATATTACATTAAAAAAATTTTGTGTTTCTGCAAATGTTCTTTCAGTTTTATTACTTTTCCCTATTTGTCTGTTGTAATTAAAGTGTTCTCATTTAGGGAAAACATCCACTGCTCAGGTTTTTAAACACAATTGTTTTGCAGGCATATTGGCTGCAGTTAATGTACATGATGAATCCCATGGCTGGTCCCAGACTTTAGAAGTCTATCATAATGATTTTCTAAAGCAACCTCTGTCTAAAATCAATGCACTTCTGTTTTGTCCCTTGAAGCTAATACATATTTTGTAAATGGTCACTGTGTGCCCTTTGAAATGCTCAGTATAAAGCTGATAAAAACAAGCCAGAGTGTAACTGTGCCACTTGATGGCTGCATTGCTATATAAAGTCACATCTGTGTAATGTTGGTTAATGCCGTGAGTTACACCAGAATGTTGATTTTCTCTAATCAGTTTTATAGCATGCTTGTGTATTGTTTATGATAGTTTACAAAACCATTTTCTCTAGTTATAAGCAAGTTTGTTTCCATGGAAGCAGTTACAACTCAGCATAATACAGTGACAACAGATGATGATGCTGGATAGGCTGCATTTTTGGTTTTAAAAATGTAATCTGTTCAGAAATTACCCATGCCTTGGATAATAATATGTATGGCCGGTGAAAGTAAATTCTAGCTGGAATTGAATGTCAGCACTGCTCTCAAGAAAATAACTGACCTTGATGGATAAAATGTAGCAAATAACTTGATTTGATAACACAACCTTGCGGTATTGTTTTGGCATCCTTGCATTTCAAAGAAAGAAATATGCACAAAGTTCAGAACATTCTGTGGTGCTGTGAAAGTTTTTCCCACAGGGATGAGCTTATTGCACTGATAAAATTCACTACTCATTTAATGATGAAGTTTTGTCTTTTTTCTCATAGATATATTTAACAGTGGTTCATTGTAGCTTGGTTTCTTAATATCTACATAATAAACTGTTATTTTTATTTTAAACCTCCCTCGTTCTAACATCTTGGGGAAACTGGAAAGGTTCCCAAATCCATCACATTTTACCCCACAATCCTGAGGTCTAGGAAACCTATGATTCTTGGTGGCAGAAAGAAAATGCAGCCAATAAGACAAAGACTCACAATAACTGGGGTTATACTGTATAGGTGGTCATTTCATCTACACTGGAAAAGTAAACATTTCCGGTGGCTTTTGCCATTGTTGGGATTTATTTTTAGATTTATATGACTCACTAGATATTATGGGTTGACTTTTTCCAAAGGGTGAATATCCTCACCAGGCACCACTATTTGAAGGTGTTGGCGAGATGAGTTTTTAACTAACCATCAGTTAGTAGGGGTTGAATAAAATCCTTGGCATTGAGAATGACAGCTGTTTCCATATGCATTAATCAGGTACTGCTCACCAAAACTGCACCAACATAGATGCTGCATACAGTCACACATGATAAAGGATCCCCATCAGTTATATTCCTAAGATTTTAATGTAAATAAAAGTATGTTTAAATCTAAAGCAGGATTCATGGCCAACTCTTACACAATTAATAATAAGTATTCACAAAAAATACATGTAATTCATACTGTCTACAGAAATAAAGAAAACACTAATGGCATGGAAACCCAAATGCTGGGTACTGGAAGTTTTTATGTGGTTTTAAAAATGATGAGTGACAGGCTGAGAGAATTATTTTAAATGCACCATAGCCATGTTGCATTTGATTGCCTGGAGTCAGACTTTGCACTTCCCTTGTTTCCAGTTATCCACGATGGGTTTTCTATTCACATTCAATAATAATTTGTCAATAGCTTACTGAATTCCCCTCCTATGCCCACTGACAAAAAATATACACTAAGGGGGTTATTTATCAAAATCCTAAAGTATTTTCTGAAACCTGCTCTAACCAAATCCCCACTTTGTTTTCCCTTATTTATCAATACATTTTCCCAAAAATTACCGGTGTGGGGAAAAACTCAAAAAAATTGTGAAAAATCTAATTATATGAATTGTTCTGATTTCCCGGCTGATAACCATTCAGATTATTGCAAGAAACCCAGCGCAGATGAGGATGTCTTCAGGACTTCTCCCATGGATTTCTACATGAACTCCGCAGGTCTCACTTGGAGTACTTTTTTGTTCGGACTTTTAAAGGATTTAATAAATTCCAAAAAAAATCAAAGTCTTTTATCCACAAAAATTCTGATTTTATAGTAATAAAAACTCGAGTTTTTGGCATTCGGACAGTAATAAATAACCCCCCATGTGTCAATTAAGAAACACAGGATGAAGGCTGCCCCTGACCAACAGATTCAAAATTCTAATTTGTGTTACAGATCTTTTTCTACTTCGAAAATAAATATTGCTTGCTTATTTATTAAAAAATCTCAATATAAAAAAATTCAGTTGAACAAAATCATGGAAAAATAACTTGAATGCCTGGAATTTGTATTTTATTGTTTTAGTGTCGAAATGAAACTTTCATTGAAAAAACTCTTTAAATTTGCCATAAACAGCTCCCAATGATGACTACATGAACTCTGCAGATTTTAGATGCCAATGTTTACTTTCAAATGCTTAATTGAATGGGTGAAAGTGGTTGTACATTGCTGTTTCACTGCTGTTTCATGCGCTCTGCTTCCTCTCCCCCCCCCCCATAGGAAGACCTTACCACCCCAAACATACTATTGAACTGCATTTACAGCAGTATGGTTATTAGTCATCATGTAGGATCTTCTGAAAGGATAAATGCCATGATATTGAGTCCCCACAGCCTTCCCATGCCAAAATGGTTGGGGGATCTGAATAATAAACAAAAATACTCCAAACTGTCTTTATTAACTAAAGAGACCACTTGGCATTAACTATAAATTTTTTGCAAAACCCCATTTGATTCACTTACCCTGTTCAGACCCTTATCCAGCACAGGACTATTCAGGACTTGGCATCATTGACACACTTCTACTGAATCAGTTCAAAACTTTTCTTGAAGGAATTAGTGATTTTCCAATGAGATTGTCAGTGCAAATATGCCTGGTTTGGAACTGTCACTAACTGCAGTAAAGGTGATTTACACGTTATTCCATAAACTGCAATATTACATTACATCTTCTTAAATTACTTATAAAGAACAGACTGAAGAAGTCAAATCAATTACAGGGTTGGAAAATCTAAAATAATTGCACATTTTTCTTGTAATGATATCTTGTTTATGACAGTTGCAATAATCCCCAAGATTTAAGGAAGGACAAAAGAACTTAATACAGAGAGGGCTTATATAACTTTTTATTGATGAATTTTCTAACAAAAATAATACATTAGGACCCCACTTTTATGTACCCAGATAATATGTATTCTCAGAAATGATTTAACGTCTCCCTGGTCTGGTGATGCTAAGGCCACATTCTATAGTTCCCATGCTTTACATTTTCTTGGATTTTACATAGGTTTTTTATGGTCCCTGGTAAAAAACATAAAAGTGGGGTCCTACTGTAATACACATTTTAAAAAGCAAACTTCTCAATGGTTGCTATGGGTTACTGCATCTGGGGAAACGTTGTGCCTTTAATTGCATATGTGGGATTGTATGTATAAGGACAGAGTCGGACTTGGTTACTCGGGGGCCCACCAGCTACCAAACACAAGGACCCACCACCCAGTCACTGCCACCACCACCCAGTCACCACCGCTCCCCTGCCTACTGCCACTCTGGTACTTACTTTGCCACATCTCCAGGGGGAAAAAATTTAAAAAGTAATGCACGGCCATCTTTTACTTTGTTTAAATTGTTTTGAAATTGCGCCCTGGCAGGTGGCAGGGCCTAACAGGATTGGGGTCCACTAGGATTTCTCGCTGTATTCCTGTTGCTCAGTC
>CM044441.1:106998403-107009587 GCA_024363595.1 Xenopus borealis
TTCAGGGCATATTTTTCTGGGGCAAAAAGTCGTCTTATACGCCAGCAAATACGGTATACAGTATCCTCCCTATAAGACATCTTCCTACAAGCCAAGTCAGTAAGACCTTCATGTGCCCCATGGCTGATTAGGCTAGCTAAAAAAAACTACATATGTAAGCCCAATAGAAGGAACCACTGAGCCCTTTTCCATGTACTGATAGTCCACAAGTGTGTACCAGGCATCAATGGCAAAAAGAAAGTTGAGTAAAAATGACAGCTATGTGAAGGGATACATAATGAAACATCTGTATTGGAAGTGATACCGGCCGCTCTTCTAAAAATCAGATTCTGTATCTGCTATATTCTTCTATGAGTACTGTGGAGATTTTAATTCTAATATACCTTATAATTTGCTTTGTAATGCTTTATGCGGATTGGTTTCAAATATGTAAAATCGTATTCCATATATTGACTGAAATATGTGAAGTGTATGCATATTGCTTAATTTCTTATGCATGGAACACAGTGCAGTCAGCTTTATTTCAGCCTATTACTTTTTACCCGTTCATTTTTGAAGGACAAAATATAACTGAGATACTAAGCTTTTCTATTCATGCAACAATTGCTTTTTTTGTCTGCTTTTTAGAAGGAAATAATTTGACAAAATAGTCTCTTTTGGAGATGCTCTTCAACACAAAAATACAGCAATTGCAGACCACAAAGGCATTTTTGTTCCGGGAAGCCTAAAGTGCATGTTATTAGGTGACACTAAAGGCTTTGGCAAAACTCCACAGCTTTCACTAAATACAGTGATGTCACTGATGCAATGCAGAGGATGATAAATATATTCCCTTTATTGTAGAAGTAGGTGATTGGTTTGAGTACACACTTTGTGTAGGCTCTGTAGGTTTTACATAAAGGGAAAGAATTTATCACATGAACTGAATGGGTGGTCCTGGCCCACAATGAGATGCAATCACAACAAGCCATTAAAATGACAAGGGGTTTCTTCCACCGCTTGAATTTAAATGTAAGATGCACTAGAAACTGCAAATACTAGACAATCTGCCTGTAGATGCCAGGCAATAAGCTTAACACAGAATGCTGAAATGATAAATAATACAGAAAGGAATGCAAAAGTATACATTATAAGAACCTAGATGTGGTGCTCCATCCCATTAAATGGCAGATTAATAATTGTTCTTTCTCAAAAAAAAAAAAACTTTAAAATCTCAAATATAATTTTTTAAAAATATAAAATAAAATTGTAAATTAATCAACGAGACAGCATTCTGGGTGAAAACCCAATTATACTCTCCTCTCCCACTCTGACACCACACTTAGTTCACATTATATTATGAACGACAGTACCCACATTATAATTTGTATTTAATTAATATTTGTTTTTTGTTATTGTTTATTTTGTTCAGGACACCTGACCTACTTTATTATGTGTCGTAAACTCTCTGCAAGCTGGGGATTGTCCAGTACTTGCAGCCCCCGGACTGTGTTTTGCTGTATTAGACAATAAATTACAAATAAATGCATAATGTACAATACTTTGAACATAAACTGTGACTGAGCTAATGAGTTCACCAACTTTTTATCCAAGTTTTCAAGTAAATCTTAAAAATGCAAGTTTTGGAACACACTGGCTGGTTCAGGAATAAAACTGCACATAATACAGTGAACTATTTGCAGGTCCCCATCCTGTACCAGGGCCCACCAGGGAGTAGTTACGCCACTGGGTTCGGGCCAATCTCTCTGCTCCTCTTGGTTCAGGTTAAGGTCTGCTCTCCCCACTCATGCCCTTAGATTGCTGGCTTCTGACATTTTTATAGGTTCGCACCTGCCCCACCCCATCTCTTTTATGACATCATCGGCGGGGCTGCACAGGTCTATAAATGGAGGGGAGATGCTGGGTGTGGGTTGGATGGGTGTGGCCCCCGGGTCAGGTCTAGGTATTCTCAACCGCACTTGACTAATGCAAAGACTCCGAAATGGAGCACAGAGGATTTTTTGTAAGTTGCATTTCGGCTTCGTAATCAAGGAATATAATAATATTTGTGTGCCACCTATATGCTATTGTACACAATACAGCTGTGCTACACTGACTATTATTGCGCCTTCTTATCTGAAAAATGTTGCTATTATACTGTTTTCTAAAAAAAATTGTAATAGTGTCTCATTATGTATGCTTTTCCTGTAAGCAGAAGAGATGACAATAAATTGGACATGACTTGATTTGGCCTAAAATGATTCTTCTGCTCATACCATGCATAAATTCTTTATATTTTGTTATACAATCTTTACATCCAATAAAATAATAAAGGATAATATATTTGTTACATTATCGGATTTGTTATCCTGATACCCGTTATCCAGAAAGCTCTGTATTATGGAAAGGCCATCTCCCAAAGACTGCATTTTATTCAGATAAACCAAATTATTTAAAATTATTTCCTTTTTCCTTGATCCAAACTAATCCTTACTGGAAGAACAAAAAAAGTCTATTGGGGTTATTTAGGGGGTTATTTACTAAACCCTGTATTTATCTAGTTGGGCTCTTTGGGGCAATAACTTGAATTTTTTGTGGGAAAAAAACTAGAATTTTTCTAAATGTATTATACCCCAATCCTGCAAAAAGCCAGAATCCAAAAATCCACCATTTCATACCTGTTGAGGTCATGCATAAGTCAATGGGAGATGTCCCTATCCCAATTATTATTATTTAGCCCAATAATCCGAAAAAATTGGAGTTTTCAGGCAAAAACCCGAATAAATTTAGCAAAACCCTAACCCTAACCCAATTCATGTTTTCACTCGATTTTATTGGGTTTTCCCAATCCGTTTTCTTTCAGTTATTTTATTTATAAATAAGGCAAGATCTGGCATGGGAGCTTGGTCAAACTTTTTTTATTTTTATTATGAGATTAATTTGGATTTTAGTAAATAACCCCCCTTAATGTTTACATGATTTTCTACTTGCCTTAAAGGAATTGCTCGGTATAAAAATAAAAACTGGCTAAATAGATAGGCTGTGCAAAATAAAAAATGTTTCTAATATAGTTAGCCAAAAATGTAATGTATAAAGACTGGAGTGACTGTAAGTCCAACCTAATAGAACAGAACACTACTTCCAGCTATTCAGCTCTCTTTGTTTCCACTCACTGGTTACCCTGGTTACCAGGCAGTAACCAATCAGTGAATTGAGGGAGGGCCACATTGGTCATAACTGTTGCTTTTGAATCTGATCTTTGCTGCCTGTAGATACTACTCAGTGTTTAAGTCCCGATACAGCTGAACACAGATTGGATAGGCTAGAGCAGTGATCCCCAACCAGTAACTCGTGAGCAGCATGTTGCTCTCCAACCCCTTGGATGTGGATCTCAGTGGCCTCAAAGCAGATGCTTATTTTTTAATTTCTGGCTTGGAGGTAAGTTTTTGTTGCTTAAAACCAGGTGCACTGCCAAACAGAGCCTCAGTGTAGGTTGACAATCCACATAGGGGCTACCAAATGCTCAATCACAGCACTTATTTGGCACCCCAGGAACATTTTTCATGCTAGTGTTGCTCCCCAAATCCTTTTACTTCTGAATGTTGCTCACGGGTTCAAAATTTTGTCGATCCAATCATAGTGCAGCTGTCCCGGGTCTTATACTTGTGCTGCAGATGGTTCAACTTTTTAACAATTACTGCATCTCTTTGCTCATAGCTGTAAACCTAACAAAGTTCCTCTATGTAAGTGACTGAAAACTGAAAATGCAAATAATGGCCAAAATGCTAATATTTACGCCGGAGCTCAAATATGCACATATACCATCCAAGTGAATAAGAGGCAGTTACCGGTATGTTTCCCAATGTATATCTTTAATAGCTGACTACTTAATGAAAGACAGGCTAACCAACCCAGATTAAGTATCAAACTTTGTAGGTCTGCTCTAAAACCTCCCACAACCAACAATACAGCTGAAACATATGTAGGTTCATAGACCCTCTATTTACTAAGGCATACAAAATATACAGTACACATACAATATAAATGTCACAAAATAAGGCTGTTTATTAATTAATACAGATAATTACTACGTCAGTTCAGAAAACAGTGCAACTAGCATCAGAATTTATTAAAGGAGTTGTCCACCTTCAAACAACTAGTTGTTTTCAGATAGATCTATTTTCTGTTTGTAACCGTTTTACTAATATTGAAGTGTAAAGTGTCATTTTCGCCGACCCCCCCCCAACTGTTCTAAACTGATACATTTAATGGATACATTTCTTATCTTTGTCCCTGCTGAGCAGAATCTCTGGGTTTCATTGCAGTCAGCTGTTAGTATTGATACAATAGTTGCTAATACTCCAGATGCTGGTGAGAAATGTATCAACTAAATGTTGCAAAATTGTATCAGTTTAGAGTCTGCACCTGAATTACCGAGCTGCCAGACTCAAACACCACCAGAGACGCCAACATTCAACTTTAAACTTAGATTTTGGAAAAACAGTAAAAGATAAATAATGGAAAGTAATTGAAAAAAGTCTTTATTTCTGGGGAACAATTTGAAAACAACTGAAAAGAATAAAGTGTTTGGTACCCTTTTAATAGGCCCTGTAGAATCAACTTATATTGCAGGCCAACCTCATTTTCTGCTGGATAATTAGTGACAACCCCTAAGTTTAGCTTCTCAACTCAGAGCTCAGAGCCCACTGAGCATGTGAGTGTCACGGACACTTTCCAAGATAGTGACTCCCTGTGACAAGTTTGAAGTCCTGGATCATTGCTGCTATTGACAAGCTGAAACTTTAGGCTGGTGCAATAAGTTCAGAATATAAAATATAAGATTTTTAGCCATATTAATTTTTAGGGTTTGGTTTAATGTAGTATTTGCACCCTGGCTTTATGACACTCATCTGATTTGTTGCTTTCTAGCTCTCTGACTGTTCATTAGAATTGAAATTGGTCTCTGGTACCCTATTATCACTCCTAGACTCAACCTAGAGATTCTTCAGTTGAATATAGCCTTTGAAGAATAATAACTGCCTCGTAAGGAAGAATTAAAAACCATAAAAGCATTTACTGCAGGTTACTTTTTAATATAGACTGTCTTTACTGCAAATAAAAAATTGGTTTCATGGGGCAATTTAGAAACTGATTTAAAAAAAATATTGTGTTTGTGTGCATTGCCTTCATATAAGAACTTTAAGTTTTCCTGAAAGTTCTAAAAGTATAATGAACACACTTTGAACAAAAGTCACTCTTTTTATGTTTCACTGCCATAATGATATCTCTAGGGTTTTGGATTAAAATAAGTCACTATGAGCGGTGAAAGGAAATCAATCAGGTTATTTTTTTTGTAGAAGTATTCTTCCTCTGATATAGTGTGAGGAGAAAGAAAGACTAATAATAACAGCAGATCATATTTAACCTTTTCATTGTTCCAAGATGTCATGTGGATATGAAATATTCAACCCTGTGCCTTTCATATTTAGATGAAAAACTACGAAATAACATATACGATATTTTAAATGGCAGCAAGCATGCAAGTTATTTAGGCTGATGCTCCATCCCCTGTTTAAAAACTTCAGGAGAGCATGGAAGGATATTTTTTTAAATGTAATGGTAAGGGAGTGGTGTTTATACAAATGGCCTGTAGGTGTCACTGAGCACAGAGTAATACTGTGCACACACAGTACTTTCTTTACAACTTAAAAGTGTGAGAGTTGAACCTGCTAATAAAGCACTGTGCTACTCATCATACCAAAACATAACAAAGGGGAAGTAAGAGTCATCAGTTATAAACGATGAGTAGTTATGTCATTTTTGTCACATGACGCAATCAAATTTGTGTATTATAATAAACAAAGTACCCCTTGTTGGAAAATATGAGGATATTAGAAGTTACCTCGGAGTCCATGACCTGTATAAAAGGCTTCATGCTTTTATAAGGTCATGAAACTCCATGGTGACTGATAATATCCTAATATTTTACAATAGGGGTAATGTATTCACTATATTATTACAGTAATTTAGAGGTGGAGATTACTAAATTATTTTGGTTTCTTCTAGAAACACACGCAGTAAACTTGCTGCAAGGTATTGTAGTTTATCTAGAGGAGGAGGGCAAAGAATACGTTGAGGACTAAATTATAAGAAAAAAAAAAGGAAAAGTTCTGCTCACCACTACATTTTAAACCATTACATAGGGATGAAATGAGGCTGTGACCACAAAGTTCATACAAATACAAGAGGTCCTTTGTACTCAACCAGTGATGATCTCAGTGGTGGCCTTGAAAGCAATCTGTTATGAATGTTCAGCTCATATTTCCGTCTATAACAACTGCCTTTCACTTTGAGAGGAGCCTTTCTCTACTCGGATGCCGCCAGGTCTTGAGAGTGAGAGGACCAGGGAGAGAGTTCTGGGCAGGCAATGGAACCAGATGGGGAACCAGATGTTAACAGAGAGAACAGGGGAAAAGGGGCATAGTCATGAAACAAACCGGGTCAATACCAAACATCAGCGCAGTACACAATCAGGAGACACGAGCTTAATCAAGGTCACAGGCCAGGTCAAAACACCAATAATGCAGTACAGAAACAGGATCTAAGAGAGTAGTCAATAAATGGGCAAAGGTCAAGACAGGCAGCAAGCTGACAAGATCAGGGGCAGGAAGGTCAAGAATGAGTCAGAAACACTAGAAATCGCACCCAGGAACTACTGAAAATAGACCTTATAGGCAGACGCATGAGCTGAGGCAGGGACCTTGGGTTTTGTTCTGGGTTAGGGACACCATTCGTAACTAGTGATGGGCGAATTTATTCGCATGGGGCGAATTCCCGCGATTCGCGAAACGGCAGCAAAAATTCGCCGCCGAAAAATTTGCCAACAAAAACGAGTCGCGCGTCGTTTTTGACGGCGCCCCGAAAACGACGCGACGAAAATGACGCGACGCGCGTCGGAAACGACGCAACGCGTTTGACAATTTTTCGCCAATTCGCGAATTTCTCTGGAAATTCGCAAATTTTTCGGCGAAGCGAAACATGGGAGTTTCGCCCATCTCTATTCGTAACACAAGTTGCAGGAAAACTTAGTCCCTGTATAAAATGTATAAGAAGCAGTAGAATTCTTAATGCATCATATGCAAGTTGAGTGTAGTACTGGCCATACTATTACAGAGAAAAAAAATTAAATTTGGATTATTTGGATAAAATGGAGTCTATGGGATAATGGGTTTCAGTAAAACGGATCCCATACCTGTACCTGCACTGTATATTCATAATGGATTGCGTGCAGAGGACCTCTTGTCTTTGTCTGTGAGAGGGCTAAATTAAATGGGGCAAATACTGAATGAGTTTTAATCAGTAAAAACCAACATTATTCACACAATAAGAAAGCATATGCTAAACATGTATTTTCTTCAAATGAGAGAATGTATTCAACGCCCTCCCACTTACCACAATGAAAAGACATTTCTTTGTACTTGTAGCTACTGTATACAAGTAAGTATGGTGAATGTCTCCCTCACTCAATTTAATCCAAATTGCTCGCAGGATACTTTAGTGTTTTCTTCCCTTTCATGGTTAATGCCGTATTTGTATTCATGGCCATGAGTGTTTCCCAGAATAGCATGCATGCCATTTGGTGGTCTTTGCAGTTAGCATCTGTTGGAGTTGCATTTTAATGGGAGTATTTCATTTAAATGCACTGCATGGCACACAACAGTTAATTCAGATATAGAAAAAGCTGTTGGAGAAGAAATAGTCCTTTATAGATAATGTGCAGCAGTACAAAATAGGGTTATATATTTAGTTTATTATTTTAATCTCCACTTTACAGAATTTAATTATTTCAAGCTCCTGAAATCTTGTATAATGCATGTTAGCCATTAGTTTACTGATGCACAGGCACAGTTATGCAATAATTATCAATAATCTGATACCACATTGCAAACTGACAAGTCCAAAGGGCAAGTAGCTTTGGCATCCAAAGCAAATATGGCTACGTGCAGCCCCCCACCCAAACATCCCAAAAAGTTGTGGCCTAGGAAGGTTCCTCTGCTGTGTAAACCTAGTTCTAGCTTTGGAAACCTACTGTCCAAAAGCTTAGGATATGGTATTTATTTTGTGTGTTCTGGTAAAGGAATAATACTTCATATCTGATTGATTTGCTTTGTCATTAATAATAAAACACTACCTTTTACACTTTTACATTATGTTGTCTAAGCCAGCATAAATTTATCCTGATGGAAAAACAAACCTATTAAAGTTTAAATATTTTTGTAGTTGTGCAGTGTGGTTCTCTACATTAAAGAAATATCCCTTATGACTCAAAGAATAACATTGGCTAAGATTTAAATATTGGGGCAAATCTCCAGTTTTTCCCCCGAAATGAATCTTATTTTCCTAGATTAGCTGGACCAACAAAACACAATTTACCAAAGGGAGCCCAAATGAATGTCTGTTGCAAATGGTATTTCAGTAGCCACAAAAAAAAATCACATGAATGTTCACTTTATATTGAATATTGAGACCTATCATCAGGAAGCCCAAGCATTCCAATAGACTCTACACCTGTACTGTTATCATCCAGTTTAATATCGATGTGCTGAAGCAGCTTATTAAAGGGGTTGTTCACTTTTAAGTTAACTTCTAGTATGATGTAAAGAGTGATATGCTGAGACAATTTGTAATTGGTTTACAGTATTTATTGTGGTTTTTGAGTTATTTAGCTTTTTATTTAGCAGCTCTCCAATTTGCAATTTCAGCAGTTTGGATGATAGGGTCCTACTTACCATAGCAACCAAGCATTGATTGAATAAAAGGCTGGAATAAATGTGAAGCCCTATAGGAAAAGGTATTGAAAATAATGTATAAATTTTTGCTGATGACACACAAAAATGCAGCCCAATTAATTACTTTCAAGCTATGGAATCCTTGACAAACAGACACTGGGTGGCTAAGTGGCAGATGAGAGTTAGGGGCCGATTTACGAAATTCACGTGAAATGATCGACGTTTGATCGAGTACCGATCGTACGAATTTTTCGGGAAATCGGATATGCAAATTTGGCCTCTTCCATCATCGAATATTGAAGGAATCAAAATTTTAAATTTAATCGACTGCCTACTTCGCCAGATTGAACCTACCGAATTGTAATAGAAGCCTATGGGAAGCTCCCCATAGGCTTCTGAGGCTAAGTCCTGCTCGAATACCATTCGTACGATCGGAGCGTTTGATCGTTCATATCACGATTTTTTCGTGAAATTGAACAATCGGTATCTGATCGAACAAATTCATATTGCGAGCAAAATGATAACCTAAAACAATTCGATAAGCATTCGATGGTCGAATGCTTATCGAATTGTGACTTTGGTCGAGCTAATTTCTGGGAATAATAGTAAATTTGCCCCTTAATGTTGATAAATGTAAGGTTATCACCTGGGATGTAAAAATATGCAAGTCACTTATACCCTTAATGGGACTGTATTAGCCTAATCCATTATGAAGAAGAACTAGGGACATTGTAGATAATAAACATGGCTGTAGCAAGTAAAGACAGTCAGCAGCGGCAAGGGCAAACAAGGTTTGAGGTATATTAAAAGGGGCATAGATTTGCAGGAGAAGATGGACATTTTTCCACTTTACAACGCACTGGTTAAGCCCCATCTAGAATATTCCATGCAGTCTAGTGCCCAAACGGATATTATTGAATTAGAGAGAGTCTAAAGAAGGACAACTAAACTGAATAGGGCATGGGAAGTATCAGTTATGAAGAAAGACTGACCAAGTTGTGGCTGTTTAATAATTAGTAAGTTTAATTTAATGTTTTATTTACCAGTAGCAGACACTTTCACAAGGGCATCCCTCGTGATTAGACGAAAGGAGGTTCCATCTATATTTTTTTTACGTGGAGAGCTGTGAAGCTGTAGAATTCTCTCCATGGGTCAGCTGTTCTGGCTGGTACTTAAGATAGCTTTAAGGAGGAATTGGATGGCTTTTTACCAAGAGAGAAAATACAAGGTTATTGAAAGTAGCTCTTAGTACCAGCTTGATCAAGGGACTGATCCTCTTGCTTGGAGTCTGGAAGGATTTTTTTCTTTACCTGAGGCAAATAGGAGAGGCTTCAGAAGTTTTTTTTTTAACCTTCCTCTGGATCAGCTAGTCAGGTTTTATACAGACATATGTTTTTGATACCCAATGCAATACAACTTGGCCCAGTGCATTGCCTAACTGCCATCCCCAGAGCTGCTCTGTGTATCAGCCCCTCCACACATTCCTGCCACTGTTATACCTATCAACCCCCCTCAATTTTGCCCTTCCCCAACTGCACCCACACCACATGCCTCTGCTGCCTACTCCTAGGCTCAGACTGGCCTTGACCCATAGATGCTGCAGCCATACTATTCTGCTGTGTTTGTATCACCTAAAAAATAAACAGCAATGCGACTATTTTATCAAAAGATGTTTCAGTAAGTGCTGTAATTTCTCACGTGTATAGTATATTATGCACTAAATATGGAAAACACTGCAGCACAAAGTAAGAGGCAATAATAATGAGTCTCCTGATGAATCTTCCAGTTCGTTCGCACCAAGACCCATTGTGTAATGCAGATATTTCTACCCCTGCAGATGTCAGTATAATCTAGATATGAGCCTGAGAATAAAAGCTCTCTTCATGGCAGGCATAAGCACACTTTTATGAGAATTTTTCCCCATATTGAAATAGAGTACATTTAATTAAGCTATAAACAGTTAGGTCTAGCATACATGGTCATCTAAAAAAGCATTCATGTGTATTGATATTGAATAATCTATTAATCTTTTAATACAATAATATATTTAATGTATTGTCACAATGACCTCACCATAGGGGCTCTCCATTTACCTTCTCTGCATCTTAATTTATATTTTCTGTCTAACAGAAATGGGAATGTAATCAGTTCCTCCAGCTTCTAAGATAGTGCTATTGGCTCAGACTGACAGTCTTTTTGAAGTACTTACTATTGTGTAGCTGAATGGCCACAAGCTTCTCTTGCACCCCCCATATCCCTCATATTATGATATAAATAATCCCCTTAAAAGCAGGCTTAAAGAGATTCTGACATCTGAGATTAAACCTTTTTTTACATTTGTCATAACATTGTTACGTAGTTACATAGTTAAACTGGGTTGAAAAAAGACAGAGTCCATCAAGTTCAACCCCTCCAA
>CM044441.1:107022848-107052088 GCA_024363595.1 Xenopus borealis
TATCATTATTATTATTATTATTATTAATAATAATTTAATAATAATAATAATAATAATAAATAACACTATTTTTATGTTAGTTGTATATTTGATGCATACAATCTTTTATTGGACAGCACAGTGCATATTAAATATTATATACAGATATAGGTAAAGCTAGGGACCACATGTATGTATGATGGGAACTGTGCATTAAATGTCTGACTAGAAGTGAATATTTCCTATAAAGGGCTGCTGCCTGTCCCTCCATTGGGAGCCAGGCAAGTGCAGTGCTGAGATTAGAGCCTGTCTGCTCCGGTTGTCATTTGCCTACCCGTGTCCCGAGCATTTGCAAGCTGTAGAAACAAAGCCGAGTGCACCCGCCTACAGTCACCTTTGCATAAAATTAACATCTGATGTAATGTAGAGAATTGCTGTGAAAAAGACAGGACTTGTGGTGTTTTACTTATCACTTGAATTGACTTATGGTTTCCTCCAACACTCCATAAAAATACAGGCAGGTCAATAGGCTCCTGATAAAACTGACTGTATTGTGTGTGAATGTGATAGGGACCTAGATTGTAAGCTTCACTGGGTCAGGCTCTGATGTAAATGTTCTTTGTTGTAAAGTGCTGCAGCATATGTCGGTGCTATATGTTTATAATGCTAAAAAAAATGTAAAATACAGGATGGCCTGAAAAACATGGACTGCTACATACATTTGTGAAGTCTTTGTAAGAGCTTTGCTAAGAATCTCTGGTTTTTCATACCAGTTCTTGCATAATAACACTCAGTCTCGTTTCCTAAGCCAAAGCCACACAAACCCCACATAGTTAGGTGACTCTTATCAGAAGCCACAAAATCTTTGAGTTTGTTTTGAGATCACACAGGGAGACTGTAACATTCATAGAAAATCGTGAAGCCACAAAGAACATATTAACCCAGAACCCAAAGCCAACCCTTGTAACTGCTGTGTTACAAATAACTCTAAACTCTGGATATTGGAACTTTGCTTCGGATTACATTTGCTTACATTATGCGATGAACAGTGCTGAGAAAAGCTCCCCAATAAAAGCACAATGTTTCAGTGCTAAAATCAGTTGAAGTGTGCTACACAATGAAAGGAATCTCTTTGTAGCCCCAGGTGCATGCTGTAAAGTAGTATGAATCAATGAAGATGACAGCACTCTGGTTATTTAGTAAAAGTAAAAACTTTACTGGTGCCAAAATTTCAGGCTTTACTCCAACCCTTTATAATGCTTCTTAGACTTTTCGAATGTCTTAGTGCTCTGTCCTCTTCCTGCTCAGCAATATTAAGTGGGCAACACTAAACTCAGGCTGTTAATGTAAGGCCGGCAGCCTGGGGCGTAGATACAGTGTCTGTGACTGCACTGGGGTACCCAGAGCCTAAGAAGAGCCCCATGAACTCAATACATATATATATAGAGATAAAGAAAATAAAGAAACACTCACTGGGACTTAATACAAAGAAAAAAGGCTTTTCCACTGGGATAAAACCTGAGGAAGAGCACAGTTGAAATGTTGGATTTTTTTGTAGTAAAACTTTTTTCTCTGTTTCTTATTTTAATTGACTAGCACCCAAGCAGTTAACTACATTTTTACAGGGCTGTGCTCCAGTATGCAACTATATATATATATGTACTGCTTTACTGACAATGATTTGCTAAAAAAAAAAATCTGTCTAACTTCCAAGCATGCCATTCAGTACAGGGTCAGATTTCCTGATACCCGTGGATTTATAGATAATGGAGAGGTGCACTTTGCTCTCCTTATGAATGGATCTCTTAACCATGTGCTGGCAAGCTGCAGTCTTGACCTTTAATTTAGCTTTTAATATGATGAAGACTGTTTCATTTCGAAACCTAACAGCTGTACAAAAATGTAAGGCCATTTGCAAACTGTTTTAGAATACCACTGTCTGTGTTTCCCCAGCATTACTAGGTCTGGCTAAGTGTTTACAACCCTACATATGTATGGTAATGGTATCATGTATATTATCAGGAAGGAAATTTTCCATAGTTCTTTTCCATCAAACAAACAGGTAGGTTTTTTTACTAACGTCCCTTTTATCTATAATAGTAAAATAGTACATTGTACTAGATAATAACTAAGCTGCATAAATGTATTCAGTGCATTGATGACAAAACATTACAGAAAGACCTTAATTTGGTTCTCCATACTTACTAAAAAAATTTTAAAGGACAATGAATGTTTAATACAAATGCAACTCGAACTATTGGCCAGTATGCAAAGATCTGCTTATCAATAGTGTGGTGTTTATACAAATGGCCTGTAGATGTCACTGTGCACGAGTTATATTCTGCATACACAGTACTTGCTATACTGTTTAAGGTGATAGAGTTTTTACTGCTGTGCATGAGCCTGCTAACAAAGCACTATTATACTCTACTAATTCACGGCTATCAAAGCACAAGAAGTAGCCAGCCTCCCACCATGTTTCCCTATGATATTATTCCAAAATGATTGTTACTCTGACTGAAAATATAAAACATACTTCTTGTTAATAGATCTATAAAATCTGCATCTGAGGGTTTGCACATGCCCAAGCCCTGGGCTATATGCAACAAAGTGTAATTTTTTCCCTGTTCAGTGAAGACATTCAGGTTTTGGGGGACTTTTGAAGTATAATGAAGTATAGTTTTCCCCAGTGACTTTTTGGCCTATGTGCACTAGACACGCAGAGGGAAGTGACACACTCATACCCAACATGGCTGCCACAAGGAACTGTTCTCTGAAAAAGAGAGTTGGTTCAATGCAGGGACACGGGGTAAATATTTGAATTTTCTATGCAGCAATTCAGAAACTAATCATGATGCTTTTAGCATAGTGGCAATGTTGCACTTTGTTCTCCTTTAAAGGAAACCTGTCATGATTGAGTTAACACTAGGAAGAAAATAAAACTTTTAAAACAAACCACATACCCCTATTTATTATGCTCTAATCTCACTAATTCTCAATTTATAACTTCTTTTCAAATGTGCATGAGACACTAACTGAAGCCCTGACTTTCCAGAAAGTCAGGAGAGCAAAGCATCATGGGTAGAATCAGTACTGCAGACTCCTCTCACGATATCACCAGTTTGTGCAGTTGTTAGTGGCTGGAGTAGCCTACACAATCTGAATAGAACAATAGAAGGTGTTTCAAATAATTCCCATAGAATATCAAGTCCTGGTGTGACATGAGTTATACAGAGCTTGTCTATCATAGAGTATACTCTGACTAAGCATGAATGAGATTTGGCAGTTTGGCACAGCCCACACACGGAAAACAAAGGGGTGTTTAAACATGGCAGCGCCTATGAAGCCCTTTTTACATGAAGGATATTTTCTAATCCGTTTCAGATATGGACAAAAACAGCTGACTAAAGGGTTTAACTAAGGATGGAAAATAAATATTTTACTCATGTCTCAAGGTGACAGGTCCTCTTTAAAGGAGAAGAAAAATTAGGTTAATTTATCATAAAAGCTGATGTTACAGTGCTGACTCTCTGTTAATTGCACTGATTTCTGATTTGACGAGTAATTTAAAGCGGAATGAATTACTAATTTGGTTCGTATTGTGACTTTTAGGGTTGGGGTAGACGGGCAGATTTGGGGAGATTTAGTCGCCTGGCAACTAATCGTCCTCTTCTGCGGGGAAACAATCTCCCCGAACTGCCTTCTGTCTGCTTGATACAAGGCAATTTCGGTGGACTTTGGGAATCGAAGCTTTGCGAGTGCCTGAGCGCAGGTGATTCTTCATTCAAGCATACAGGAGGCAGACAGAAGGTAGTTTGAGGAGATTGTCGCCCCACAGAAGAGGCGATAAGTCACTAGGCGACTAAATCTGCCTTTCTGCCCCAACCCTTATATTCTATATAAGCATTATTTTGTATAGATACCTAAGCTCAGGTAACTCATCTCATAGCATGTGCAGTGAATCAACTGAAAAGGAGGGCTACCGGGGGCATCTTCAGAGGCACAGATCTTCATTACCAAAGGGCTGTACAGAAGCCTAAGGGCAGATTTACTAAGCTCGGGAGAAGGATTCGAAAGCAAACAATTCAAATTTCAAAAAATTTTTTGGGCTAATTTGACCATCGAAAAAAAGAATTCGAATAAGAAAATTGTTCAAACATTAGACCATTCGATGGTTGAAGTACTTGCCCTTTAAATTTTTTCTATTGCCTACTTCCTACCTAGCTGCTATCTTTGCCTATGGGAAGCTCGCATAGGCTTTTTTAAGTTTTTTTCACTGAATAGAAAACATCCGTTTTTTCAAAAAAATTGTATGAATCGAACGATTCATATGATCTTTTCATGAAATCCGATGAATTTCTATGATTTTTTTGTGAAATCGGATTTTAGTAAGATATTTTCATGAAATCGGATGATTGCAATTTGAACGTTGGATAGATCGAATAGCTGTAAAATCCTACGAATTCGATTCCGTCGGATTTTACTTCCGGAAAATTTTTGAGGGTCGAATTCGAGAGTTTTTAACCCTCGAAATTCGACCCTCGATAAATCTGCCCCTTAAATTTGAAGCGATCTTGGAATTCTCTTGCTAGGCTAACAAGGCAATCTGTTTCACTGAGACTTCACTCTTTCCCATTCTACTGTAATTCACAGGTTCTACAAATTAATAGGCCATACAAAACCAATGAATGAAATAAATGTTTTAAACATATTTCATAACCCAAGAGAACAAATGAATCTGTCCTGGTCACTGGCTCAAAAACTGCTGCAATTTATACCCCGTAAACCCAAGCTGATGTATGGCTGAATGACAAATAAGTATAGGATCTGTGTGCAGCATTGGCATACTCCAGAGGAAACTTCATTTAGAAATTAGCAAAACTATAAGGCTACATTTTCCAGTCAAATCAACTACATTCCCAATGTCAAACAGCAGTCTGCTTTAAAGGGGTTGCTCAACTTTAAATTAAGTTTTAGTATGATGTTGAGAGTGATATGCTGAGAATTAGAAAATCGTTTTAAATTTTTCGTGTTTTGTGGTTTTGTGATATTTAGCTTTTTATTTAGCAGCTCTCTAGTTTACAGTTCTAGCACTCTGGTTGCTAGGGTCCAAATTAGCCTAGCAACCATGCATTGATTTGAATAAGAGACTGGAATATGAATAAGAGAAGGTATGAATAGAAAGGTGAGTAGTAAAAAGTTAAAATAATAACACATTTACAGAGAATTTGTTTTTTAGATGTGGTCAGTGAAAGCCGGAGTCAGAAGAAGAAGGCAAATTATTTAAAAACTATAAAAAAAAAGGAAAAACCGTGGCCTTTTGAAAAGATGCTTAGAAATGGCAATTCTGTAACATACTAAAAGTTATACCCCTAAAATGAGATAGTTTATAACAAATTAAGTGACATATTAAAGAATCTTACCAAACTGGAATATATTAAGTAAATATTGCCCTTTTACATGTCTTGCCTTGAACCACCATTTCGGGATGGTCTGTGTGCTGCCTCAGAGATCACCTGACCAGAAATATTTCAACTCTAACTGTAACAGGAAGAAGTGTGGAAGCAAAAGACACAACTCTGTCCAGGCCCGGATTTGTGGTGAGGCTCCGGTGCAGGTGCGCATTGCCAGTGCTGCCAAGCTGCCTCGGGCCCCCACCCACTGAATTCAGTGCTGGCTCTGTCTGTTAATTGGCTCATGTGACCTAACAAGCACTTTGTTTGATATGTTTGTGTGCACTGTGAACCATATGATCCCAGGTGGGGCCCTTATTTTTTAAAATATCAGTTTTCTATTTATGATTACCATGGCGCATACTACTAGACAAGTATGTTATTATAGAACTGTCTTTTTTTTACATGAAGCAGGTTTTACATATGAGCTGTTTTATGCAATATATTTTTATAGTGACCTACATTGTTTGAGGGGTACAGTTTTCCTTTAACACAAAGGTGTACCATCCCTGTGAGAATAGGAAAAAAGAATGCTGATGGGCTTAAAAATACCCCCTGGCAGTAATATTCATAATTATAAGAGCAATTCATGGTCATTTGTGCCAGTCGTTGGTTTTGCTGAAATGGGTTTAACTTTGCCCTATGATCTTTTTATTAGTCATCAATACTGGAGAAGCAACAGCTCAACAATGTCTGCAGCTCAGCATAGGTTGTCATATCAGAGATTAGAGAGCTGGTTAATCTTTACTAGCAGCTCTATCCACCCGCCCCTAATTCCAGCATGGTCTTCTTTAGTGCCAGGTGACATGTACTCAGAATGCAGCAGCTGAGTACATAGTTCATATGCATGCACTCCACTGTGCTTGACTGTGTACATGATATTGTGAATAAAGTCAGGGCTGGATTTACATAGCGAGTGCCCCTAGGCCCGTTAATGTTTGTCGCCCCTGTCCCCTCCCTTTTATTTGCTAAAATTTTCATCATTGGGATGGAGCAATGGGAATTTGCACACAGGAAATTTTAATTTCTGAACCAATGTGGGTGTGGTTGTGCAGCATGCCGCCCCCTAAAATCCTGCTGCCCTATGCCCGGGCCTAGGCGGCCTCTCCACAAATCCAGGCCTGTATTAAGTAGCCCCTCTTGTAAAATATAAGGATATTTTATAAATTACCGAGGAGTTTCATGACCATATACAGGTCACGGAACTCTGAGGTAACTTATAATATCCTCATATTTTGCAATCTGGGGCATACCTCCCAACATTTTGGAAGTAAAAATAGGGACAAAGCGTGGCTAATTTTGTTGGCCACGCCTGTTTTTGTGACCACACCCCCTAATTACCATGTTCATTTTAACGAAATTTGTCAGGTTGTGAAAGTTTGAAAGTATTTCTCCTTATCTAAACTGTTACAATAACTTATTTTCTTATTTCAAAATTGTTACCGTATTTGCACCTGTTAGCTGTTCTGGGCTCTCTGCCAAAAGCCAATTAAGTTAGAAACTTTGTTTCTTTTTCTGGCTGTTCAGTGCAGAGAAAAGAGGGACTTTTCAGTGCAAATGAGGAGTGACAGCAGGTTGAGCTGTCAAAAGAGGGACTGTCCTTCCGAAAAAGGGACTGTTGAGAGGTAAGCTGGGGTACTTTATTAATTATAATACACAAGTTTTAGTGAGTCATGTGACAGAAATGACATCATTACTCGCCTTTTATAACTGATGACATCATTAGTCACTGTTTCTAAGGATATAATTTATAAGATATTCATGTCTTTTGTGTATTATACATTTATTTAGTGAGTGCTTCAGGCTTGGGCAGATGGAACGGATAGATGGTCTGTGTTGCTGACTATTAACATTATGCATGCCATATAATTGTTTGTATGTGAAACAGCTTACACTGGGTTAGTATTTCTCAAACAACCAGTCAGGACTGCACTGGTTATTTAAACGTATAAGGGAAGCCATGGCCAGTAAGGGTTGCTCATCTGGCTAGGTCACCAAATAACTGTAATTCTACACAGTGCTTTTCTGACAGCTAACTGAAGCCAATCTTGTTTCTTAGCCTGGTGCCAACCAATCAGCAGCTCAGCTGGGAGGGACCAAGTGGAGGAGCCCGGGAGGGGGAACAGTAGCACAGAGGGTTGTGCAGCTTTGCAGGTGTGAGTTAAAGAAGATCGGACCTGTGGGTGATCTCCCCTTTGTCACTTGCGCAGATTAGAAGTGGACAGCGTCTTTCAGGACGTGTGGGTCATTTGGTGACTGTGTGGGCTCGTTATACAGCTCAGGTCAGTGTGTTCTTTACTCTTCCATAGAGAGAGGGATAGAGCGCTGCAGTGCAGCAGGGACAGGGAGCATGTATATTGCATGCACTTGGGATGCCACTGCGGATGGAGTCCATGGAGCTGCTTGTAGGTTGTCCCTGTTTGGGAGGCAACAGCAGCCCTTCTGATATATGACACCTTCCATTGGGTTCCTCAGTGATGTGTGCATCAGGCAACTCCATTCCATGCTGGTTGGACCTGACACTGGGCACACGGCAAGTTTCCCTATAAATCCGTCTCCCTTATCAGAGGAGAGTTTGGGGTTATTGCAGGTCCTGGAATCCATCCCAAGCCACAGACAACAACATATCTCAGCCTGTTATGTCAGCTGAAGCCTAGGGATGGCGCTGTTTATCTGTCTCTTTAGCTACATTCGATAGGCCAGTTCTCTGAAGGCTATTACAGGGCAGCTGATGGCACTATAGGTCTGTATAGAACAGGGGGGTTCCATCCTGCAACCCTATCACTTTTGTTAACGAACATTTCCCTGCACCTGCAGACGGCAAAGCTGGACATTGCAACACCAAGTTGGACATGTATCTTATGACATTTGTGCGTGTGTCGCTTAAAATGTGTATGGAACGCTTTTGCCTCTGTTGCTCTAACCTGTTATCCACACTGCAACTTTCATCACATGATAGCCAGACACTGCCTTAGTTATCATTATTATTATTATTATTATTATTGACACTATGTTTATGTTAGTTGTATGTTTGATGCATGCACTCTTATATTGGGCAGCACAGTGCATATTAAAGATTATATACAGATACTGTGCATTAAATGTCTGACTAGAAGTGAATATTTCCTATAAAGGGCTGCTGCTTGTCCCTGCAATTGGAGCCAGACAAGTGCAGTGCTGAGATTAGAGCCTGTCTGCTCCGGCTGTAATTTGCCTACCCGTGTCCCGAGCATTTGCAAGCTGTAGAAACAAAGCCGAGTGCACCCGCCTACAGTCACCTTTGCATAAAATTAACATCTGATGTAATGTAGAGAATTGCTGTGAAAAAGACAGGACTTGTGGTGTTTTACTTATCACCTGAATTGTGACTCACCTTGGCAGTTTCTAAACACATCACAGTGTTTCCTTTTTCTTCATCATCTCTTTTTCCATTTCCCCTTCATTGCATTGCCACAGTGTATGTGTTTGCCGTTTTACACCTGCTTTCAGTGAGTATTACTGGTTCCCTCTTACACCATATTACTTAATGACATGCACATTGGCAGTGTAACACTCTCTTACTGCTAACATCCTCATTTGCATGCCAGTTAAAGAGGCCCATTCATAGAGGAAGCAAGAGATTATATTTCCCCCCATAGATGTAGAGGATATCCTTAATGTGATGAATGTGCATTTTTCCTGGGATGGTGGGATTAGAATACTAGAATGGTCATTATTAAGCAGGCAGCCTGGTGGTACAATGGTAGTATTGCTGCCTTGCAGATCTGGGATTCTGTGTTCAGTCCCAGGGTTTACTTGTGATTTCCTCCAACACTCCATAAAAATACAGGGAGGATAATTGGCTCCTGATAAAACTGACTGTAGTGTGTGTGAATGTGGTAGGGACCTTAGATTGTAAGCTTCACTGGGTCAGGCACCAATGTAAAGGTTGTATATTCTCTGCTGTAAAGTGCTGCAGAATATGCTAGTGCTAAATGTTTATGCTAAAAAAATACGCTGTTGGGGTTCAGCTTCTAGGGCTACAGGAGGGCCTAGTGTGTATCTTTATGACCTTTCAGCAACATGGAGACTGTACTGAGAGAACATTTAAAGGACCAGTAACATGAAATTAAAAAAACAAAATTGTTTGTATATAACAAAAAAAAAAAACACCAAGACATATTTAACGTTAAAAATTATTAAGAAATAACGTAAGAAATACTCCGCTTGCACTGCTCTTGAGAAAAGACGACCGAGCAACGATCCATGGTGCGGCGCTCAATTTCTCCTCCCTGGTTATCTCCTATAAGGAAGGCAGGGAGGAGAAATAGAGCCCTGCACAATGGATTGCCTGAAGAGGAGTGCAAGCGGAGTATCGGTAAGTTATTTCTTAAAAAAGACTTTGCAATGTTAAAGATGTCTTGGTGTTTTTTTTCGTTATTTACAAACAGATTTTTTTTTAAACCGGCCCTTTAAATACATGAACTGCTGTAAACATTGCTAAGGATCACTGGTCTTTCGTATCAATTCTTGCCCTAATAACTCTCATCCTCAGTCTCATTTCCCAAGCAGCAGCCACCTGATAAAGTGAATCTTATTAGAAGCCACATAATCTGTGAGTTTGTTTTGAGATCACTCAGGGAGACTGTAGCATTAATAAGAAACTGTAAAGAGACAAACAACATATTAAAGGGATCCTGTCATGGGAAAAATGTTTTTTTTTTTTCAAAATGCATCAGTTAATAGTGCTGCTCCAGCAGAATTCTGCATTGAAATCCATTTCTCAAAAGAGCAGATTTTTTAATATTTAATTTTGAGATCTGACATGAGACTAGACATATTGTCAATTTCCCAGCTGCCCCAAGTCATGTGACTTGTGCTCTGATCAACTTCAATCACTCTTTACTGCAAGTTGGAGTGATATCACCCCTTCCCTTTCCCCCACCCAGCATCTTAACAGCAGAACAATGGGAAGGTAACCAGATAACAGCTCCCTAACACAAGATAACAGCTGCCTTGTAGATCTAAGAACAGCACTTAATAGTAAAAACTCATGGCCTGATTAAGGTCCCTAACCCTGTGGGTTTACACTTGTTGCACTTGTGGAGGTTCTGAGATGTAGAAAGGCGTCCATTGAAGCTATGCCACAGCCAGAGGCCAGATTTGCATGCCTGACCCACTGCATCAGTTGGGAATCAATGACGAGCTGTTAAATTATAACATCCGCTCTCAAGTCAGCAGAAAGTAGGGTTGGAAAATGTGAAGTGATAATAGATTCACTCAGTTTTGTAGGGTTGCAAGCATGTATTCAAATTGAATTGCACGTTTGCACAATACTATGTATTTCTGCACAGAACTATTTCATTTGACTTTTTTATCTGGTATCTTTTATCTTGGATGGAACACGTTCCTTTTCATTCTCAAATTCAAAGGGATTTTCTGGATAACATCAGTAGGTATGGTTAGAGGTATCCAGTGCTATGCCCTTTCTAAGGGTAAGGCCTAGGGTTGCCACCTGTCCGGTTTTGACCCGGACAGCCCGGTATTTTGAAGGGCTGCCCGGGTTAATACTTCCTGCCCGGTTTTCCAAATAAGGAAAACCGGACGGGATTAGCTTGATTGACGCAGCGATCGGCCAATCAGCGATCGCGTCGTCATAGCTCCGCCCCATGATCTCACAGGCCCACCCACGTCATGGGCCCGCCCATCGACGTCATGGGCCCGCCCCCCTGTCCGGGTTCAGCCACAGGAAAAGGTGGCAACCCTAGTAAGGCCACACTGGGAGATTTGGGGAGATTTAGTCTCCTGGCGACTAATCACCTCTTCTTTGGGGAAACTAATCTCCCTGAACTCCCTATCTTCCGCCTGCTAGAATAAAAAATCGCATGCGGCATGGCGCCCGTTTTACAAAGTTTCCTGGTGAGGAAATTTGGGCGACTTCGGAAAACGAAGGGCCGCAAGTGCCATGCCACAGGTGATTTTTCATTCTAGCAGGCGGAAGACAGGGGGAAGCAGTTCGGGGGGATTAGTTGTCCCAAAGAAGAGGCGATTAGTCGCCGGGCAACTAAATCTCCCCGAATCTCCCAGTGTGACCTTACCCTTAGACTTTTAGTTGCTAGTGGAGAAACCCCTGATGCACTGCCTTCCACCTTCTGCCTATTTGTAAGGATTTCGACACAAAATTGTGGTACAGAAGGCATTGGATCAGCATCTTCTCTAGCAGCCTGTTGACCCTAGACCATTAGAGAAAATGTTTGACACTAGCTTTAGCTTACTCCTTCTCCTTAAGTGCCATTGCCAAGGATTACATCAACTAACTGTAACTACTTGCTATTCTTTTTGTCTGCTGTCATATTAAAGAACAGCCATCAGTGTAGTTAAGCACTAATGATAATTGTAGCTCATATTCTTGAGCCAGGCATTATTTGTTTTTAAAATGATTGTGAGCTCATTCTGTCTCCAGAGGGTTAGGTTTAGAGGCCACATGGGAAGATTCGGGGAGATTAGTCGCCTGGCGACTAATCGCCGCTTCTTTGGGGCAACTAATCTCCCTGAATTTCTTTCCCATGTCTCGCTCCCTCTAGAATGTAAAGTCGCCGGCACCTATTCACACGCGGCAATGCGGTTTTCTAAGATCAATTTCGAGTGACTTAGAAAAATGCATCGCCGTGTGTGAATAGGCGCAGGTGACTTTACAGTTAGCGGACGCAAGACATGGGCAAGCAATTCAGGGAGATTAGTTGCCCCAAAGAAGCGGTGATGCCATGCGACTAATCTTCCTGAATCTTCCCATGTGGCCTAGCCCTTAGGATTACTTGGCTGATTTAGCTTTGTAAACATGGGGTACTGTTGTCATTGGTGGCTCGAAGAGGGGTAACAAAAACAATCACCCCACAGGGGCCCACTATTTTCCGGTCAGACTGAGCATCTGTAACACAGTAGTGCTCTCAGTGGGTGCTTGTCTCCAAACTGTAGTGTGCTGCCATTAGTATGACGGCAGGCAGTAGAAACTAGGGATGCACAGAATCCAGGGTCAGAATCCAAATCTTAATATAAAGATCAGTTCAGTATTTGCCGAATTATTCCCAAAGCATTTGGCCAAGTCCCAAATAGTAGATTTGGTGCATCATTAGTAGAAACAGTTCCGGATTATCCTTGTTCTCCCTAATCACTGCTGTTTCTTTTGGGTTCACTACAGTTGGAAGCAGAACGGATTTTTAAAATAAGTGGTAAGCACCCTTTTTATTTCTGGAAATATTGCACAAGGAGAGACAAATGAATTGATGGGTTTAAAAACATTGTGCAGAATTACAGTTATTTAATGGCCTAGCCAGGCTTCCCTTATACGTTTAAATAACCTGTACAATTCACATGGGCAGTTCTTCTGACTAGTAGTTTGAGAAATAGTAACACGGAGTAAGCTGTTTCACATAGAAAACAAATAAATGGCATACATAATGTTAATAGTCAGGAACACAGAACATCCATCTGCCCAAGTCTGAAGCCCTCACTATATAACTTTATCATGTACAGTTGTACACAGTCAAGCACAGTGGAGTGCATGCATATGAACTATGTACTCAGCTGCTGCATTCTGAGCTCATGTCACCTGGCACTAGAGAAGACCATGCTGGAATTAGGGGCGGGTGGATAGAGCTGCTAGTAAAGATTAACCAGCTCTCTAATCTCTGATATGACAGCCCCTGCTGAGCTGCAGACATTGTTGAGCTGTTGCTTTTCCAGTATTGATGACTATAAGAAAGACTATAGGGCAAAGTTAAACCTATGTCAGCAAAACCAACGACTGGCACAAATGACCATAAATGGCGCTTATAATCATGTATATTATTGCCAGGGGTTGTTTTTAACCCTCATCCGTATTATATTTCCTTTTCTGAAAAGGGTGCTTTGCCTTTATATTAACTTTTAGGCTTAGTCCAGATGGGGAGATTCGGGGGCGATCCGTCGCCTGGCGACTTCTGGCGACTTCTGGCCGCGACAGATCGCCCCCGAATCTCCCCGAATAGCTAGGCACCGGTGAGGCTTAAAAACGCCTGCGCTTATTCACACGGAGCGGCGCGATTTTTAAAATCGCTCCAAATTGCCTGCCTGGTGAACACGCGCCGGCGTTTTTAAGCTATGCCGGAGATTCAGGGGCGATCCGTCACGGCGAGAAGTCGCTAGGCGACGGATCGCCCACGAATCTCCCCGTCTGGACTAAGCCTTAGTATGTTAAAGAATTGCTTTTTCTAAGCAACTTTTCATTTGGCCTTTTTTTTTTTATAGTTTTTAAACAGTTTGCCTTCTCCTGACTCTTTCCAGCTTTCAAATGGGGGTCACTGACCCCATCTAAAAAAACACATGCTCTGTAAGGCTACAAATGTATTGTTATTTTTACTTTTTACTACTCACCTTGCTATTCAGACCCTCTCCTATTCGTATTCCAGTCTCTTATTCAAATCAGTGCATGGTTGCTAGGCTAATTTGGACCATAGTAACCAGAGTGCTACAATTGCAAATGAGAGAGTTGCCAAATAAAGAGCTAAATAACACAAAAAATAAAAATGAAAGCTAATTACAAATTGTCTCAGAATACCATTCTCTACATCAAGCTAAAACTTTAGCCGATTTAAAGCAGACTGCTGTTTGGCATTGTGAATGATGTTGATTTGACTGGAAAATGTGTAGCTTATCCAGCTCTGCAAGATTTTCTCATTTACTAAAACAGTTTTGGATGTAATATAGTCCGTCATTCCATTTCTGCCAATTTCTAATTAAAACTTTCATCCGGAGTAAGCCAATGCTGTGCACAGACCCTATTCCTATTTGTCCTTCAGTTTGGATTTATAGGGTATAAATGGCAGTGAGCCAGTGACTGGGACAAAATAATTTTTTCTCTTGGGTTCTGAAAAATGTTTCAAACATTTATTTTTCATTGATATATGTAGACTTTTATTTTGTAGAACCTGCTTATTAGGATGGAAAAAGTGAAGTTTCAGTGAAACAGATTGCCTTGTCAGCCTAGCAAGAGAATGCCAAGATCACTTCAAATTTAAATGTCTGCTTTTTGCCTGACAGAATATACTAGGATATTTACATGCAAATAGATGTAAGGTTTTATGCTCCTTGTAAAATGATTTTTGCAGACATTAAGGGGCAAATGTGAAAAAATTGAGCAAAAATCTAGAATCGTACAGACTTGTTTTCCGAATCACTCTATTATTTTGGGCTTTTTCCCCAAAAAGCACACATTTTTTTTTGGAAGTGCTTGGCCATACTAAGTGATACAGCATTTTCAAGCCACTTTTTAAAAATACAATTGCCATTGGTGACTCAAATCTCCACAACCCTCATCATTGTCAGTGGGGTTGCAGGGAGTTGGTGTTCATATATAAATATAGAGCTTCTTGTTTAATATGTGATTTTGTTTTTTGCAAACTACCTCCACTTAGTTACTTCTCTTTTTTTAGTGTTAAATTGCCTAATAAACCACAGGATACAAGGATAGCAAAAAAATATTCCCCAGTCAGCATAAGCAACGTCACGTTTGCTATTAGTACAGATTTGATTGCGAAATACGTCTGTAAACCTTGGCAAAATACAATACTTCATTGAAACATCTTTTAAAATTGCTAAAATTTGTTCTAACTGTACTTTTCATTTCTTACATGTCCCCTGGTATTGGAATATGACCTTCATGAATATCTCTGTGGGCACCATCCTTGCTGTGGGGTTTACACTTCTGTTGGTAAGTAACTGAGGTTTAACAATAATCTTCGTACAGCTATATGTATACAGACGTTACAGATTAATCAAGAAAAAGCTCTTGTGTTAGCATAGTACCTGTGCACTTCTTCAAACAAACCTTTGACAATGCTGTAAATGTTTATATTGTTTATTTTAAATTTAAGACTATAGCTGGGGAGAATATCTCTACTTACATACGTGAGCTGTTCCTCTGCATCGAATAAGGCTGGGTCATTGCACAAGTTAATCAGAATTGATTCCATTACGTTCAAGGTGGGAAGTTGAGCAAATTATGGCTTAGTAGTCCTGTGGCTATGGGATGTAGGGCCCTCATATAACTACTGATTTATCAAAACCTTCCTAAATGATCTTGTACGAATAGATCTTGCATTAAATAATGCTTAGAAATGACAGCTTCTGCATTGTTCATAATAAGCTGGTTAACGGTAAAATGGTAAAAAAATTGTAGAATACAAAAAAGTAAATACAAAAAATAAGGTATACACTGCAAAAAAAGAAATAAAGCATGCATTGCAAAATAAGGTATACACTGTAAAAAGATAAAGTATGCATTGCAATTTTCTGTTACTACTTCCCATTATTAGGCTGTAGTAATATCTCTGCTTTTTTAGCTAAATGAAGCAACCCACATGCATGTGACAATGACAGTGCTCATTAAAGGGTACTAACATTCCATACTGTCTCCTTTCTCTTCCCCATAGCTTGGGTTTGGTCTCCAGCTTCACTTATTTCTCCCTGTCTTGATGTTGTCAGTTATTTCTTAAGTGGAGGAGTAGTGAGAAACGCTGATTGACTGGAGACACAAATACATCCTTACGCCATGCTATAAATGCTTGCACCTCCACCCAACACAGCATGAAAGGCACAGGGATCATAAGAGGAATATAAATGTAGGGGTTGATACCACTCCAGGGAACCCTTTGCCAAATAACGAAATGCACAGCCCCACAGATATATAGATCACTGATGTTCTTAGTTACAGCCCCCCAATGCTGAGATACCCACCAGAAATAATATACTGGAATGGGGTGCTCTGCGAAGACAATACGTTTTAGTGTCAGACAGGGAGTGCTAGAGACCCCTGACCACAGGCCTACTCCCCAAAATATTTTTATCCTCTCTTCACTTACCTTTATTTTACATGCACTCGTGTATTCTTCTCTCCATGGGGCATATTTATCAGAGTGAAGTTCACTAGTGTGAAATTCTGCCACTCTTTATTCATTTCTATAGCAAAATGGTGAGCGTTCACCCATTGATAAATGCGCTTTTAAAAATTCCATAGAAATAAATGGAGAAGTGGCGGAATTTCACACTAGTGGATTGTGTTGATCTCTAACTTCACTCTTTAATTAATATGCCCCCATGGTTGTACCCTTTCTCCCATACAGAAATGGGCAGTAGAAGTGGTATAGGCATTCCCAGGCTACATGGTTACATGAACACGAGAGCTGCCTAAGTCGGTTTTCTTTGCACAGGGATGGGCCAGACTTATTAAAAGGTATTGAGACCTCTAAAGTGATGCTGTAGGAGGCAGGAGGTGACCATGATATCTAGGAGATGCATTTTGCTTTGCTATAAGTTTCTGTATTTATAAATATACAGTATATATATATATATATATATATATATACATATATATGGAAAATATATATTGACAGGGCCCTTCATCAGGAAGGTGTATGTGTACCGCAGTCCTTAATGCATTTTAGCAATTGCTTCATTTATTTTATCTTTTTAATCTAGTAAAATATGTTGCCATACTTAAAGATGTGTCTGTTATGTGCATGAGCTATACAGTACATTACATCTCTAAGAGAGAAATATGATGCTGGTATTTTACTCTGTTTTTTATATTAATGTTTGAAGCAACAATGCTGTGGTCGCTTCTTTCGTTCACTGTATGTGTCATTTATCTTTTCATTTCATAGCCAGTTTTATTCTACAGTGACTGCTTTGGGAGTATGTCTGCGCGTATGTTTCTTTTGTTTGATTATACTGGGCTGTTCTTATTGCTGGCAAAAGTAGCAAACATACAGTAAGTATGGCACATAAGCATGGCCACAGCACTGTAAAGAAATCATTGCAAATATTACTGGGACAGGGCTTATTTATCTTTTACAGAGTTGTCACTTGCATGTTGCATTTTAAATGTTATATATATATATATATGGTCAGTGTTTTGCTTACATTAAAAAAACAGTTACATCATTTTTGTTACCCATAAGTTTTAAAGGGCAATATTTACTCCATATAATCGCCTTTCAGTAAAATGCAATAATCAGTGTGAAATGTTGCTTTTATTTGCAATAGTAGGACACTCGGAAAAAGCTGAAAATGACAAAAAGTGATCTTTCACATGGTGACCATGAAAGGGTCTATCGAGACCAGTAGTTCCATGTTTTGGGCTATTAATGTTACCTGAGCTAAATTGGAATCTGCTGTGGATGGATGTGAATCTACAGTAGTAGTTGCATCGCTTTGATGAAATGCCACTGGATAATGATTATTTGGCCGGATCGCAGACCCATTTTTGCCCTGATGCGCTGCTATTTATACATCTCACTGGGTTTACATATTAACAAGACAGAACCATCTAGCAGATACATTTGGCTCTGGTCACTTGAGTTGAATGAGGATTACCAGAAAGTAAAAAATGTAGGGGTCATCTGGATAAGTCTTCATAATTCCTTGCCATTCTGATTATTATCTAACAATGTGATCAGAGATACAGACATACTGGCTCCTAACAGCTTTAAAGAAGAACTAAAATCCCTTTCTAATAAAACCCACCACTCCCTACACTCCATAGTCCCCCCTTCCTACTTTTGCAGGGTCAGCGAAGCGGAGCTCACTGGGGTCATCTTCTGTAATCTTCAGGTCTTCTAATGGCGCTTCGGTAATTTTCTAAATTTTTGGTGGATGCGCAGCTGTAGTAAACCGGGAAAATGCTCCAACTGAGCATGCGCTGATACTGCACTTCCTTACTGAGATTACTGAAGCGGATTAAGATGGCCCCCTGTGAGCTCCGCTGCGATGATTCTGCAACAAGGGGTAATTACCTGCTTAGGGGTATTCCTGTGTGGGGATTAAAGGGGTTAACAATTATAGATTCGTCTAGAGACTGCAGTAAAGCATTCAATCAATGAAAATTTCTTTTCTTTACTTTATTTCGCCATTCCAATGTTCACAATATTGGCTACATCTCAGTGTAAAAGAACTGCCCTAGAAATAAAGTAAAGAAAAGAAATTTTCATTGATTGAATGCTTTACTGCAGTCTCTAGACGAATATATAATTGTTTACTGCTGACCACGGTGCTGAGTGGTGCATGTTGGGAGACTAGCAGGAAGCGGAAGGCGTGGAGCTCCCTGACTCGAGATCGTTACACAAAGTTTGGGGATTAAAGGGGTTGTTCACTTTCCAACACTTTTTTTCAGTTTAGCTGGTTTCAGTTCACCTGTTTTAGATTGATACATTTAGTTGATACATTTCTTATCTTTGTCCCTGCAGAGCAGAATCCATGAATTACATTAAAGGCAGCTGTTATAACACTGCAGAGATGCTGCTGAGAGATGTATCAACTAAATGTTGCAAAATTGTAAAAGTTCAGAATCTGCTGCTGAATTAAACTGGCCATAGACCCAAGGATCCGATTTGTACGAATCATCGATTCGTATGATTTTCAGATTGTGTGTGTAGCGTCTCGACATTTGTCTTGCCATGCCGATCAGTCTTTCAGTTGATCGGACAGGTTAAAAGATTTCTGCCGGGTGCCAATCATATCTCTGCATGTATTGCCAATCTGATGATTTTTCAGTGGGAGACTGTCACCAGCTTTCATAACACATGTTAGGGCAGAACATCAGCTGATCTGTTCTTTTACTACTTTGTTTGATCTGAATGGTTAGTGGCAGGTCGGGAGATGAGGACGTATGGTTGTTCGTCCGATATTGCAGGTAAATCTGCACGTCTAGGACCAGCTTTACTGTGCTGCCAGGCTGAAACACCAGAGACAGAGACATTTTGTAAAAACTGTAAAGAAATAAAAAATGGAAAGCAAATTAAAAAAGTCTTTATTTCTGGAGAACAATCTGAAAGCAATTCAACTGAAAAAGTGTTTGGAAGGTGAACAACCCCTTTAATGTCTGATTCAGGCTAAAAAAAACACAACCAAGTAAGGGCTATAAGTCAGAAGCCGCACTCATATACTAACATGGTGGAAATATGATTTGAAGTATTAAAGCATAACCTCAAGGAACAGTTAACCTTGATTGGTAAACCACTGAATAATGAAGGTAATTGCAAGATCCAGTTTCCATGGAGCAAAAATTTGCCATGTCATTTTGGGTCAAAATGTTTGACAAAGATAAAAGCTCTTCATGTTTCTTTGCACTTTTACACATGGAGGAGCAGGTCCAGGCCTGGATTTGTGGAAAGACCACCTAGGCCCGGGCCTAGGGTGACAGGACTTTAGGGGGCGGCATGCTGCCACACCCACATTGGTTCAGAAACGCTGGGGATAGGCAGGAGAAACAATTCTTTTTTCAATTTCCCATGCGCCAATACCCATTGCTACGGTCCTGATGATTAAAATTTGTGAATAAAGGGCAGAGTATGGGGGCGACAATCAGCATTGGGCCTAAGTGCGGCCACTATGTAAGTCCGGCCCTGAGCAGGTCCCTCTAAGCAGGTTCCTTTCGGAGATAATGTATAGCTATCCCATGAAACAAAGATTGTAGGTCACAGCAAGGGACTTCAGGCTGGACAATGTGGCCTTTGTTAGAGGCAGTAGCAGATGGGGAGCCCTGTTAACTCCAGTTAGATCACTGTCGCTTTGTGGTATTGCTGGTGGTCTTCAAATCAGTTTATCAAAGCTGGGCACACCACAAGTGTATGACCTAATATTACTCAGAATTCCCACTTTGTACATTTAGTAACTATTCTTAATGTTATATACATTTTTAAGAAATACTGTCTATGGCATGCCTTTCTAATGAGAAATAAAACAGTTTGGAATTCCTGAAGTGAGCATTGGGCCACCGGCCTCAAAGATCTATCTGTAATCAAATCTTACAACAGCAGGAAAGCATACTAGCAGGCAGAGAAATTATAGTTTTCCAGACAATATCTATTGAAAAACAAATGAATGCCATTTTGGTTTAGAAAATAGCACAATACATACAGGTATGGGATTCATTATCTGGAAACCCATTGCTCAGAAAGCTCCAAATTACAGAAAGGTTGTCTCCCATAGATATGTATAGATATTATCCAAATATTCAAAATTTTTCCTTTTTCTCCATAAAAATAAAACAGTACCTTGTACTTTATCCAAACTAAGATATCATTAATCCTCATGGGAAGCAAAAGCAGCCTAATATGTTTATTTAATGTTTATATGATTTCTTCAAGGTATGAAGATCCATTGTCTGGACTAGCCCAGGCCCCGAGCATTCTGGATAACAGGTCCCATACCTGTATTGTAAAATCATATTGATCTGCACTTTGATTTGAGAAACTATGACTGATACATTACTAGCACAGCTAGCTCATCTGTCTTTTGCCTTGAATTGCAGACTCCATGTGCACCTTCTAAATTGCTTACTACCTTTAGGGTAAGGACACACGAGACGATTTGTCGCCAGCGTTTTTAAAAAGCAAATCGCGGCGACATGTCGCTCGTTTTGTCTCAGCACAAAACCATATGAAAAACGCCAGCTACTGTGCACACAGCGCGTTTGTGAATCGCCTGTAGCTCCAAAACGCACTGAGACCCTTTTCCGAGCGATTCATCAGAAATAGCATGTACTTAGAAAAGCACTGAAATCTCCTAGACACGTACACACATACAGATAAGTAGCAGCGATTGTATTCAAATTACACTGCACAATGACGCAAGAACGTAAAGACGCAGGAATACAAAGACGCTAGGTTACAGCGGGAAGCACAAACGCTCGAGGAGAGACGCCGAGACAACACGCCGAACAAACACTCGGACGAAAACACGCTCGAAAATGCCTTTTTTGAAGCACTTTTTTGATACGGACAGGAGCACGTACCGCACAGAGCAATGGGATACAAAACGCTCTGTGCCAATTGTCGCTGGGAATCGCCTGTTCGAAAAAGACGATCGCCTTGTCGCCGCGATTTGCTTTTTAAAAACACTGGCGACAAATCGTCTCGTGTGTCCTTACCCTTAGTAAACTTCTGATTTATATCTGCTCCATGTATTGCTAATACTGGTTCTTCTTGCAGAAAACAATAAGTGCGGAATTCCCAATGGTGGCATTGAGTCTTTTATCTTGGCTTCCACTAACCTTTTAGCGTTGTGTGTATTTCTGTGGATAATTTAATCACATCTCTGGACGTGTGATGTAGCCAGCCGTTGCACCAATTAGAGGTACTGAAAATGTATAAATGCCATACTGCATAGATTTGCCTTATTTAACATATCTCTTAATGGAAAAGTTAGGAAGGAATGAAACACGTTAGAATGCTACTGAAAGCTTTTTTAAAAGTTTGGCTTTGTATTGACAGATAGCACTATTTCTCTTCGAAATGTATTTTTAAACCGTTACTAGACGATGCAGTTGAATAAATCTGGGACAAAAGTCATTTTATAGGTTTATTTACAATGACATCATTTCCTTGCATGTCTACTCTACTCTTATTTTAATTTTAATTAACTATCCAATCAGCACCACAGGCCACAAGTCTGACACTGGATGACCCCACAGTCTGTAAATGAGTCCAAACTGTAACTAATTCTATGCCATGTGCTGACTATTACACTGTATAATCAAGTTCATTTTGAGCAATACGTTACAAATGCCTTTCATTATTGTACCCTGCATGGATAGCATATTGACTATTATAGCATAATTGTGCATTCAGCTTAATTTTGTTGCTTAATGGGGTTTCCTGCCTCGGTGAAAGGTTAAAATCTTGTACTGTTCAAAGGTTGTAATAATCAGCACAGGCTTAAGCTGGCGGCATCAGAAATTTGTTTAGCAAGGATTTTTTCCTAGGCTGTAAACAACTTTATTGCCCAGTGTTCATTTTATGTGCTTAAAGCTTTGCTGGCTAAAGGGTTTTGCAGATCGGACAAGGGTTAAGTCTGTGGCTGCGATGGGAGATTATCGCTTTAGAGATAAGGAAGCATTTTTGAGAGGCCACCTTATTTGGATGTGCTATTTTAAATGTTCCTTTTATCTCCCTTTTCCCCAGAGGCGCTTATGGCTGTGGCTTATTTTTAGACAGGGATTTTTATGAAGGAGTATATGTGGAGTTTATGAATGTTAATGAAATATATGGAACATTAATTATCTTTACATAGGGATATAGCACAGTGCTATATATATATATATATATATATATATATATATATATATGACCTAGCCATACTTAGCACTGCATCAACTCCTATGAGCCATTGCTGCCTACCTGAACTACCTGAATATAGCACACCAGCCTAAAAGTTTTTTAGTTATTATAGCAATATTGCATGTACTATTTTTATATCACTACTTGGGGCAGACAAGCAAAATTCCTTGCTACTTTACGAAGATCTTTTCCCTTTGACATTATTGTTCGCCTTAACGTTTAGTATGATTTAGAGAGTAATATTTTGCAATCTGGTTGCTAGAGTCCAAATTACCCTAGCAACCATGCATTGATTTGAATAAGAAACTGGAATATGAATAGAAGAGGGCTTGAATAGGCAATGGGTAATAAAAAGTAGCAATAACAATAAATGTGTAGCCTTACAGAATTATTAGAATTGGTCATTCTATAATATACTAAATGCTAACTTATAGGTGAGCCATTTATAACTGAGAGTAAAGGGAAACTCCCAAGTGCTCCCAACTAATGTTATTGGAAAGTCTGTCCAACAAGCCTGAAGTGACATGGGGTGCCAGTGGGATGGAACTTGAATCACTTTGTTTTCCATGAGGCAACTTTGGGCAACTTCAGAAAAACGATGCGCTCCGAGTGCCATCCTGCCGGCAATTTAGATTCTTGCATGCAGGGAAGCAGTTTGGGGGGATTAGTCGCCCGAAGAAGAGGTGAATCTTAGCGTGTGCACTTACCCTTAGAGAAGTTGACATATTGTGTATATATTATTTCTTTGTTGCCAAGGAGAATGCCTGTGTGTAGTTATTTGGGGAATGGGAAGAAGGGTGTCCACACCACCTCAGGAATGGATACATGTCTAATCATAGAACCTGCTATTTTTCAATAGATTGAGTATTTAGTAAAAAAGTAGTAAATGAGAAAACTCTTCTAAATTCTTTGTAGAATGGTGTAGGGACCCATAGAGTTAATAGTCCCTTTCATCTTAAATCCCTACAGATTCAGTTCCCTTAGTTGCTGGGCAGAATGGAATGTATCTAAGTAAGTTCATTTGCAAATGTATTTTATTGGCTAGCAGGTAGGGTGACCACTTCCGACCTCACTTTGGTATAGTGCTGGGAAAAGAGTGGCACTTCCTCTTTGCCTTCCAACTTAGGAACAGGGTTGATGTCTGCTTTGGGCCTGGGCCCAGTTAAGTCATAGTACAGGGCCCAGTGAATAAGGCATGTCAGGTGTTTCTCCTGTAACAGTACACTACAGTAGAGTTGCCACCTTTTAGCCTAGTGGAGACCAGACAGGGGGTGGTGCTGTTATATGGAGGGGGCGGGCACTGATGTCAGGGGCAGGGCTATAATGCAGGGATCAGCGAATGGTCGATCGCTGTGTCAATCATAGGGAATCCTGCCTGGTTTTCCTAATTTGGAAAACCATGAAGGCAGTTTCAAAACCCTGGGCTGTCCAGTTCAAAAACAGACAGGTGGCAACCCTACACTGTAGGCATGTAAATCAGTTAAGGTTGAGCTAAAAAGCAATATAGCAATAGCAATGTTTGCTGTGTAGCAAAGGTCCATCCTGTGGAGAGAGGGTCAAATGTTACCATTGCTTTGCCTGTTTCCTAGCTGGACAAGGTCATAACATAGTAACATAGTAAGTTAGGCTGAAAAAAAGACACAAATCCATCACGTTCAAACTTTTAACTTTTTTTTTTTTTAAGCTGCCTTAGTTGATCCAGAGGAAGGCAAAAAACCCCATCTGAAGCCTCTCAAATTTGTCTCAGAGGGGGAAAAGATTCCTTCCCGACTCCAAAATGGCAATCGGACAAGTCCCTGGATCAACCTGTACTATGACCCTGTATTCCCTCACTAGCTAAAAAGCCATCCAGCCCCTTCTTGATCTAATGTATCAGCCTGTACAGCCGATCCAGGGAGAGAATTCCACATTTTCACTGCTCTCACTGTAAAAAACTAGCCGATCCTGGATGGGGTTACAATGGCACTGCTGCAAAGTGAAACTCTATTGTGGTCACTCCTCGCTATATCTAAGGTCTGTTAAACTGGAAGCTCTTTTGCACCACAGCCTTTCCTATAGATCTATGATTTTTTTTTGTATGTTATTGTCTAATATAACTTGGACTACTAGTATGTGGTAAAATAGATACAGTGTATGAGCCATGCACACATGCATAGTTTTGAATGTGGCTCACAGGGAAAAGTACTTGTGTTTGTGCTCTCACACATTCACATTGAACACAATAGGAAATTATCACAAGCATTTTGATGAAGGGATGCCACATCTGACCTGCTGGGAGTTGTAAATGACAGTAGAAGAAAATCCGTATTCCTGCCTCTCTTGGTCTGTAAAGATAAAGGATTGATTTTGTTTGTAAGTAAAATGTTGCAGATGATCTTTACTTGCACATAAAATCGTGTCCCTTTTTTCCCTTGGGTTAAAACAGACTTCAAGGAGTCAGTGGCAGCAGAATGCAGATAAGAAAGATCAAGCTGCTGTGCCTACAGATATCTAGGCTATTTAAAGGGCACAATGTCCCCCTGAAATATATATATGAAGCTGTGGGCTGATACAGGGAGGGTGAAACAGAACTGTCACTCACATAAACACAACAAGTCAGCCTTGTGCTCCATTGCCTGCAGCCATATCTTAATATCCAGCTTGGTTCCAGTTACTTCAATCGTCTGAAATCTCTTCCTTTAGATTTAGACAAGATAGCGAAAAATTCTAGGCCTGCTCAATATTTTCAGATATGACCCTATGATGGTATGGCACTGTTTTCGGAAGTGGGATTATACTCCCAAATGAATCAACCCAAGAGCTATTATAAACCAAATGACCTTCTGTACACTTGTATTCTATTTACAGTAGCAGTCTAATTTGCTTGCTCATGTGCTCATGGGGTCACTGAGTATTCTCATCAATAGACTTGCTTTAAAATTAAGGCAGGAGGCCTAAACTAGAACTAACTTTCCTTGGACCAGGGCAGCAGGTATGAGAGCAAGACCTAGCCCTTTGTAGATCCTGAGGGTAATGCCAATTTTCACGGTGCCTTGGGCAAGCCCAGAATGCATTACGTTTGGTGTCATGGAATGATATAAATTTTCCCAGGAAAAGGAATGACAGGAATACTGTTCTGCTCTGTCAGTGGCATCCTATAATGTCTTAGGTGCTATAGATTGCACTATTAATGGGTGACAATATCAAAGAGCTTAAAATAACACAAAATAATGCATGCTATAAAATACCGCACACAATTCACTGAACATGAACGAATAAAAAATGCTTCTTAAGCCAGACAAGTGAACTTTTATTGAATCGATTGTTAATTCTAAAAATATAAGAATTGATGTAATTTATAAGGCATGCTATAAATAACACTTATTTTTTCGACCCCATAGTGAGAATTACACACTTTAAAATGTAAAATTCACATAGCAGTCCATGTTGAACAAGGAGTCCAACTCATTTCAGACAAGGGTCTTCATCAGGGTGAATTTTTTTTAAAAAACAAAAGACTTTGCTTAGAGGTCCAGGCCTGGACTTTCTTATGGACTTAGATCAGCAGGGATACATTTCTCCCTCTAGAGTCTCTTGGACAAGATGGTGACTGGGATTTTATTTTGGTGGGATGCACATATGATGGCACAGTAAGATACTCATGTAGTATACAGAGTGCTGGGATGGATAGTTGATTTTATTTCTAAAGCCAGGTTCCTTCAACGTGGTGTTTTCATTTCAGTTTCCAAGTTTGTTGATTTATTTTCTTGTCATTTACAAGCTTTGAGAATTAGCTGCTGTGCTCTCTAATACCTTGGCATCACATTCTCTCTGGCAGACTATGTAACATGCTGGGTACTGTAAATTAAAGCTGCTCATAGTGGATTTGAGTGACTGTCTGCACCATGAATATACTACAGATATTACGGTTTTTCAGTGGACCTGAAAAAAATGGTGTAGAAAATGGGAACATACAGTATAAGATCAGGGAAATGCATTTTGTTTTATATATTGGTGGGACTGTACATTGATAGTTATTTTGGTCACTAAAGGGCAAATTGTTTGCCTGCAAAGACTTTGCCACACTCTGCGTTACTTCGCCAAACTGTGTCCAAACTGCAGTACATGACGAGTGAGTGCAAAACCCGTATGGTTAAAGGCAAATATGTATAATCTGCTATTCTGAATGATGAGGGTTTCTCTAGTGCAGTGTAAAATGATAGTGTATAAGTATAATATAACACAAAGACGTGTGTAGGTATAATAATGGGAGAGCAATAACTAATCAAAACTGAACAGAGATTAGAGGGTCATTAAATAAATGCAGGGCATGGTACAAAGTGCAAAAATGGATGCAAACCACCATGTTGTTTACACATTGCTTCCTGCCCTGCACTTTTCTTAATGGCCACAGATCTTCAAACTCCATCTTGCTTGTGCACTATGAATACATTTCTACCTGTGTTTGGTAGTGCTGTAAACATGAGTGGTAAGAAGCCAGCCATAAGTTAATGACCACTTATAATATTGTTATACTGTATGTAACATAGTATTATGTAGATTATATGCAAAATGTGCACATTTTACCCTTGTAAAGAAAGGAATACTCAGCCAGCAGCTCTCTAGAAACTGGACTACAGCTCCCAGCATGTCCAGGACTAGTAAGGGAGGCGTAAAATAGAAAAATGGTGGCTCTCTTAAAATGTAGTTTATCAGTACAAAAATATACAGTTGCTGTGCATTCAGAAGCTCTGAGATCTTGCATTCAGAAGAGTTACTGTAAAGAGAATGAGTAAGATGTGCACATAAATGTTCATTTTGTGTTGCACAGAAACCAGAGAAGTAATTCACATTATACAGTAATTAACACATTTTACAGTTTGAAGACAGATGTGTGACTTGGCTTTGGAAATGCAGGCACAGCTTGGATGGAAATAATCCCTACTCTGATTACTGGAACCCTGAAAGGGACATGAAAGCGAGAGTTTAAAAATGAGTAAAAATGTGTAATTGACTGTACAGCGACCCTTACATTGACAGATCAGAAAGATTTCTGTGTCAGGATTCTTTCTCTTCTAGCGAAGGCTTCTCTGCGCAGAATAGACATGTAATCATCGGTTCAAATATATAACAGTTGGATTGTTTGCTTCCAAAGCCAAGTTCACTGAAATATAATTACCAGTTCTGTGTGCCATCATTATAGGACTGGCAACCGAGAGGACAAATTATGTTCATTCAGATTTCTTTCATGGAAATAAGGGTTGCACCTGTTCCCCTTTGCTTTACAAACACGGGCCAAAGCATTAGTATTAGATGATATTGTCTCAGCATGTTAGGGAATGTCATGGCTAGACGAGAAGCAGAGTACAGCTTGGATGTTGCTAATACTGAAACAGTTCCCAGATATTAACAACTTTATAACTGTATTGTTTCTTGTGTTTCGATAGAATATGGAATTCAGTGTTTTGTGTGTTTGGGTAGAATATGGAATTCATTGTTATTTGTGTTTGGATAGAATATAGAATTCATTGTCATTTGTCAGTTGATGGTCAAACTGTTCATGACATGAGCATTGGTTTTTAGTGATAATTTCTGTCCAGTATAGTTCAGGGTCATAAACGTTATTATCCTTGGGGTGGGCATCGGAATGTCATGTAACAATATGGCACATAATAAAATATCATGCAACGTTCTGAAAGTCTGAAAGAGTGCTGTCTAATCATCCATCATGATTGTAGCTCCTCCTGCAGAATTCATTATGTAGCCCCTACATACGAAGCCAACCATATAACTGAGTCTGATTTTCTTCTAAAACACCACCATCTACTTGCCATAAGTATTGCAGGTCTGTCATGATGTGTGGGTTTGACTCAAAACCCATGGTGACCCACAGATTGACCACTGGTTGGGTTGAAATTTGGCCAAAAATTGCAGGTTATTGTTGGGTGCATTTCTGACTTGGAAAGTACTCCTCCACTGCTCTCAGAGATTCCATATCATGGAGCTAGTGGCACACACAGAGAAGCAATGTACAGATGTATATGATGTGTGCCCTACAATGACAGCATTTCACAGGTTAAGGTTTTGCAGGGTATGGTCGGATCCAGGTTGAGTTTCATCTAACCTGCACATCACTACTGGTCTGTGACCTATGGAGAGTCATTTAGCTGTAGTAAGCACTATGATATCTCCTGATCAAATGTGCAGCAATGTACTATTCAGCATGGTCATGTACAACATGCTTCAGCCAATAAAAGACTTACATTAAAGGGGAATTAAACCCCTCCGGCACCAGGGGTAACAGATAGGCTTGAGGGAGCAGGGAGGGGAAGTCTATGTAGGGTAGGGGGATAGGGTTTTTTTTTTATTAAGGGTTGAATTCTCCTTTAAGCTATATTCAATTTCTGGGGTTGTAAGTAAACCTGCACAAACCAGTGGTTCAATTTGATTGGTTCATGGACATTGAAACAAAGTAAAAGGGGATGTCAGCCCAAATAATGAAGACAAATATGTGCAATTTTACAATTAAATATTTTCACTGATCTTGTTATTTGTAACTGAAAATACACTTGAAATCTATTCTTTTCTTTCCTTAAGGGATTGTTGAACTGCAACAACAAAGTATCAGAAATGAGCTCTCTTTCATTCAAGATTCTATTTCCCACAAAGCCTTGCACGCTTCCATTAGTGTCCTTCT
>CM044441.1:107062729-107089769 GCA_024363595.1 Xenopus borealis
TGACTCTGCTTTGCCCAAACTTTCCCAATAAAAAGCATGATCAATATGATTTATTTTTCTTACATGTTTTTTAACTGCATTTATGTTCAAGTACAACTCTAGCAGTTTTTCCTGTTGTCTAATTGTTTTTTGTGTTTTGCTTTAAAATGAATCCCATGATTCACTGAAGAGGGTTCAAATGTCTGCCTAAAATATACAGTGCCTGACATCTTGCGGGAAGCTTGCCTAATTGCAGTCATGATTCAAAACTGATGGTACATTATGCTGTCCAAATAACTAAAGATACATATGGGCAATCTACTAGCTTAATTTCAACATTTGCAAGTCGTGGTACAATAAGCACTACCCAAACAAGCAGTGGTGAAAAACGTAACGTTTCATTACCTTAAATGCTCCTTCGTCATCTGTTTGGCAAGGTCAAGTGGGGCGTTGGCTCCAGTAGTGGAACTATTGGGAGAGCAGGGGGTGCGATTGGACCAGGGCTCGCAGCCTGTATTTTTTCTGCAGGTGGAGAGAAGTGGATCCGTTCTCTTTTGCATCTCCGTGTATCTGCACTGAAAAGTACAACTTCTATCTGAGTGCAGGTACATGGAGTAGAATAGAGATCAGGCTGAAAAACACAAAAGCAGGCATTTTTGCACCAATCTCTGCTCCGAGTGCTTCCTTCCCCTGCTGAAAATATGCAGGAGCAACAGTGCCAATGCTTTGTGTGCCTATGTCAGACAGAGACCCCCCAACTGAGCAGTGTAGGGACTCCCCAATTCCAGTCAGTTGCAGCTCCTCCAAATACTGCCAACATCCCTCCCCATTGGATACATACCCTGGGAATGCAGCTGGCCAGTGCCATCAGTTCTCATTGGGGTGAGGGCACCTGGGTCAATGGGTTTTTCCATGGTGCAAACATGACAAATGTTCCTGGTGGTGTAAAATAAGCCTCCTGGACTGGTAGGAGGCTCTTGTTTGGCAGTACACCTGATTTTTATGCTCTAAAGCATTTGCGTTGAGGATACTGGGAGCAACATTCATGAGGTTGGTGAGTAACATATTACTCATAAGCCACTGCTTGGGGATCACTGCCCTAAACTGGCCATAGACGCAAAGATCTGCTTGTTTGGCGACATTGTGGATCTTTCCCCGATATGCCAATGGCAGGGCTATATCGGGGATAAGCTGAATGTTCACCCCTATGGCCGAATGATCAGATTACGACGAGGGCAATGGGCTCCGACGGGTTGGTTGGGAGAAAAGCCTTCTGAATGATATCATGGCCAGAAATCACTAAGGATGTCCCCATACACAGGCAGATAAGCTGTCAAATTGATCTAAATGACCAATATCGGCAGCTTTATCTGCTCCTGTATGGCCTCCTTTAGGTGTGCTTCCATTATATCCCAGGTTAGTATTTTTTTCGTCGTATTAAATCTTAAAAACAATGCATAATGTATATTAAGAATATCCAAATCCTTCCCTCTACATATACATTTGTATTCTGGGTGCCATAGATCAGATTAATTATTTCTGGTGCACGGAATAATGTGACACCCACCTCCCTTTGTTGTGTAGCGACTATAGCACATTGTGAAAGAAGCAGCAGAAATTAAAGCCCTGAGGATGGTATCAGATTGCATCCCAATGCTGCAAGTACCCGAGACACTTGATTATCTTCTGGAAAAAAAAATCATGTGCCATTGACAGCAATGTAAAGAGATTTACAGTTGTCTAATGTATTTTCATAAGCTTTTGTTAATCTATTGTTAACAGTGATTTAGAGGATTCCATGTTTCTATACGCTTGTATACTTTTCCCATAGCCCAAAGCTTTAGTCATCAATAGCTCAGAGTTGCTTTGGTAATGAGGCAGGTTTAGACACTTACCTTAGGTCACACTTTAACATAACTTTGAAAGTAAATGTCACTATTAGTAGAGGGAGCATACCTCCCAACATTTTGGAAATAAAAAGGACAAAAAAGTTGCAGCAAATTTTTGACCATGCCCATTTTGTGGCCACACCCCCTAATGACCATCTGTATTAATTACTAATCAGCCTTATACTGTGACAATTCTATTCTATGTGTACTGTATATTGTGAGTGGGTCAGCAGCACAGAGCATGTGAATCAGTGAAAATAAGATGAGGAGCTACTGGAGACACAGATCTTTACTGCTAACGGACTGTGGTTGCCTTGGGCTGGTACAGAAGCCCAAAATATAATGTACAACATTTCTAGCTAAGTTTTAGTTCTCCTTTAAGTACATTGCATGATAAATCACAATAGTATGAATTTCTGATTCAGACATCTTCCATCTCAGTTGTTTTTTTAAAATTTAATTTAAAGGGCACCTACAGTAACGTAACTGAATGGGGGGCGGGCCCTGGTGCAGGATGTGCAGCCGGGTCCGCCGGTAGTTCTGCCACTGGGCACCTAACATCTAAAAATCCCCACTCTGCCGGCCCAGAATAAGGGTTAGGTCAAAGAGGCACATGGAATTCTGTCTTAACTTTCCTTACTGCTACACTGAACACCTTTAAAAGTAAAGTACATGAACTGCGTGAACTTTGCACAATCAGCCTCCCATAAAGCTTGCTGACTATAGAGCTTTTATTAAAAAGGGAGAGTAATTCTTCCACAATCATCAGAATCATCTTTGAGCAGTAAATTGATGGCAGAAGTTTATGGTGCATTTTTATAGGTTATCGCCCTTAGGTTCTCGCCCTTAGGGTGAATGTGCATAAAAATTACACGTTATGTGTGAATCAAACCAGCCTGTGTTTTAAGGTGCACATTTAAAGGCTGATAACATCCAATGTACAGATCTTGTCTTATGTGTTAAAGGAGAACTAAACCCTTACTTTAAAAAAACCCTACCACCTGTAGACCCCGCCCCCCCAGCCTACTTACTACCCCAGGCAAAAGCTCCTAACTTTTTACTTACCCCTCGCGGCAGATTCAGGGGTCGGAGTTCACGAGAAAAATTCTGACAGATCCACCTAGGCTGCGTGTTGAGCAGTTTGTATCAGTCAGTGAGATAGACTATCCCTCCACTGGCAGAGCCTTTTCATATGGGAATAGTTGTCAGAATTTGATAAAGAAGCATGCACTTAACCTGGCAAGCTTTCCTACAAAAGAAAGTTGGATTTACAAAGTGACAGGTGGCCTAAAGGATTGTTATTGGATTAAATCGGACAAAGGGCGAACTGGTTGATTTCTAGGACCTCGTATTCAGAAAATGACATGTCGTTAGCAAGCTGTGTAATGATATTGTAGTTTAACGTACAATTCTGGCATATAAAGCAGTGTGAAGAATTTCTTTTCTGCCTGAACTTACCCTACTAAATTTAAATGGGTACCTATCCCCAGTCAGTTTATAATGTTTACTGAAAGTAAGGGGCAAAAAACAGCCACAAGCTCCCATGGTTTTCATACTTGAGAAACATTCCTACTTATCAGTTGCAGCAAAAGCTGCTTCTTACACCTTTAAATGCCGGATTTTGGGCTTTTAAGTGATGTGACTCTCCATGGGCCTGATCTGTAGCTTAAAAGTTAAAAGCAGGCATGAGGGGGTGGCATTGCTTCAACAGGGCAGAAGAGAACCCTGAAACACCCCTGTGTAATAATGCTGGTGATTATACCATGTGTTCTTAATATGTTACTAAGTTAGGGCTGAACTACATGATGCACCATTGTCCAACACGTCGCCGTGTGATGACACGCATTCGACGTGTCGGACGTGCAGAAGATAATGGCACAGAACTGGAAATCCCATGCACAAAATACATGTATCTGACTGTCGGATAAAAATGCTGCGTTGTACATGTAGATGTGCGTGCAATTTCCCATTCAGCGCCAATATATTCTGATACGTTGCATCTTGCATGCATGTCATCGCATGGTGACATATTGTACAACAGTTACAGTCAATACAGGATTTCAGTCCTAAATATGGACAGTATTGGTGTTTTGTCTGTCTGCCAGGGAAAATACAAAGTTTGACAGTCATGGGACAAGTTCTTAGTCCCCTACCCACCCTCATCACCCATGATGAGTACTGAAATTCTGGAAGGTCACCAGAGGAAGCGGTAGAAAAAGGATAGAAAATTAATATAAATGTACTTGTAGTGATCCTCTATATGTAGCCACTATATGTAGTAGTTTCTAAGATTCTTTTTAAGACTGCTAATACCAGGTCTAGTTGGAGAGCTCAGAAGCTATGTAAGTGACATATAGTTTGGATCACTTAGAAAACCTGGTGTAACCAGAGTAAAACACAATTCATGTAAAGTACTGTGAGAATTCTCTAATTTTAGATTAATTTTCTATTCCTTCTGAATGACAGCTAGGTTCAACATTTTTTGATTTTAACACACAGCTTTATCCAAGACATTTTTCTTTGTCTTTTTTTTTCTTTAAAGTCTGATTTGTTGTCATACCATGGCAGCCTTTCTTTAGAAAATGCACTAGACTCCACTGTGTGCTTTAGAACAGGATATTCATATATTAAGCATATTTTTCATGAATAAAATATTACTGAATATATGATTTTTAAGGTCACATTCAGTAATTCTGAGCCCCCTGCTGTGATGCTGATGACAGATGCAAATAGAAGGGGGGTGGAGTAGAGGTAAAGTATGGGGGGGGCACAGTTTTTTTTGCACAGCACTTCTGTTTGCCCTAATCAATTTGTCAGACAGTAAGTGACTGCAAGAACAGATAGTTCAGCCCTTATTGCTGCTCGCTAGGCTAAATGATAAAAGCATCTGGTGGGACACCTGTTCGTGCCATCTGCCAACACTAGCCATGGCTACTTCACTAAGGGGCAGACTTATCAAGGGTCCAATTTGAGGGTTAAAAAACCCTCGAATTCGGACGTTGAATTTTGGCCGAATTTAGGTCCTTCGAATTTGAATATTGAATTCGAAGGATTTTTACCGATATTCGAATATTCGAACGATCGAATAGAAAAAATTTGATCGAGCGATTCCAACGATTTTAACCATTCGATGGAATTTTATTTTATTCGATTAAAAAAAGCTAAAAAAAACCAATGGGAGCTTCCCATAGGGTGTAATAGCAATTCGGTAGATTTAATCTGGCGAACTAGGCAGTCAAATAAAATTTTAAGGGAAAGTAATTTGACTGCCGAATATTCAAATATTCGAAAATAATTTTATTGGAATTATTCGATTCAATCGAATTTTTGAAAATTCGATTGAATTTCAAATCATTCATGTGAATTTTATTAATCTGCCCCTAAGCTGTTTGCTATGAAGAGTCATACAAATCTCTGGAAGCTTGGGAAGGAAATGTTGGTGACAAAGACTAGGAGTGAGTGTGTTGGTCACTGAATTTTCACTCTGAGCAGTTAATGTTTCAACTAAAAAGATATGTTTGTGTGTTTTACATTGTTGTACTTTGAGGACAGACACACATTTTAAATAGTTGAACTTTAATTGAAAATCACAATTTTAGTTGAATATTGTTTGTGATGGATAGATCAGCTAAAGTGATATGATATTTATTTATATTTTGGGCGCACAGGCCTTGATATAGAACATGACTGAGCTGCTGAGCATGATGGGAAAATGCACTTGATTTTGCCTACAGGGTCTGAGGGTTTGAGTTTACCATCATTAGAATGGACACAGTCTTCAGCTAATGTGGTAGGAGCCCCTTCAGTACAGCATCTCTATCTTGAACCTTGGGTGCCTTTGCCAGATCACATAGCCAACATGCGACCTGTGGTTTTCCGGACAAGGTTTTTTTTCCATGATCTGTATCTCCATACCTAATGCCTACTAAAAATAAATTCATTAGGATTTTTTTTACACTAATATGAATGTGTGTTGCTCTTTTATGATCAAGTACAGTGTACGGTTTTATTATTGCAGAAAAAAGAAAAAAATGTAAGCAAATTAGAATAATTTGCTTAAAATGGACTCAGTAGGAGATGGCCTTGCCGTTTTTCCAGAGCTTTCTGGATCTCTGTATTTGGGCAGGGAGCGGGTCAGGTGTTTTCCCAGTGTCCTGCGGCCAGGTCTGACCCTGACTTTGAGTTTGTATTGGTAAATCAAGCACAAGAAGTGCTTGCAAGGTGCAAATCAGGGCTCCTTTGGTTCCGATTGTCCTAAACGTTGCACCTTGCACCCTATTCAGTAAAGCAGATACAGCCAGTTGTTTAAGGTCACAGAAGGTTGTGTTATGAAGCAAGTAGTATTGGCAAATTAGATGGAGTTTTCATCACTAAATTAGCCTTAGGGTAGTGACAGACGCTAAGATTCTGGGAGATTTAGGTGCCCGGTGACAAATCGTTTCTTCTTCAAGCTACTAATCTCCCCGAAAAGCCTTTCCTCCAACTACAATCTAAATTGCCGACAAGATGGCACTCGGAACTCGCCAGAAGTTTCCTGATAATAATAATAATAATTATAATTTATAATAAATAAAAGAAACATACCTGATTACGCAGACTGAAGGACACCATGATAAATCCAAAAAATTCCCCAAGGTCCAATATGCTGAGTATAATGCAAACCCCTCCCCTCAACTAGTTCCATTGTAAAGTGATGAATTCTGGGACTTGAAGTCCCTGCACAGATTCTCTGCAAAGCAAAGGGACTTCAAGTCCCAGAATCCATCACTTTACAGTGGAACAAGATAAAGGAAGGGTTGCATTAGAATGAGACTCTTGATGGGAAACTGGCTTACACACTAACTAACAATATGGTTTCCTTACAGTCTTTGAAATTGGGTATGTTTGTGTAAAAATAATAGTAAAATTATAGTAAATAGTTTATTTATATCCAGTATCCAATACCCAGACAGTGTTTATGCACGCTTTCTATGTATACCATGTCATGTCAAAATGGGAGGTATATTTTCCCTTTAAGAACTGGCCATTTCAATTAGTTTTCAAGTTGTTTGATAAGATTGTTACTGTAGAAGTTCATTACTGGAGTGATTTCAGCATTACCATTGTCTTTGGAATCTATTTATATGTTTTTTTCATCTAGATTGCTGGAACAGCTTGGCCACATTTTCTGTAAAACACATACCTTTGTAGTTTTTATGCTTTTTAATCATTAATGAAAACTCAGGGCATGAGATATCATCACCATTTTCTTTGCATTGATTTTTTTCTAAGCTCTTAAAATTTTATTGTCAAATGCTTTCAATAGATTTTTTGATGATGCCCAGTAGCTTTCTGGAGCTCCTGCCAAGGACACAGTTGTCGAAATATGTATAATCCTTGTCAACACAAGCAAAAATCCAAATATTCTTTTCTGAAATACTGGAAATAAAGAATGGGAAAACAATGAGCATTTGGTTGTTACATACCGAGAAATCAAAGGACCCATTTGCTTGATGGTCTTCTTGAGGAACCTGGAAGAAACAGACACCTAGTAAAGGAAAAAGAAACACATCTATGCATTCCCTTGGCAGCTGAACAAGAAACATAAAGCCTTAATATCTCAAACTTTTTTTTAGCATTGCATATATTTCCAGTTTTATGACTACAGACGTTTAAAGGAAAAGTATAAAATATGGTAACATTTTTACTGAGGTGGGTAAACCCCTGGATCGACTTGTACTATGAGTTATCTCCCATAACCCTGTATTTCCTCCCTTGCTAAAAAGCCATCCAACCCCTTCTTAAAGTTAATGTATCAGCCTGTACGACTGATTTAGGGAGAGAATTCCACACCTTCACAGCTCTCCCTGTAAAAAAAAACCCTTCTAAATATTTAGACCGAACCTTCTTTCTCCTAAGCACAATGGGTGACCTTGTGTCAGCTGGAGGGACCTACTGATAAATAAAACATTAGAGAGATTATTATATGATCCTCTTACATATTTATACATAGTTATCATATCACCCCTTAAGCGCCTCTTCTCCAGTGTGAACATCACCAATTTGGCCAGTCTTTCCTCATAGCTAAGATTTTCCATACCTTTTACCAGCTTAGTTGCCCTTCTTTATACCCTCTCTAATACAATAATGTCCTGTGCAGCATATTCACCTTACCAGTGTTCTATACAGTGGACGAATGACCCCCTCCTCCCACAAATCTATCCCCCTTTTAATGCAGCTCAAGACCTTATTTGCCCTTGATGCTGCTGACTGGCATTGCTTGCTACAGCCAAGTTTATCATCTACAAGGACTCCAAGGTACTTTTTCATTATGGATTTGCCTAATACAGTCAAGTGGCTTGGATATTTTTACATCCCAGGTGCATGACTTTACATTTATCAACATTGAATCTCATTTGCCACTTAGCTGCCCAGATTGCCAGTTTGTCAAGATCCTGTTGCAAGGATGCCACATCCTGGATGGAATTAATTTGTGTCATCTGCAAACACTGATACATTACTTAAAATACCCTCCCCTCGTTCATTAATGAACAAGTTAAATAAAATGGACCCAATACTGAGCCCTGAGGGACCCCACGTTAGTAGACAATGTACCATTAACAATCACCCTCTGTACCCGATCCTGTAGTCAGTTTTCTATGCATGTGCAAATGACTTCATTAAGCCTAACAGACCTTAGTTTAGAAAGCAGGTGTTTGTGGGGCACGGTATCAAACTCTTTGGCAAAATCCAAATAGATCACATCTACTGCCCCCCCACAGTCCAGCATCTTACTTACCTCATCAAATTTGTCTGACATGATCTATCCTTCATAAAGCCATGCTGATTGCTGCTCATAATGCCATTCACTAGGACAGCATTTTGAATGTAACCCTTTAACAAGCCTTCAAATCATTTGCCCACCACAGATGTCATACTTACTGGCCTATAATTGCCAGGCTGAGATGTTATTTAAGTATAGGAATTTACTGTAAATATAGGAATGACATCAGCTTTCCTCCAATCGATAGGCACCATACCAGATGAAAGTGAATGTGAGAAAATCAGAAATAGATTTCATGTGATGTAAGTGCAGTAGTATATACAAATAATAATTATAAAACAGAACAATCTACTTGATAAAAACTAAAATTTAATGAATCCTTATTGGAGGCAAAATCCTATTTGGTCTATTTAATGCTTAAATTATTTTAAAGTTAACTAAAAGTTAACTAAAGGTATGGAGATCCGAGTCACGGAAATATCTTTATCCTGAAAGCTCCAGGTCCCGAGCATTCTGGATAACAGTTCCCATACCTGTATATTATATTGTGTGACATACTCTGTATGCGCCTGGGACACTTAGGGCCCAGTGGATCAGTTGACATTCTGAAAAACTGCTACAGAGGGGCCTGCTTGGTATTTTTCCAGTCTAATATGTAAAAATGTTGCTTGATGTCAGTGTTATTAAAGGTAAAATAAAGGAAAGACTGTTTTTTTCCCCAGTAAAGATGGCAAGGCTAAATCTGATTTTATTTTAGTATTACTTCAAAGGACTAGCAGCCACTTTGACTTTTGACTAGTCACTTGGTATTTCTCTCAGTACACTGCCAGGATGTTTCACCCTTTTCTCTTCTGGAAGTGAAGGTTGCAGTGCAGATTGCTGAATGATGTTGGATTATTTGGCTCCCAGTATAGTTTAAATGCGGTTCCCTTGTGGGGTTTTAGAGTGCGTGTGGGTGATCAAGCAGTAGATTGTTAAAACAAACTTTTCTAGAGCTGCAAGTATGTAGAAAACTTTTGATTTTAATTTCCAATATATAACCTGCCCATTATATTGTAATTCAGAAGCTGCATTAATCAGATGTGTAGAAGAAAATTAGGGTATAACTGCCAGTTACTTGTCACTTGCTAGAATAATGGCAATATTTCATTTCCCAGAGCTATTGCCTTGCTTCCAGCAACAACAATTTTTCACTTGAATTGTGAACATTTGTAGTGTAAAATTCAATGACAGGTTCTTAGAAGGTGAATATCATGCCATCTCCCATTCAGCAGTAGTACAGTACCAGTGATCAGTATATTTGCAACTCATTCTTTGCTTCAAAGCACAGAGCTGAATTCACAGAATTTGAAGTTCTGCACAAATTATTCATGTTATGAACTGAGTAAAACTGGAGAAAGCAGAAGGGTTCCATATGTTCCAGTTCTGGTTATATCTTCTAATATACAGCATACAATTGACCTCTGATATGCAGCATTGATGCAGAGAAAGGAGCCAGCAGCTTTATAAAAGCTATGCTTGCTTAAAATGCAGAAACAGGCAGAACTTTTAGTAGCTGCTTCTCTAGCATATAAGGATGCCAATGATTGAGATCTTAAAGGGTAACTATACCTCTACAAAAATAAATTGCATAGAACAGACTATACGTAAAACCCTATTTTTTTTTACATTGGTAAAAAATCTCTTTTTATACAACATTTCGACGGCATTTAACATAATATTTAACAATTTAATAATTCAAACAATAAATAGAGACATGAAAGGAAACATTGGCAAATAATCATTCAAAAGGAGGTAGAGGAACTCAGGAGCGACAGTTGAAGGGCTTCTTTAGCTGCCACAAATGCAAGGCTTTGCTTAAGAAAACATTGCCATGAAGCAGTCCCACATGCTCCATTGGCAACAGTAAGATATGCAGTGTACTTGTCTTTCTTCAGAGCTTGGAGGCATCCTGTCTTCTTCACAGATCACTGCTTGTCTTTCTTCAGAGTTTGGTGGCACCCTGTCTTCTTCACAGCTCAGTACTTTTCTTTCTACAGAGCTTAGAGGCAGGCTGTTTCTCACAGATCAGTATTTGTCTTTCTTCAGAGCTTGGAGGCTGCGTTTCTTCCAAACAGATTGGTACTTGCCTTTCTTCAGAGCTTGGAGGCCACCTGTCTTCTTCACAGATTGGTACTTGTCTTTCTTCAGAGCTTGGAGGCCGCCTGTCTTCCTCACAGATCAGTACTTGTCTTTCTTCAGATATTGGAGGCCGCCTGTCTTCCTCACAGATTGGTACTTTGATTTTTTCAGAGCTTGGAGGCTGCCTGTCTTCCTCACAGATCAGGTCCTGTCTTTCTTCAGGAGACAGGCTGTCTTCTTCACAGATCAGTACTTGTCTTTCTTCAGAGTTTGAAGGCTGTCTGTCTTCCACAAATATCAGTACGTGTCTTTCTTCAGAGCTTGGAGGCAGGCTGTCTTCCTCAGATCATTACATGTCTTTTTTCACAGCTTGGAGGCAGGCTGTCTTCCTCACAGATCAGTACTTGTCTTTCTTCAGAGTGTGAAGGCCATCTGTCTTCCTCACAGATAAGTATTTGTCTTTCTTTAGAGGTTGGAGGTCGACTGTCTTCTTCACAGATCAGTACCTGGGTATCTTCAGACCTTGGGGGCAGCCTGTCTTCCTCACAGATCAGTCTTGTTTCCTTTATTTGAAAATATTTATTTATCTCCTCTTTATATTTTGCAAATAGATCTTTCCTCTTCAATGTTTGTCTGTGTTTTTTCCACAGTAATGTCCATTTATCTCTAACTAATACTGTCTTCTCTTTTCTCCTCCATGATTTTGATAAATCTACACCTTAATGTCTACTATAATGGACATCAGTTCATTCTCTGTTAGGAGCCGTATAAATCTGGTCACAATTGTTGAAGGGGTGGTTCACCTTCAAGTTAACTTTTGATATATTGTAGAAGGGCAAATTATAAGAAACTTTTCAATTGGTCTTCATTATTTATTTTTCGTAGTTTTTTAATGATTTGCAATTTTCTTCTGTTTCTTGGCAGCTTTCAAATGGGGGTCACTGACACCATCTAAAAACAAATGCTCTGTAAGGCTACAAATGTATTGTTATTGCCACTTTTTATTACTTATCATTCCATTCAGTCCATCTCCTATTCATATTCCAGTCTCTTATTCAAATCAATGCAGGTTTGCTAGGGTCATTTGTACCCTAGAAACCAAATGGCTGACACTGCAAACTAGAGAGCTGCTGAATAAAAAGCTAAATATCTATAAAATGACAAACAATAAAAAATGAAAACCAATTGCAAATTGTCTCAGAATATCACTCTCTACATTATACTAAAAGTTAACTCAAAGGTGAACAACCCCTTTAATAAACCTTATTAATAATACTATACTTTTTTGTCATTTTACAGCTATCTTTATACTGAAATCTAATATGCCAATGTGTGATTGAGTAACGGTTGTAAAATAAAACAAAACATTGGTATCCTAGTCTGTCTCCATCTTTAACTAACCAACCCTGCTCGTTATATCTAGTACAGCATGGTACAATTCTACATCCCCTTAAAGATGCAGCATATTTCATTTTCTCATGTGGCTCACATCATTTATATCAGCAGCAATGTGTGCTGAATACCAGATACCTAAAATCCTGCTGAGAATCACCAGGCTAATTGCCACTGGTTTCAGATAGAATACTGAATCAAATAAGTTAACAACAGTTTTGTTACCCCAAAGCTCCATTAATAATTATTGAGCATTACATATATAGTGAATAATGTACCCCCCATTTGTTTTAAAGGGGTTATGGATTTCTGAAGTAAATTCTAATATCCTCATACATAATTTATTATAATGCACAAGTTTTCATGACATATGTGACAGAAATTGTATCACTAAGCACCAATTATAAACAATGACATCATTTGTGATTTGTGATTTTGCACAATTTACATAGTGAATAAAGTACCCCCTCTTGTAAAATATATAGTGAATAAAGTAGCCCCTGTTGTAAAATATAAGGATATTATAAGTCAATGAGGAGTTCCATGACCATATAAAAGCACGAGGCTGAAGGTCATGGAACTCCCAGGTTACTTCTAATATCCTCATATTTTCCAACCAGGGGTGCTTTATGTATTATAATACACAAATTTATCAATTGTATAAATCAGATAACCTTCCTTTTACTAATACACAAATTTAGTGAGTCATGTGACAGAAATTACATCACTACTCACCATTTATAACTGATCACATCACTACTCACCGTTTATAAGGATATAATTTACAAAAAAATCCTGGTTTTTGTGTATTATAAGGATATTATAAACTACCGAGGCGTTCCATAACCATATAAAAACATGAGGCCGAAGGCCAAGTGTTTTTATACAGGTCATGGAACTCCTAGGTGACTTAATATCCTCATATTTTGCACCAGAGGATACTTTATTATAATACACAAGCTTCTGTGGGTTATGTGACAGAAATGACATCACTAAGTTCCAATTATAACCAATGACATCACTTAGCACTGTTTATAAGAATATCATTTATATTTATGGCTCTTGTGTATTATATAGTGAATAAAGTACCCCCTCTTAGAATTATGAAGTGTATAAAGGAGTTTCATGACCATACAAAAACACGAGGCTGATGGCCGGAGGTCATGAAACTCCTACCTGATTTCTAATATCCTCAAATTTTGCAAAAAGGGGTATGTTTATTTATAATACACAAGTTTTAGTGAGTTGTGTGACTAAAATGACATCACTACTCACTGTTTATAACTCAATAGTCACTGTTTATAAGGAGATCCTTTACAAGATACTCATGACTTTTGTGTATTATAAGGATATACCTTACAGGGTATTAAGGGGTTGTTTGCCTATAAATTATTATGATGTAGAGAGTGATATTCTGAGACAATTTGCAGTTGATTTCCATCTTTTATTATTTGTGGTTTTTCAGTTATTTAGTTCAGAAGCTCTCCAGTTTATAGTTTCAGCAACCATCTCGTTCCTGGGATCTCGTCTACCATAGCAACTAGATGGAAACAGGCTACTGTGGCTGCAGGGGACCCCAGAAGGTATGGGGGCCCATGAGGCCCTAATTCATATAGAAGTTATATAAAAATTGGTAAAATGGGTCAACCTCTAGACATTTTGGGGGCCTGAAAAACAATTTGCTGTGGGACCCATTAATATCTAGTTATGCCACTGGATGGACAGATGTAGAAGAGGAAGGCAGATTAAAAACTATAAAAAATTAACTTGTTAGGACCAGTGCATTGATGTGGGAGATTCCTAAAACCCATAATTCCCCTGAGCCATTGACTGTGTCTAAAGAAAACCAGTAATCCCTCATCACTATGTTCCTTAAAAAGTGATTCACTTAGGTGGGTGAGTTTTGAGCTTCTGGAAAATGTTGAGCTGCTTTATATTAAATGCAGTTTCTTAAAATAAAACTTCACTGAACAGTCAAGCTGCCTTTGGAATAAGCTGGTAGTATACTTGGCATTGTCATTGCTAGAGTTTAGCCATTTCACAAAGTAACATTTCAGCATTGTGTTAGAAAACAAACTGTGTTTGTCCATTGTGTAATGGAATATGTTTCATTTGGAAGCTTCTGAGTTGGCTGGCAGAGATCAATCTTGGCATCTTCACGGAAAACACACAATCCACTAGCTAGTGCTTATGATTTATTGTAATAGCTCATGTTGCTTTGTTTTATGGCTTTTTCTGATGATCTGCAAGTCTTCTTTTAAGGCCCAACAGTGGCCTTACAAACACCTTTGTGTTTTTACAATGTATACATATATATGTATGTGTGTGGCTGTGTTTTACTGTATGTGTTTGTTTCCCTCCAAAATTCCAATTGCAGCCTACAGGGCTGCTGCTGCAACTACACCTTATGTGCAAGTTCCTTTTATGAATGACATCAAGGGGCGGATTTACTATTGGTCGAATTTGATGGTTAAAAAACCCTCAGATTTGACCATGTATATAGGTGGGGAATAAAAATCCTTTGAATATCAAATTAGAAGGATTTTACCGCAATTCAATTGGTCGAACGATCGAATAGGAATATTTTTTATTCTAAACCCAATTCGGTAGCTTTGATCTAGTGAACTAGGCATTCGAATAAAAATTTAAAGGGGAAGTACTTTGACTGTCAAATAGTCGAATATTCAAATAGATTTTTATTCGAATCATTCGATTCGATCGAATTTTCAAAATTCACTGGTCGAAGTGGTCTTCAAAAACAATGGAAAATTCGAATTTGAATCTTTTTGAAAATTTGATTGGACTTCGAATCCGTCATGGGAATTTAGTAAATCCTCCCCCAAGTGTAACATTTACTTACATTTGACACTTTGTCACTTTCAGCTGCATTCATAAATGACCCTAATACCTTAAAAGAAAAAAACACAAATGTTTTGGCCTGACAGCTAATTCCTGGCAATCTGGGCATGTATAGCATCTTTTTTTTTTTTGATAACAATAGCCAATGTTTTCATTGATTACTACAGTTTGACTGCAGTGGGACTACATGAGGATATTTTAGGCTAGGGCCACATGAGGGCCGAAATCAGCTATTTGAAATGTACTGACTGTTTTTGGCTATGTCCACACAGGGGCCAAAATCAGCTAGCTGAAATACACTGGATGATATCAGCCCAACCATGGGCAGTAGTCTCTTCTCTTTTCCACATTTGTAAGTGCTGGATCGCCTTTGTCGCAAACAGATTCAACAGCTTTCACGGAAGAATTGCGAGTCTCTGCATTTTGAGTCAATATTTGAGCAACAGTCAATTCAATGCGGGAAAAGAGAGGAGGCAACTGCCCAGGGCAGGGCTGATATCATTCAGTGTATTTCAGCTAGCTGATTTGTGGTCCTAGCCTAAGGGTAGAACTACATGGACGATCTGACTTGCACTTAACTCCTTGCATCCGGCGTGATGCGAGGAAATACAAGCGTCACATCGGAAGCTACAAATCTAACATAAGTAATAGGAATGTCGCTCGTAGGAGCTGATTTCCTCCGACATGACTGTCGGATGCGAACATTGCATGTTGCGTCTTCATCCAACAGTTGTTTCGGAAGAAATCAGCTTCTATAATTGTATTAGCAAGATTGTAGCTTTGATGTGTTATTAAAGGGCAAGGAAAGTCTAAAATAGAATAAGGCTAGAAATGCTGTATTTTGTGTACTAAACATAAATATGAACTTACTGCACAACAAGCCTAATCAAACAAATGATTTATGCTTTCAAAGTTGGCAACAGGGGGCTGTCATCTTGCAAGACTAGACTACATACACATGCTCAGTGTGGTCTGGGCTTCTTGGGGACCGTTATAAATGATAAAAAAACATAGCTGATTGAGTTCTGTATGGCTGGTAAGTAAGGTAGGGGCTCCCCCCGCTGTTCATAAGTATGATTGTTTCCCTGCCAGAAGTTAGGGACTGTCTGACAATTCCTATCCACAGAAGTAAATGAAGGGAGAATTTCACTGGATACAGTCAGGTTTCTTATAAAAACGGTACACATTTTTTAATTAAAGTATATTGGAGATAGATTTCTTTTTCATTAAAGAAAGTAAAAATGGGATTTTATTTCTTTGCCTTTCCTTGCCCTTTAAATCTTCCAGGTGCCAATACAGCATTGTATGTGCCTAATGGCTCATTTACTGAGGCAAGGTAAGAGTCCATCTAAATGCTATTTACCTAGGTGCTTTAGGCAGTACAAACTGAAATGCTAGTTGTTTCTGCTTTATGAAATGTGCACAGGCAAAAAAGCATTCAACACTGGAAAACTGTTCATATAATTCAGGTCATTCTACTTTGTGGATACCCACAGTTATGGTGCAGTAATAGTAAAACTACATTATGGAAAAAAAACAGCTTTGCACAAGATGGATTGCACAAAAATGTAGCATTTAGCAAAGAATTTAGATTTTTACTGTTAAAAATACCAAGTGCTAAAAATGACTGTGGCATCATTTTGTTACATTTCTACTGAGAAACCAGTAAAAACAATGTAAAAAAACTGTGTTCCGTAACTTTTAGTGTGCATGTAAATCCAGCCCAATCTGTATAGACCCCACCAAGTGTATGAACTATCGGGTTTCCAGACTAGTAATATAAATGAATGAATAGCTGTTCGGTCATTGTTGGGGGTCATTAATATTGCTTAAAGCCTATTAAAGCAATAAACTGATTTGCATGCTATTAACACTCCTAATAACACCCCTTGTTGTGCATTGTGTAACCCAGTGTTTTCTGCTGTAGAATAAAGGCATCTGCTTTTAGCCACATCAGCAAGAAAGTTCTGGCAATGAATAGTACACATTCCATTATTAATATGTATCCTGAATCTGTGTGAAATGTAGCTTGTCCCAAACCATATTTTCTCACTAGAGCAATATGGAAAATAAATTACTCAAGTGAAAGGCAGATTTGCTTTTTTACAATTTTAGAAATAGCACCAAGATTTCATATTTGTGTTTTCACTTCAGTGCATTATAATTACAGAAGCTGAAGTCAACAAATAAGCCTGCTAGTGCCTGTGAAGTGTGGGGTTTGGATGTATTTGCATACAGATTTATGGGCATGAGTCTTTCTCAAGCTTTTTACGCCTTTTTAGTAGTGCTTAGGCTACAACACATGTGGGGCCCATTGCTCATCTCCTAAATAGCAAAGCTGTACAAACTCTGGACATGAACGAATCAATAAACAACAAATACCAATATGTACATGTAAATTTTTGCTGTGGATAATGGGAAGTCTAATTATTAGCTAAAGGGCTGAATACATTTCTGCTGCCACAATGTCTTAGGGTAAGGTCACATCTGGTGATTCTGGGAGATTAGTCGCCTGGTGAGCTTTGATTTCCGAAGTCGCTCAATGTTTCCTAAACTTCGGTCGACTTCAGAAAACGAAGTGTCGAGTGTGTCATGCCACAGGCGACTTTTCATTAGAGCCAGCGCAAGACAGGGGGAAGCGGTTTGGTTCAGGCCCAGACTGGCAATCTGTGGGTTCTGGCAAATGCCAGAGGGGCTGCTATAATGTGCCATATAAATTCAGTATTTTTGGGCCTCTGTGTGGGCTTAATTGGCCTCTGTGTACCTGAAATGCTAGGGCCTATTTTGACTCTCAGTCCAGGCCTACTTCGAGTAGATTAGTCGCCCCAAAGAAGAGGTGATTAGTCACCAGGCGAATAATCTCCCAGATTCGCCAGGTGTGACCTTTCCCTTAAAGTGCATGCTACCCTGTAAATCACATCTCTCTGAGCAGAGGCTAGTATCTATACTACTACTACTACAGGAACTACAGTACTATTTGGGATGAATGAGTTTCAGACCCCTTCTCTGCTTTCAAATGATATACTGCAGGGGTCCATTACTTTCGGGGCAAGGAAGAGCCTCCATCATTGCACATTACTGTTGTTAGCAACATTTTTCCTTTTTAAACTTTGTTTTTATTTATTTTCCAAGATATTCTAGGCCGTTCCTGTTTGACCATGTTAAGTAGATACACATACATTATTCAATTTTACAAAATCGCTGTATCACAGGTCTCTGCTTAGCATTTCTACAATTTGGTTTTCATACCTTAGTTATCCTTAGTTAGTGTATTTATACAGTTTGTCTTTTAGCATTTAATGGTGCCTAAAACAGGGAGACTTTATTATAATTTGAACTATTTTGCTCTTTATAGTAGAGGTTGATTATATGCAAGAGTCATCAATATACTATAAATGTTCCCTCATCTGCTTTTGTAGGAGGTAACTGCTCATATAGCAGTTGAGTAGAAATCTGTTGTCTTGCTAAACTCCATAACATCTGATTAATCAGTTCATAGGTTAGAAAATCAGCTCATGTCTGGCCTGTGTATAGGACTGATTGGAAGGCAGTATTTTTGGAGCGCGTGACAGACAGAAGTACAGACAGACATGCAGAGATAGAAACAGAATGTGAAATCCTTCTAATGGACTATAATGCACATTGTCATACTTAATGATAATTTGAAAAGATAAGGGTGATTTTAATATGAATATTTACAGCAGCTTTCATTAGATACATTTTGTCATATGTTGGCATCACTGTCCTGGATGAACTTTATAAAACAATGAATTTCAGTCCCTATTTTGACAGAATTTTCTTTGCAGTCTATAGTAATTTAAGTAAGGGAGTTTGCCCTTTAAAAGGGGCATGTACATTGGACCTCAAGTTTATATTTTTTTTTATTACTGCCTAATTGCTATAATTCCAGTAAAAAAAGTTTGGACTACTCGGACACCTTTTTAATTTTGTAGTTTCATAACCATCTGGGCTGTATTTGTTATTTGGAATTCTTAGAAACCATATGGCACTGAGACTGGAAGATCTCTTTAATCCCTTTAGTCAGAAATTCAGGACCCTCCTGTGCTGAAAGGTGAGCCGAGAGAAATCGCCTATTAATGTTGCCATCTGTGAGCTACTGTCAACAGATGGACCTAAACTGGCCTAATTTGTAGTTCAGGTAAGAGCCATAGAATTTCACTGCTGGAAGAAGGGTTTGGTGTAGAGATAATCTTTCACACATTAGAAATGTCTACAAACACAGACATGATTTTATTTAGTTTACCTTGAAAGGCATTCAGAAAGCAATTGTTGCTTCTGTTTCACTGCAGACTGCTGGGAAAACGCCTTTCCTTGCATCTATGGCGCCTATTAAAATGTGGACTATCATTCCAGGTGAATTTGTTTTAATGGTTATTTTTGTTTTGGGGTATTATATGTACCTCTAAGACATGAAGACATGTAACTAAGTAATAAGTGACACCTTGTTATGAAAATGTAAAAATATGTTGTGTAAATATCACCATTTGGCATAAAAGTTTAATAAAGATTCAAAAGAAGAAAGCAAAACTTGAAGAGAATAATGATTGTTTGGCGAGGGGCGAGGCTTATATTTCTCCAAAAAAAAAAAAGACTAGTAGCTATAAATTCATATGCAGATATAGGACCTGTTATACAGAATGCTTGGGATAACAGGTAAGAGGTATTTCTGTAATTTGGGTCTCTGTACCCTCAGTCTGCTAAAAGCATACATGAATTAAATACAATAGGCTGGTTTTGCTTCGAATACGGATTCATTATATCTTATAATTAGTGATTAACAATCTTATAATTAAAGCAGCACTTCATTTTCCAAAATCTATGATGAGACAGATGAGGGAGGAAGGTTAAAGGACCAGTAACATCAAACAATGAATTAGTTTTAAAATAATAAAAATATAAAGTAGTATTGCCCTGCACTAGTAAAACTGCTGTGTTTGCTTCAGAAACTCTACTGAATTAAAATGAGAAAAGGCTCAAGTTACACAGCAGATAGCAGATAAGCTCTGTAGAACATAATTTTATCTCTTATCCATTATTTATCCTGTGCCATATAGCCTTTTTTCAATTTCCGCCATTGCTACTCAGCAGCTTGTTTTTCTGAACTGTAGTAGTGTTTATGAAGCAAACACATCAGTTTTACCAGTGCAGGGCAACTCTACATGGTGTTTTCATTACTTTACAACACTTTAATTTTTGGTGTTACTGTTCCTTTAAACTGATGTATTTAAATTTCGTTAGATGATACCAATTGTGCTGGTTTTATTCAGAGCATACCTATTAGAGTAAGAATTGTTTCAAAGTTCCAGAATTATAAAGAGCAGATATGAACTCCGACTTACTAAAACTCTGACAGAAGAGAACATTTATAGGTTCTGAAACGGTATGTAGAGATATTCACGTAAACAGCAGCTGGTGAGGCCACCATAGGTTAATATCTAATATCTGACCAGTACATTGAGTAGATTTTTTTAATTACAAGTTTGTACTAGTGTTTTATTCATTATTGCACGATTTCAGACAGTTGGATACACTCTCCCCTTTTATACAAGTAGATGTGGAAAATGAAGATTCATGGGTTTTGGATTAATATAAATGGTTGCAATCACATAGCTACCAATAAGGAGGTAGCAGTTACTGACCACCTGCATTAAAGCAGATGTAAACTCTAAGAGATTTTAAAAGCAACAGAGAAGGCTGCTAATGTACCAGTGTATGTAATGAATACACATTTCTCCTGGATCAGTCAAACAGACCAGGCTTGGCACCATCCGGTTTCGTATATTATAGGCCACATTAGGCCAAGCTATAACTATTGCTGTTTCCGCATGTAGAAAGCAGCCCCCTGAGATATGTCCCAGCAATCACTTGGTTAGTAGTTCATGAAAGCTCGGAATGCAGAATGTATATAGCGCTAGACGTATACATTTTTATATCCTCTCTCTAGCAGTTTCCTTTACTTCTCTAGAGATTTCCTTTACTTACTGGCTATCACAAACATTCTACATATCAGGTTTGATGGGGTATTTTTTTTTATACCTTATCTATTTTTCCATTAGAAAAAGTAAAAGTAATCTTAAGCCATTTAATGCAATTTCTTCCACTTTAGTGTAATCGGACAAGCAGAGTCTTGCTAATTAACTTTCAAATGAAAAATAGCAAATGTCATATAAATGTTGCAGAGGAAGATAATATTTTGGCAGCAGAGCGCGTCGTCATTTCAACAGCGCTGTTTGTTTCATCGTCTCCTTCTGATGTTTGCAGTACATCAGTGCTGATGAATGTGCAATTAATATAAATGCTATCTAATTATAAATAATTTGCTCTGGGTGACAAAGAACTGCTGCTTTATGTGAGGTTGACTAATCTGATTTTTATTCAGAATTTTCTCTATGAAAGGTATACAAAAAAATGAGGACATAATAAGAACGGTAGAGCACTAGGGGGCGATTTATTGATTGTTATTTTCTAAAAGCAGACTCATGGTGTTTTATTATATAATAATTTATTATAGGAGGTGAATTGAGCTACTGAATCATTTCATCTTGCTTTGCTCGGCGGGGACTAAGGACATACAGTAGATCAGTGTTAAGGCCCCATACACGGGCAGATATAAGCTGCCGAGAGATTACAGGGCAGATTTACTAAATTCACATGTATTCACATGAAGGATTCGAATATTTGATCGAATTTTCAAAAAGATTCGAAAATTAGGCAAATTCGACCATCGAATATTCAAATTTAATTTTATTCGAAAATTTCGATGGTCGAATACTTCCCCTTTAAATTTAAATTCGATCACCTACTTCACCAGATTAAACCTTACCGAAATGGGGATCATTCCCTAAGATCGAATTAGAAAAATTCGATTGAACGTTTAAAAATCGGTCGAAAATTCGAGTTGAATTCGACTTTCCCTATTCGATCATTGATTGATCGAATAGCGCAAAAACAAAATTCCCCACTATTTCTCCACTATTCCCTGGTCGAATTTCAAATTTTTTTTGGCATTCGAAATTCAACCCTTAGTAAATCTGCCCCTAAGTGTATGGTGCCCAGTGTATGGAGCCCTCTGACGGGCTTCCCCAATCGATATCTGGCCAAAAGTTGGCAAAATGTTGATTGACCTGGCTTAAAGGAGAACTCAACCCAAAAGTTAAAAAAATCCCTACCCCACGCCCACCCTACGTAGACCTCCCTCCTCCCCTCCAGCCTAGCTGCTACCCCGGCAAATGTCTTTACTTACCCCTCTGTGCAGATTCAGGGATTGGAGCTCACGGCAGCCATATTCCAGGTCTTTGGTAAATGTTGTGTGTTCTTCTGGCGTTTTGTCAATTTCCATCAGCGCATGCGCAGTTGTTACAAACAGAGAAATGGTTCCAACTGTGCATGCACCAAAACGCCTCTCTGTTCACAAAGATTACAGATGACCCGGAAGATTGCTGCCGTGATGTCCAATCCCTAAATCTGCAGGGTGGGGGAAGTAAAAAGTTAGGGGCATTTACCTGGTTAGTAGCTAGGCGGGGGGGGGAGGTGGGAGGTGGTGTCTATGTAGGGTAGGGGTTTTTTAACTATTGGGTTGAGTTCTCCTTTAAAATCCCATGGTATCGAGGACTGATCTGATCATTGGGCCCTAGGGTCCGTGATCAGATCAGCCTGATTTTGCCCACCTCAAGGTGAGCATATCGGGGAGACGTCCACTCATTTGGCAACATAGCCAAACAAGCAGTTCTACATATGTCTGGTCAGTTTTCTTGCTCAGAGCAGCTGCTAACAATTTCTGAGCAATAACACCCATTGGAAATGAAGGCGACTGTACCAATAAACACATTCTGATGAAACTATTTGCTTTGATGAATGTATCAATTTGTTAACACGTTCTTGGGTGTCAGAAAAGTGTTGTTCAATAGGGAAATTTGCTGACAATTATGCCAGTCTATGTTAAAATTTTCTGCATTTAATAGTTTGGTTGCAGGATTCATTTAGGGCAATGACACACCCACGATTTGTCATAGCTTCAAATCAACAGAAAGTACCTTGCCATAGACAATATTGAGAATTGTCTCTGCAAGAACACTCAAATTTCTTAAAAAAACCTTCATATGCAAATTGTTTCCACCCCAGAGGTGCGGGCTTCGGTTGGGGGAAACAAAAAGTCTCATTAGCAGTATATTGCCTGCACTGGGAGGAAACTCCTGGTGTGGGCGGTAGGTTTGCCACCTTTTCTCGACACAAAATACCGGCCTTTATCTTTTTTCCTAGTAATAACATTAGGATGAACCATCAAAAATACTAGCCAGGCCGGTGAAATACCGGCCAGGTGGCAACCCTAGTGGGCGGCCATGTTTACTGATGAGCATGTGTATAATGAGTGTCTTTCTGTGTGCTCATTATTAACATACGTGTGATGTAGGAGTTTTGGTCACACAAACATGGCCACCCATACCAGGAGCTCCCTCCCGGGGTGCCATTAGTGAGGGGCATTTTTAGTTTAAAAATATATATAGTTTAACCCTATTAGAGCGAAGCAATTTTTCAGTGATTGGTGCCCTTTAATAATCTACAGCAGAGGATGTGAAAGTAAAAATAACTGATTAAGAAGAATAGGATGGATAAAGGATAATAAAAGCAATAACACAATGAAAAGGACAATGATAGTATGGGGGGGTCTATAATCAGAGAAAGGAAAAATGTATTCCTTATTCAGCGATTTGGTAATTTAAAAAGAAGAAACAAAAACAATGACCCACAGGAAAGCAGCTCTGTTTGCATTGCCTAAGAGCAATTTGTAACCAGTCTGCACACATTAGTAAAACGCATCATTAAGTTAAAACTTAGACAAGTGAACCGGAGCGCCAGGACCTAGTGATGTGTGTACAACATACACAAGTGTTAAGGAGATGGAACTGATTGTGAATATTGCCACACACTGAGTGGCGTGATTGATGTTGTTGCATAGCAACACATGGCTTTATTTGCAGTTGCCACACAATGATGCTGTGGTTTTACACATCACATTATACCAGCCAGCAAGTAACAGCATTTATTCTAACGTTTGGTTATCTGCTACTGAGAACTTGCAAAGTAAAGGTTGGCCAGTCTAATAACATGCTTTTTTTATTTAAACACGGTGCTGGTCACATCTGATTGTGGAGTGGTAAGATACATATGTTTCCTGGTTGCAAATTACTCTCTTTGATTAAATGGGAACCATACCCTTGAACATTCCGTCCTCTGTAAAAATATGTTGCACAAAAGAGCCCTTATGTAAAACACTTTTTCATTTAAATGAACCATTTTTTAAATAAAAAAATGTGCTTTCTTAGTACTATCTTCCCTAATATATGTTTATATCTGGAACAACAGATTTTCTAAAAGTAGTCAGTTAAAAAGTCTGTAGTGTTCAATTTACTCTTCACTATCCCCGTTTCAGCCTCTGTCTCTCTTTGTGCAAAGCTGGGTGTCAGATTTGGACAACTACAGGTATGGGATCTGTTATTTGGAAAGCTCTGAATTACAGGACGGCCATCTGCTATAGTCTCCATTTTAATCAAATAACTCATATTTTTAAAAAGCATTTCCCTTCTGTAATAATAAAACAGTACATTGTACTTGACCCTAGCTGAGATATAATTAATCCTTACTGGAGGCAAAACAATCCAATTGTGTTTATGTAATGTTTAAATCATTTTAAGTAGACTTAAGATATAGAAATCCAAATTACAAAAAGACCCATTATTCGGAAAACCCCAGGTCCTGAGCATTCTGGAAAACAGGTCCCATACCTGTATATTAGTGGTTAGAGGCAGACTTATAAGGTGGCTTGTGTTCCGATTATTTTACTTGTCTAATATATTTTCTAAGGGATTATGTTCTATTTGACTTTTTGCCAACACTTGGTGATGATATTTACGTTTCTCATACTGTATACATGAATATGGCCGTCACCTTTGCTTTAATGCAAGTGTTTTTTTTTCCTTCTTCAAATATGAGTGTGTGTTTCAGTTCATGTTATGATATATTCATACCAAATAATGACACCCTGCATCTTTATAAGAACATATAGAGAGACATTTGGAACCTTTGGTAATAAAACAGGTTTTTCCTCTTTAAAAAAAACCCAGCAGCTAAATGTGAGTAGAAAACAAAATTTAACATCAGTAAAAATGCTTTTTAATTCTTAATTTCGGTCAGCATGAAACTCAACAGACCAAATAGATCCAGACGTCTTATTTTCTTGGGCGACACAATGGTGTGTACTGATCGATCAGTAGTTACTGATTTCCCACTGAGAAGAAAAGGCTGCCCTGATGTGAAAATAGACATTTGTTTCTAAATCTATTTCCATCGATTTGACAATTGAAGCTTTGAACATCACTGCCTATATTTAGTCATTTTTGGGAGACCACAGTTCCATTGAAATAATGATTCAGATCAGCAGTGGAAATTTTTTTTTTTGTAGCATAAAGATCTTGGAATACATAAAAACAAATATACAGAACAACGAAATAAACCATCCCAAATGTTCTTTGATTTTCATTTTTCAAAAATGTGCTGGCTGCATTCCAAGTGACAAATTCAGCAGGACATATTCAAGCAAACGTCAGTATCTCTGCTCAGGACAGGTCTCTAACACTTTTCTGTGCTTTCCCTCAGTGCAATTGGATCCCAGGGCAGAATGATACACATTATTCGATATAGTGATCATTATCTTATGTCTTGGCCAATGAGCATGCAGTCAGTAGCAGCCCTTCTTTTTCCAGGATGCATTATCTGCCGGTATACCATCGGTACAAAGCCATAGGGATCAATTATCCCTATTTGTAATCTTGTGTTATCATTCAGACAGCGGTCCAGTTTGCCGTATAGTGCCTGTGCTTAGAGGTTACGACGTATATACCTTAATGCCACTCCACTTTACATCATTTTTTTGTTTAATTAGGAGCATCAGTATAGTCCAATACTAGTGTGTTATTGAAAATACAGTTATGGGACCTATTATCCAGAATGCTTGGGACCTGGGGCTTTCTGGATAATGGGTCTTTCTGTAATTTGGATCTTCATACCTTAAATCTACTAGAAAATCATGTAAACATTAAATAAACCCAATAGGCTGATTCTGCTTCCATTAAGGATTCATTCTACCTTAGTTTGGATCATGTACAAGATACGGTTTTATTGTTACAAAGAAAAAGGAAATTATTTTAAAAAATGTGGATTATTTGATTACAATGCAGTCTACGGGAGACTCGTAATTTGGAACTTTCTGGATAACGAGATTCCGGATAATGGATCTGGATAACGTAAATCGCAGGAAAATATATTGAAATGCACCTATTTGATCATTTTTTTTATTTTGATTAAGTTTCTTTAAAATATGTAACTGAATACAACCCCTAATTTAAATATTTAAATGAGAGAAAAACTGAATGAATTGCCTATAAAAAAATTGCCACATTGCCCAAAAAGTGCAAGCATTTGGCTAGATTCTGAACAGCACCCTCGATTGGTTGCATCCCTAAAATAAGGTTTGTAGTTTAGAAGATATCTAAAGGTCTATGGGGTTATATAAAAGCCTCAGGGACCAGTAGATTTGGCAGGCAATAGCATCATCTTCAGAGAGCGTAATAGCACATCTCACTACTACCACAAGGTGAGGTGAGGCAGAACTTTAATATGGGGGAGGGGGGGTTGCTGTGACATAGATGAGTTTGGTATTTGAGTGGGGCAGACTTGAGGATAGGTAGAGAGGACATTTCTGGTAGTGGATGTGGGTGTTGTAAAGAAAAGGTTGCTGTTAGAGGAACAGAAAATGACCAGGGACATACGGGCACAGCTAAAGCACGTAGTGAGATGCGTAGAAGTAAACTACTTTGAATATTAGTAGAAGGATTTTGTCCTTAAGGTCCAACAATTTAATTCAAACTAAAAATGAGTTTGTACCTAACGAAAAAAAAACAGTCTTAAGAAATAACTTACTGATATCCATTTGTTCTACTCTTCAGAAAAGACGACAGGG